>CM060980.1:18382500-18982500 GCA_030765065.1 Deroplatys truncata | reverse complement strand
GCGTTATTACGCACTTAAGCGCCCCAGGAGGAATTTAGCCTCTTTGTTGTGCCTATGCATAAACACGCTAAAATATTTTAAGTCTAGTGCATCGAAAGTCAAATTTGTGATATTATCTTATCAAGCATGGATGACGCGACTTGCTTTAAATGCGCTTTTCTTACTCCACCTACTCTTTCAGTGACCTTAATAAGGTAACTATGCGGTTTAAACAGTTACAACTGGTTGCTAACATGGGAACACAAACAGCATGTTCAGAATTTACAGATACTGAGCCTTCTTTTTTAGAAATCGTGTGAAATGCGCATACACCTACTTCTCATTAAAATTTCATTTCTTTCAGGTATTGTACTTATTCTAAACTTCGCGGACATTCATTTGACCGTTGTTTTCATCGTTAAAATGAGACATGTAAGGTTAACCAACGCTCTTTATGACAATTACGGTGGGATTCTTCGCCTATTTCAGGTTCTTCACATATTCGCACTTTTGCCACGTTGCCAGCTACTCGGGTACATTTTGGTGCTTTCACGACTCCAGCCGTATTCGATTCTGGCAGCGTTTTAAATTTAGTCTATGAGCTTTTTCTGTTTACATTGACCCTACGGCTTATCACAAAGAAACCATTCAACATACTTGCCAATTCAACAACATGCTACGGCAGTTTCGGGTTCCTTGGTCATATATTTGGCACCGTAGTTGCATATTAAGATACATACATTTTCTTGGACAGTTGACTTTTCCATTGTGAGGAATCTGCCCTATGCTTTTATTCTGATAAGTACGTTTATGCAATCCTATCAGTTATTACTTGATTTTTCGGATCTTACGGTGTGGTTTATATTCAGTTTATCCGAGAACTTGCGAAAGGCGATGGATTTTTTCGGGTGTAAAATGCTTAGCATGGCTTCCTTCGGAAAGGAAGTAAAGCAGGTGTTCCGTGTCGTAGATTTACGGACGTAAGAGAACCTCAAGCCTGATAAAAGTGCCTCTGAACAAAATTACCGGTCTTTCACGCTCAATATAGAATGGGACGCTAAGAGCCACAGCAGTTAAAGAGTGTCCACAATTAAAACCCAATTTAATTTTTTCCGAGAACGTGAAAGTTTGGGTCGCAAACTTTGGCGTATTTATAGCCACCTCAGGATTTGGCTATGGAATGGGGCGTTAATTGTTTACAGTTATAGTAGATAAATGCCAGCAGCTTTTCCAACCTCTTGCAGCATTTTCAGACATCTTAAGAGATAGATTACTCTGATTCGGAACTTTCAATATCACATGCAAATGTTAGCCACAAAACTGGTTCGATATCCTCCATATAAATTATCTCCTCCTAGGCTACAGATACTTCATGACAAAATTGATCGTCATTACACGAAAGAGTGATGGAACCCTCGTATAGTTGCTATTCTAGCCAGTGTTTTTGGTGCCCAAACCAAGATTGAGGCGTTACTTGTGAAGAATTTTAGTAAACTCAGTAACAGTATGTTACTGATTCTATACCATTGCCACAAATTCATGACACTGCACATTATTTTAAGGATGGTACGGTGTTTACTTGAATCAGGCCTATTAGGAAATTCCCTTAGCTCCTTCATCGCACCCCACGTGCTGCGTTTGCGACGCCATGGAACCATCACCAGTTTTGTAGGGTTCCTTTTCGTATATCTACGGGGGCTTAAGTACTGTCTCAGTTGCCGCACCTAATTTTGCAGAAATTTAAATTTAACTTTATTTTTAATTGTTTGGATGATCTTATGATGTATACTCCGGAATCTGATACTCACTTGCAGCATTTGCGTAGGGTTTGTGATTGCTTTCGTAGAGTAAGTCTCACGGTACACCCATACAAAGTGACCTTTGCAGTCTGACATATGTCTGTCTTCAGGCATTTGATTTCCCCGGTGGATATATCAATTGATCCTGCAAGGAAATTAGCAGTACGTAATTTTGCTATCCTTACGTCTCTTTGGAAACTGTAGGAATGGTTTCCTTTTTTCTCGAAATTCCTATGTATTTAGCAAAGGTTGCGGAATTACTTTACGCCTTACGTCGTAAGGGTGCTCGATTTATCCGATCTTCTGATCTGCAACGAGTTTTCGATCATCTTAAGCGTGCCTTAATTAATGCTCCTGTTTTGTCAATGCCCGATTTTACACGACCGTTCATTTTACAAACTGGCGCTTCTTCTTTGATCTTTCGCCTGTCTTAATAAAGAGTTCGTCTCAGGGTCGGCGCCCCATTGCGTATTTCTTTCGTGCACTTTCGAACAAGAACTACGACTGTCAGTTTATGAGCTCGAGGCTTTGGCGGCGTTATTCGCATGTGAAAGGTGCAGGGTCTTTTTTTTTTTTTTTTTTTTTGGAACACTGTCGACTTGAGTTGGAGTGCGTCAACCAGAACATTGCTTGGGTCTTCTCTCATCGCCGTCAAACAAGAAAATTTGGTCGCTGTGCCGTGCGTCTCAGTGCTTTACAATTCACTGTTCGCCATGTCTGAGGCTGGATATCTGATTCTCTTTAACGTTTATTTTAGCACACTGGTTCTATTTCAGAAACAGAATTACCACGAGATGCATTGCTTAACATCCTGTCTCAAGATTTTGCTGAAGGATTTAGTTCATTACCGGAGTACCAGCTCTCGATCCAGTTTTAGGCCCACTATGGTCAGCGGGTAATCAAATTATATTCCTAGCAATGATGTATTGTTGACGCGCTTGCAAAGTATCACTCTGCGATTTTATTGCCTCAAGCTTTGGTCTCAATAGTGCTTAAGTACTTGCATTTACCTCAGTTTAGTGTACGTCTCGGGGTTTTTAAAGCAACATCGGGGATTGACAGCACAAGTAAAAGTATATTTTAAATTTTGTGCATAATTGTCCAGCTGCCCAACTCTCCTCTGTCTACGCGTTTTGGATTACTTAGTTCCCATCTGGCTACATATCCCATGGAACGTTTTTTTTGAGAGACTACACAGGACCTTTGCCCGAATCTATTAACAGTATAATGCTATGCTTACATATGTGTTATCATTCACGCATTCACAAAATGTGTCTGGTTGATTTCCGCACGAGCGTCTGGTACCTTTAATACAGTTAATGTATTGCCAGGCATCTTTGCTCCCTTTGGTCTGCCGCAGACTCTCGCTTGTGATAATGTGTCGTATTTCCGCGCAATGGTTTTTCGTACCCTTTTGTTTGAATAGGAAAATAATTTCGTGTATACATCTTCCTAATATCCTCGAACTTCTCTAGCAGAGAAGGTTAACCACAAATTGAAAAACACATTAATTGCAATTCATGCGGACAACCTCCGCCTTTGGGATACATGCTTATCATCTATTTAACTAGCTTTCAATTTAGCTGCCCATGAAGCTCACACACAGATTTCCTTTCAGTGAATATTTCGTTTTTGTCCGCGTGCACATTGACGAATTCCCGGTAACTCCGTGATTTGTTGCCGAAACATTGCAATTCTACATCTGTCGTTATATGTGGCATTCCACCTTTCGCCAACTTTGTCTGAACCGTCAGCACCATGAAAGTGCTACAATCAATCTCGTAATCCTCCTCCCTTTTGCGCAGGTGATTTAGTTCTGCTCAATAATTACCCTCTTAGTCAGGACTCAGCATTTCAAGCATACATTGACTACTCGCTATTCTGGGCGTTTCCGCGTTATAGGCATTGTTAATCAGGTTTCCTTCAGACTTCAGCACTGTGAGTCAGGCAACTTTACTTCTGCCCATACGTCGCAGTTGCGTTTCCCTTCGCCGAGCTCTTTCCCGACTCATATTTAGTCTTTCCTCGACTCGTTAATCCCGTTTTTGGAATGCGTTACTTTTGGAGGTCTTGGAGTCCCATGTGGGTGTTTTTGGTCTCAGGGGCTTGTAAGTCGAAGTTTTGTATAGCATGCCAGAAACATTTTCTTTTACATTACTCGGCCGAAATACCTTCATTTTTTTGTATGTAGCCCCCTCTTTGTTTAATTTTAGTCAATTTTGTGAATATTTATCCTTCTTTTTTTCCGTAACTGAGATTCCCTAGTTTCGACACAATTTCCCCCCTTCCATTCCTTTCTTACTTTTATTATTATTATTATTATTATTATTATTATTATTATTATTATTATTATTACTATTATTTGTATTTGTGTGTGTGTTGTACTTATGGACAAGTATTAAATTTTGTATGGTAGCGCGCAATTATCCATGTAGAGTTAGTGTGGCTACCCAGGAAACTCTAATTTCTTATATTTTATCGGCTAGTTTTTATATTTGTCTTCATATCTATATCCTTTATTTATTGTCATTATTTGCAAACATATCTGTTTATTGTTGTTGTGTAGCAGTTATAAAACATTTTATTGCCCATTTTTTTCTTTGTATGTACTTCATCATATTTTTGCTATCTCCTTACAACAGCGTGCCATTTGCATGTTTTGGGATCACTTTTTTTAACTTTTGGCGGTCCTCTTTTGCTGTTTCGCTGGCTCGTATGTTGTGCGGCATTGCAAGCTTCTCGTTGCATGAGCTTATATTCCATGTTTTGCGTTTCATGTGCCCTTTGCATGGTGACCGACAGAGCATCGCCAGGAAGATTCATTGATGGTAGCGTACCTTCTTGTCGCATGGGGAAGATTGAGCCATCTCCCTCTTGCAGCGTTTTCGTCTCTTCAGGCTGAGGCTAAGCATCATACGTCACCTGTTTTTCTATATCGCCAGATTATTTTACCTGAAAAAAGGACGATGCATGGTTTGCCTGCCTTACCATTTGGAAGGAACTTTAGATGGTGGGCTAGTTGCTCGCTGCGTGCCGCTGGTCCTCCACGTCGTCACATCACGTGACCTTAATCCGCAGGTCCTAGCCGGGCTGGATTGTGTACGGAGACTCAAGATTAATCCAGAATCTACTATCACTGAAGAAGGAAGCTTTAGCTCGCGGCTTTGGGAAGCGGCCACGTCCACATGCCTTTCAGCGTATTCCAAATTTCTAATTCCATCTTTTTATGTAATATTCTTAATTTTATAAATTATGTTCAATTCGCCATTAAACAAGTTCAAGTTTTATACTTGAATTAACGTAACCTCTCAATTTTGACATCTAGCTCAGCGTGTTTTCCGCACGTGTATGTGGGTCTGTTGTCATAACAATCAGGGTTGACCATGAAATAGCCATTCGCGGTTTAAGCCCCCTCCACACCCTTCACCAGAGCTCAGAGGAAGTGTTGCCACATGACAAACGTTGTTTTGTTTGATTTATCAGGTACTTCCGTGATTTGTGTATCGTTGTAGTGTAGCGCGATATTTTAAAAGTTTAAGCACACAACTATTTTAAATCAGTGAACTGTGCAATTGCATATCAACGTTATTTTTCAAGTTCTGAACTTGTAGCTGTAGTATAGCGAATGACCAGTATTGTGGTGATCATAATATTTTAAAATATATAACCTGTACTGAAGTTTCTGTGTGATTGACAATGTCTGAACCCGGGCAAAAGCATAGGAGAAGACCACGAACTCGTTCCCCAAAGAAAAAATACGCTAAGCTTGGACAAGTAGATACTGCAATTCGCGGCCAAGCTCGTGAGATACTATGTGCTTAAGGGCATATTTCGAACTGGAAAGGGAAAACGATGGACCAATGATTGATGTAAATAAAGTCATAGATAAGACAGCTGCTGCACTTAAAATAAGTAAACGGGCTATTGTCAATATAGGGAAAGAACAAAAAAGAAAAGAGGAATAAGCTGATAAATCGCAGTCTGGATCTTAAAAAGTAATATTAGAAACCCCAGGAAAAACCCGTAATTTTTTGACCAAATAAATCGTCGAAAATGATTACAGATCTAGGTGCCTTCCAAGTAGCTGCTATTCGTCGCTATATGTATAGTTATCATGAAAGAATTGTTATTATGAAACAACACAATTCTTCACACTTTAAATGCAAAGCTTGTCTTATCTCATTGGGGGTTAAAATAAACATAACAGATAAAATAAGAACTTCAGAGTAAATATGGTACTAACTCGAATAACCTGCTATCTGAAAGTTTGCAATAGAATTAAAAACGTTTGTCGAGTAGCGCGTTTTGAAATTTTAGAAACATAACGAAAGTGAAAGCGGAGAAATCAGCTTTAAAGCTTTGTTCTATATAGACAATATAATATTACGTACGGACATTTAAAGCATCACGTAAAGGAATTTAAAAGACATAACATGGAAGACAAGCACTAGAATAAAATAATACAGGGTGAAACACTATTAAAACTATTAATATTTAACATGTGCTTATTCTCACATAGCAGGAAAATGAACATGAACATAATGCAATAGTTCACAGGCGTATTGTAGGCTGTAATCTTAGAAGTGTATAGAGATGTTTAGTGTAGTATATTATTTCAAAATTACGCCATTGCGTTAGGCACAACGAAGAACTTTTATCTTTGTTTAGCTCTCCTCTCCTCTTCCACTCGACACAAACGACTGGCGGACGGACGAGCCGACAACACTGCATGTTTTACGCGTGGCGTAGCTGTAACGCACATGGCAGGAGAGCAACTGTCAGAATTAAGAAGTTACGTTAATACAAGTATAACTATTTAGGTTGTAAAATCTCACCTGTCTAACAAGAAGGTACTGAATATAACATACGCAAGTTTCAAGAATTGTGTGGAACAGCCAAAGGAACGTTGAAAAACAAAGTTAGAAAGGAAACAATAGTTATTCATTCATTCATTCTCTGTTTAACTTCCTCTTATGTAGGACTTACACCGCCCAGGACTTACAGGCGGGTGCCTGGGGTCAGAGGCCCGTCGAGGAGCAGACACTCATAGATAAGACAGAATATTCAGAATGGGGGATCTGCCCGATGCTTGGTATGGGATGATGGAAGTAGATGAAACGAAATGATGGTGAAATGGATGAAAGGAAAGGTGATGATGGAGCAGTTGGTGGAATGAATGGCGGGGAAAACCGGAGAACCGGAGAAAACCCGCCCAGACGCCGCTTTGTCCACCACAAATCCCACATGCGGGTCCCTGGAATTGAACCCGGGCAGCCTCGGTGAGAGGCGAGCGGTCTAACCACTCGGCACGGCGCCGCCCGAAACAATAATTAATTTTACAAAACAATAACTTTACCGGTATTAAAGTATGGATCTAAGTACAGGACAATAAATATCAAGCATAAGAGAATGATCGAAACAGCAGAATGAAATTCTTACGCTGTAGCTGGATGTATCCTAAGAGACCAAGTGCGAAACGATATTATGCGTGATAGGCTACGCACAACTGACAAAAATGGCATGATTCATAAAATAAACAAAAATGGTATGAACACATATTAAAATGCACCATTAAGACCAGCTAGATGTCTTTATGAATACAGGCTAAAAGGAAAACGAAGTATTGGTCCACCAAGACATCGGTACCGGTCCACCTTGTAGTAGTAGATGATAAATTCTGTGCGTGTGGTGTACCGTCACTTGGAAATAGAGCGAGTTGTTCATTTAAAGGAATGTGTAAAGTTAAATCCCACGCAATTGAGTTAGCAAGAAGAACAAAGATTACCAAATGTATACAACAAGTGATTTGAACTGTAAAGTCTTTATGATTTGTAGAACATATTTAAATCATATAACTGTAAGAACCAAACGCATTATTTGTTGCAGGCGTTGTTTTTAAAACCCGGTTTCATTGTTCCTCGAGTTCTATATGAGTCAACTAGAAGTTTATTATCTTTTGAAGAGTGTGCATACTTCAACGTAGTAGAAAAACAATCCAATGTCCCCAACACTCAGTGGTAGTTGATGTTATATTCTTTCTGAAATGTCTTTACAGCTACGACTAATTAAAAATTTCACATAGCACAAACGGTAGCAGTCGCGTGCAATTGAAAATACCACATAGTACAAAGACTACCATAACTATTACACAATGAAGAGGACTTCACATGCTATTCCTTCTCAAACATAGGTATTTTAATCAATCTGTTAAACCCATTTTGAAATAAGTGAAACTTTTTGCGCCTAAAAGTGTTACTAGAAGTGGGAGATTTTCTTGAAAATCTACGTTTGACATTCCAGAAGGGTGTCATAGTGAAGTATTTGGCAGTGAGTTGAGTTATGCTGTTCACATGAGGCACACACGCACATAGAAATACACATGCAAAGTGGGCGCGAAGTTTTTCTAAAACGAGTTTTTGTGACCCCAGTGGACCTCAAATTTTTTTACGGTGAAATATTGGTATCCAATTTTTTTACTTTCTCTACTACGCAGAGTAAGTAGGGGAAGTATTGTATTCCACCCAAAATTTCAATACCGAGATTTCACCGGAAATACGTGTTTTCAGACCCCCTGAATCCAAAAAAAGCATTTTTGGAAACATGTCCGTGTGTGTGTCTGTGTGTGTGTCAGTGTATCTGTGAAAAGCGCAACTCAGAAACGAACAGTCAGATAAACACCAACCTTGGTATTTAGGTTCAGTATGTTCCAGAGATGCGACACGAAGGTTTTCAAGAAAATCCCCCTACCCCAGATTACCCTTTACATGGAACATTTCTCGAAAATTTTAATTTTTACAAAAATGGTTCTAATGTTTAAAATATTTTCATGACAAATGAAATGTATATCTCGAATTTTCTGGGGAATGTCTCCAAAAGTGTTCTTCATTGGGAACGACTTTTGCATAGCTGGTAAACCATAAGAGATAGACAAACTTTTACTGCACAAAAAATGTAGATCGCATTAAAATACACAATTTATGTCATACACATTTTTTTGTTCAGTGAAGGATTTTCGAGCTATTGCTTGTTATTCCCTTAAATTTTCCAATACTTATACTTTTTCTCAAATGGGAATTCGTTTTCAATTTTCTTTTGTCCTGGTAATGCAAAGAGAATGGAACACTCCACATAGCAACCAGCTCTTAAAATATTTGACTATAGCTTAAAGCCTACCATATTCCCCTTGCATCTACAAGAAAATTAGCAATAAGATTAACATCTCGATTAACATGAAGCACATTGAGAAAAAGCGTTTGTAAAAATAGTTTGTACAAGAGTAGAGAAAGTCATGTGAGTGTAACACATCAGATTTTTTAGAATGCAAAGCTTCCTGTACCTACTATAGGTATGCGGTACAGAAAGCAAAAATGCAGTGTGTAAAGGTTCCATCTTTACCGGAGGTCATACCAGTTCCATATTTCCAGAATGTTATCCTTTTATTTTTCATGAGGCAAGTGTATCTACTAAGCGATTCACTTATACTGATTGAAATATCAACCAGTCCGGTAATTTACTAATGCCCTTTATCTCACTCATTCCGTTTCTTTTTCAACAGCGGTGTAAACGAAGTACTTGATAAACAAGACATGCTAACGCTAATGAACCCGCCGCGCCCCAACAGTGATATCTAATTAGCTTACAAACCGGTGTAGACATGTGGAAACAGTCATTGTTTTGTTATGCTCGTTCCTATTGGTTCCCAGGGTTACGCGCGTATGGGCGTTGTCCATTTCTTAATGCTACATTTCTGGAACCATCTTAATTAAAGAAACGCATGTGTAATGATCATTGAGTCTGACGGGACAACCTTCATGAGGCCTGATGTCAGACTCCCACTGCCAGTTAGCGAAACAGGAATGCGAGACATAAGTTTTAAAGGACTACAACTCTTTTGGGATAGGTATACAACCTAGCTTAATTTTATTTTCTGTGCAGCTGTTCTCTTTAAATAGCGCTTTACAGTGAACCAAATCAAGCTATGCCAAAAAAAAATAGAAGTTGTAATAAAACAATGTTCCTCAGAATTATATGTAACATTAAGAATAAGTTGAAATATTGCATTATTTTACTTTAAGGGACACTAGGACTGAATTTTTAAATTTCCATATTACTGTATGGATATTTCTGAAAATTTCTGTGTGTATATTGCTATTAGATTAATGAGAACATAAATTTCATTCAAATTGCATAAATACCTTAGAAGTCATTAATTATTTCATACATTTTACTATGTAAATGTATCACATAATCAAAATTAACCACCCGCATCAAAAGTTCAGAAAATTGGTTGACATTTTTTGAAATTGAAGCTTTGAATCAGTTACAAAAAAGTATAATTTGAAAGTTCAATAAATTTTGATGAGTGAATTATGATATTTTTTTATTACTTTAGAAATTTGAATCTCTAAAATTCTCCCTTTCTTCATAAAAAATATATTTTTAACAAATTATTATTAATGTTAGGGATATTTTTGTCACATAGAATCTTACAATGGATACTTCAGCAGATTCTGAGAAATTTTAGCTGTGTTTAAACAAGCTTCATACTCGCACTTCATTTTAAATGTGTGAAAATGAAGTTTTGAGTAAACCACTGATTTATAAAATATGATGCTGGGAAACAGTGAATTGTATGCTTTGCAAACCAGTACTCTCGTGATTTATAATCTTTGTGTTTTTAGCTCCCTTTGTGCCCTTTTTGCCACCTGCAGATCCTTTCCTGTCTGGAGCAGCAAACCACCTCCTCTCATAGAGTCGAGTTGTATCAAGGTGTGACTGATCTTTAAGGGACACTGGGAGTGAATTTTGTAACCTTTTTGAAAGCCATTTACGGAAAATTGGTACATTTAATTAATGGGTAAATAGAAATGACTGTGCAAAGGTTCAAGGCTCTAGCTCAAATAGGTTCTCAGAAAATACAATTGAATATTTCTCATTAGCAAACAAAAACTTTTCAAACTACCATGCACATTCACATTTGTCAGAGAAGTATGATAGTGACATTTTCCTATACTTTAGTACAATGAAAAGAAATCTAAGCAATTAATTAAGTTGATGTTATTACTTGTATAGAAATAAAGTTTTGTTTTTATAAGTTGCTGTCAAAATGTTCCTTGGTTTTTAGTATAATTTTTTTTGTGAGCCAATGAGTAAAGCAATCATAAAAACGCATCCTTGATTCTTGATATATTACATTTGAGAAAATGTGTGTAAATTTACATAAAGGTCAGAGCAAAACTGAAATGCAAGGAATCAATTTCATATGCAAAAATGAAAAACTGAGAAAACTAGATATTTCTAATTGCATGTTCTTTTTAAATTTACAACTTATCAGGTACTTATAGTGCCCTGAAGCATATGGTTTCCCATCCTTTTTCTATTTGGCTTCCTCCTTTTTCATTTTTGGCAATTTACTCTTCCTGCAAGCTGTTTTCTTCTTCTCAGTTGAAGATCTAGCACACTCATATTTTCTTCTGTTGTCGCATGTCTTCATAATCACATCTGATACACTGCAAATTGTAGAATTCTTTATAGGAGATTTCATTTCTTCTGTAGTTGAGTACCCCATATAAAATTCTGACCAGCGTTTGTTACAGCAATTGTAATGGTCTTCTTTGATACAAATATTTCTTTTGGACATTCCTCCGTAAACCGCCACGCAGCGATTCATGTTGATTTTGTGCAACATCTCTTACACATTTATGCAGCAGCTCATTACCTACTAGTCTTTGGAAGACAGGTATTATCTTGGAAACAGTTGATTCGGAAATATGTATGGACATTTTATCACTGGTATCAGGTTGTGTACTATTAGCTATACTTTTGTTGTAAAAGCACCAGGAGTCAGTGCCAGTGGGACATTTGCCATGCTGGGGTTTGTTGTCTGTTGACATGCAGTGACTGACGATGACGTAAATAAATTCTTTACTTCGACATCGGGATTTATAGCCATGCGGTCTAAGGCACAATAGGTACAGCTAACCTATCAATACCAAGGATCGAAACCCGGTAAAATGCATGTTCTGCATTCAATTAAAACTGCGGTAAAGGATGGGGAGGGACCAACTAAAGCAAGCGGTGTTACGGCACGGTTGGATGCTGACGGGTTTCGATGGAATGCACATATATGCATTTTACCCTTTTTTGTTTAAAAAAAATCTGATGTGTTACACTCACATGACTTTCTCTACTCTTGTACAATCTAATTTTACAAACGCCTATTCTCCACATGCTTTATGTTAATCGAGATATCGAGATGTCAATCTTATTGGTAATTTTCTTGTAGATGCAACGGAAATATGGTAGCTTTTAAGCGATGGTCAAATATTTTAACGCTGGTTGCTATGCGGCGCATTCTATTCTCTATGCAAGTCCAGGACATAAAAAAATGAATAACGAATTTGAGAAAAAGTATAAGTATTGGAAAATTTAAGAGAATAACAAGCAATATCTCGAAAACGGTTCACTCAACGAAAGAAATGTATAAGACATAAGTTGTGTATTTTAACGAGATCTACATTTTTTGTGTAGTAAAATTTTGTCTATCTCTTATGGTTTACCAGTTATGCAAAAGTCGTTCACAATGAAGAATACTTTTGGAGACATTCCCAGAAAATTCGAGATATACATTTCATTTCTCATGACATTATCTTAAACATATGATATTTTAATCAAAATCGTTAGAGCCATTTTTGAGAAAATTAAAATTTTCGAAAAATGTTCCATGTAAAGTGTAGTCTGGGGTGGGGGGATTTTCTTGCAAACCTTCGTGTCGCATCTCTGGAAGATACTGAACCTAAATACCAAGTTTGGTGTTTATCCGACTGTTCGTTTTTGAGTTATGCTGTTCACAGACACACACACACACACACACACACACACAGACACACACACGGACATGTTTCCAAAAATGATTTTTTTTGGATTCAGGAGGTCTCAAAACATGTATTTCCGGTGAAATCTCGGTATCAAATTTTTGGGTGGAATGCAATACTTCCCCTATTTACTATACGTAGTAGAGAAAGTAAAAATTCACTCATAATATTACAGTTAATGGGATCAGACAATGCTGCAAATATCATGTGTTCAGATGGCTAAGCGGTTTAAGACATTGTGTTACATAGTCAGAGGTTCGCGTCCCAGAGTAACAATGTTTTTTTATTTTTATTCTTACTCCAAGAGGAATACACCTCACCTCATTGGGTATCATTGAAGGGGTTAATGATGCGAGGACTGGAATATTTCTGGTTATTGTTGCAATTTTGAGCAAAGCTATGTCTTTCTCTATTTTGTAGTCACATTTGAACACTCACATTTGCTTTCAATACTACATATGGTACATAAACATAAGGTCCAGTGGAGTTTTAAGGGAGCGCACGAGTGATTTAAACATGTCGCTGGGCTTTTAAAAATGGCAGATAGCGCAAAATGTTGGCCAAAATGATTCACAAGTGTCTATAGATTATTTATATTATATAATTCCAAAATCGAATATTTTGTAAGTTTCACTTAAGATTCACTCCCAGTGTCCCTTAAAAGAGAAACAATTTCAATCATTCCTAAGTGATATTGCGTGCAGTGAGTAGTGTTTCATTTCCTATTTGAAATTTATTTTTGACAGGTTGTCTCGCAGTCGTTTTAGCTGAGTTAATCCTAGTTTAGCTTACAGCACAAGTGAGTAAATATTTTTGTCTTAGGAATATCATCGCTACTTTGAAATGGAAAAAATAAAACATGTTATTTCAGATGAGACCTGCAGTGGAATATGAATTAAGCATCAAAGGGGAGAAAAAGTAAGTTATAAAACAATAAAGATCGCGTTTTTTTGGGGGGGTGTACTTTTTGGCATTAGATCTGCTTAGCTTTCAGATAGGCCTACAAATATGAAACACTTTTTATTCAAGAGCTGAATGATTTTATGTTAAGAATGTATGAAATAAGTCTACAGTTGAAGAATTCATGGGAAACCTTTTATTTACCGTTTCACGCTTAAAAGACAGTACAGGTTAAATGGGGTGCACTGTTGCCACATGTACTATATGCAGGCTCGCAATTTTAGCTCCCGTCTGCGATCCGTCTACCAATCTAATGACATATGGTAAATGATACATCACCAAATAGTGAAATATATGCACTTCTATTTAGGGCAATTGTAAAACATTTTATTTTCACGCACTTTGTCTCCTCTTTTTATTTTCAGTGCTTCAAAGTGCGATTTTACAAACATAAACAATATATTATCAAGAATTATGGAGATATAAAATGTTAAAAGCTATAATTTTGTAGGATATCATCACTGTTTACCCTTGACAAAATCACATTCATCGTGGGTAGAATGTTTTAAAACAGCAAACAATGAACGATGCACCACACTCCGCTTTGCACTACTCTACTATATTGCATTAACCTAGCGTGTTTTTGTTTCCCCCATTCTTTTTTTTGCATTATTTTTATGGGTCCTTACAGATAATTTCTTTCGTTTCTTTTTATTCTATACACTACTATTTCTAAACACCCGGGTAACCTTAGCTGTTTCTTATACTGCCTTAGTAATAATCATTTTACTTTAAAAATAATCTAACACATTCATTATTACTTTGCGTTTTTTTTAGCTTACCAACATTTCGTCTCTTCCTAACTTTCCCTCCATAACCATAAATATTTACGTAAAACTTTAAATAACAGCCTCCACACGTCACATTGTTCCACTCGCCATAAACGTAGACATTCCCTTAAACTGATGTTAGTCTATACTGTCTTCAGCCTCGCGCCTGGGAAGGATGACTTTTGTTTGCCGTACACAATGAATGCAGGAAGTTGTAGGATTCTGGTTTCTTTTAAAAACTGTCTCAAACCCTCCTCAGCATTTTCTCTTGCTTAGTCCCTGTTTTAAATGTAGTAACAAAATATTTTCTCGCCAGCTGACGTTTCTACTGTATAGGTATTGAATTTTCCTAAAATATTTAATTTAATAAATTATAACGCTCATTTTATTAAAGGTAGAGCATTTATACGGGCAAGTATCAGCACAATAGTTTACGCTAGCTAAAAAAAATATATTGTTGCCTGCTACCTATTAGTTTATTAGTTACTGCATGGTAAGCATAGAAGCAGCAAATACCGGAGAATTATTGTGGCTCTTGGAATAATTTTGCTTTCATTACATTTATATCTAAATTCTAAGTATAAATATATATATATTGAAATTCTACAAAACTTTGGATATCCCTGTGCCATTGCAAGCAGTGCAGTGCAGTAGCACACCTGTTCAACAATGCAACGTATTCAATTTCTATGTCCAGCCAATTTCTAGGTCCAGTCCAGTTTCTATTCTTTGGATGAGGTATATGACGTACCTGTATGTTTATTTGGTTTAAATTTGTTTATTGTCGTCAGAAACTTTCATACATTTGCCATAGCTGCTACGAATACTCGGCTAGGTTTTACTCCCATTCAATTGAAGTTTGAACACTGATTGATAGTGTTAAGTTATTGCAGATGCAGTCTTTAATAATGGTTAATGGTTTTTTTTCAAAAGGAGAACGGATAAAACTGGAAGAGGAACGAAGAGGTATTCCAGATAGTTGGGAGCATGATTTTTTCTTCAAACCTGCTAAAATAAGGCAGCACCATGTGTTTATGTCGTGACAGTTCAAGGTTACAAATGATTTAATCTTAGTAGGCATTATAATAACGTGCCTTCAGATTTAGACAGAGGTATTCTAAGATTTAAACTGAGAGCAGAAAAACTAAACATTAAAAACGTGAATAGTGTCTGAAATACAAAATGTTTGTACCGCAAGCGAAAATACGTTGCCAACAAAACCATCGTATCAAGTGGCAGAAATTTTAGCACGCAAAATAAAACCGTTTACGGATGCGAATATTTTTAAGGGCTGTTTTTTAGTCCATGTAATATTTTATTTTCTAAGGTTTTAAATACCAAACGCATAAAAAGTGACATTCCAAAGTAATGTGACTTTCTGACCCTACTCGTGTTAGAGGAGTTACTGAAGTGTCGGGAGACATGTTGCTTTGAACTCTCGATGAAATTGGTGAATGACTGTTTCAGCCTTGCTCTGGATTTGCCCACATATATGAGTCCCACCTCACAGATGCTTATATTTGTCAAATATCGTAGTAAGTTAGAGAATATAATGGAAGAATTTTAACTGCAATATCTATGACAGCTCACACAAGAGGAATAGACATTTTTGATGCAAATACAATGTGGACCCGAACGAACGTTTATCAACGTGTACTGACGGTTGTCCCTCAATGATAACATTTATTTCTCTGTTGCAAATAGTTAAATACAGACTAGTTATTAATATATCATTGCATTTTAGATCAAGAAAATATTGCTACTAAATTTGACGAAATTTTCAAACCTGTGATGTAGAAAATAATTAATGTTGTTAATTACATTATATCACTTGAACTAAACCATAGGCAATTCGTAAAATTACCCAAAGAGTTTAATTTACACCATGGCAATTTATTTATCACAATGAGGTCAAATGGTGTGTAGAGGAATGCTTTTTTACTCTTCGCCATGAAATACAACTCTTTTTAAGTGAACGAGATAAACAATACCCCAAACTAACTTCTTTTTCATAATTTTTTGGAAAAAAAATTGAAAATCTATGCAGAAGAGCTAAGTAGTATTGCTTCCAACATCTTATTCAATTAAATACAGAAACCAATAATGTTTATTTAATTTTATTGTATAACCGCGGATGCTGGCACAATTGTTAACAAACTAGGAAGAAATAAATTTGCAACCCTTCACGGAATTACTCACTGTTCTACGCCACGATTTCGGCGAGAAATTTACGTAATGATTTTCGAAAGTTTCGAAACCCATTTCGATTAGTGGAAAATCCCAGCAGATGTAACTGGGTTGTTAATTTGTGGCCCTGAGATTAGGAATCTCAAAAATGAATAATTGATCTCCAGCACGACTCAGCACTAGAAGATATTTTTCAAGTGAAACGAAAAATAAATTTAGTTTTAGAGACTTGGAATACAGGTACTGAAAAACAGTTCGAAAACTTGGTGTCGTATGCATGTTGTGTCATTTTGGATCAACGTACATTTGTGAAACGACTTCGGCATGACAAATTTCATTAAGGGTCAACATAGAATCTCACATGATCAATGCGAACTTGGAAAACCTGCTGAGGATATCGGTCACAAATCAACCACCTCGTATTGACAAAATTGTACAGGAGAGATCAGAGTTCAACCTTCAGTTCATAGCAATAGTCTGCATAACTGTAAGTTGTCTTAAAACTGTATAATAATAATAATAATAATAATAATAATAATAATAATAATAATAATAATAATAATAATAATAATAATAATAATAATAATAATAAAACAATTAACTATTGATACAAAAATCAATGACAGCAATCAGTAATAAATGTAACAAGGCTGCTTGTTACCAAGTTAGGGTACTATGTAATTTGCTACGGTTCTCGGTTATCGTGTTTGAAAATCCATCATTGTTGTTATAACTATTATTGTCATAAAATAATGCAAATAATTAGGCAGAGATATTCAAACGAACCCTGGGGTTAGAAAGATGGCCGGTCTTTCTAACGGTGAAATGAAGTATTCTTGTTTAGCATAATCTTTTTTGTGTCCCTCGGTTTAAGCACAAAACAAAATGTACGACACGCTGTGAATTAACACTGTACTGGTTCTTGTCATTTCGCTTGACAGAGATGAACACTGCAAGTTTATGCAAACAGACATCTAATTAGTTCAATATGAGCAAGTGTTTAAAGCTGTGTGATGATCAATCGGACGTTGAATGGATCTTGTGGAGTGGAACTTGTAACGCTGTGTCTGAACACAGAATGCTAATGTCAGCTATTTAAAACATTTAATTAGAAGCCTCACGTGGGTTTCTTGCACTGCCACAGTTAAATTGATTTCACAGTCTCTGTCATTTGCAGATGGTTCAGTGACGTTGTTAAATAACTCATTTAGTTCCGGAGCACTTGATATGCTTCTGCTGTTGTTGCTGCTAACGCGATAAAATAGGATTGGGCAAAACTCTGCATTGTTCTAAAGCGATAGTTTAAACATGTTCTCCATTATTCTCCATTGTTCAACCCTCGGCTTCAATGGGAATAATACCTGCAAGTTATACTTTATCACGACTTATAATATCAAATTGGTAACTTGAGTGATATACAGGCGGGAAACAGGTAACGTACCCACAAGAAAAAGGAAATGTTTGGTCTGATAAATATTGAGATAAATTAATAATAACTATAATACATTGTTGTAGACTTTCATGCTGTGCAGAGTTTCTATAAAATAATGCACTGTAAATTAAGAATTGATAACATTTTTAAAGAAGGAAATTACATTCAGTTACTCCCTATATTTATTTAAAATTCTTATTCAAGTAATTAAATTACAGGTTACAACTCTTAAATACGGAATACAGAGATATATCACTAGTTGTAACATGAGATGTGGAAAAGGAATTTAGTTTTGTACTTCAACCATTGCTAGACTATAAACCGACGACTGTTCGAATGATGAATAAAATTAATTCTATTTTGTATTTATAATTCACTTCATTAATGAAACGGTTCTTGTTACTATGTTAAAGTTAAAGAATATTTATTATGAAAACACTTTTGCTTCTCCTTAATCTAAAATCATAGTAAATATGTGAGATTTTTAAGGGTGTACTTTTTATTTCCTCTACAACCTAACTATAGAATATGAGGGAAAGTGTTGTATTTCTCCCCCAAAAAATTCGCTATCGAGGTTTCAGAGAAATCCAGGTTTTGGCACCCCTGAACACAAAAAATAAGCATTTTTAGAATAAGCTACGTCTGCATGTGGTGTGTGTGTGTGTGTGTGTGTGATGTGAACAGTATAAACAAAACTTCGGTTAAGTACCAAACTTGGCATTTAAGTTCAGCATCCTCTAAGGATGCGACAGCAAAGTTTTAAAGAAAATATCCAGATTATACTACCCTTTACATGGAAACATCTTCGTTAGGTACCTTTTATTTTCCCAAAAACTGCTATAAATATCTTGCTTAAAATGTCACGAGTGTAATATATTGACCGAGAAATAAAATACATAACTCGATTTTTGTGTAAATATCCTTTCAACTTTTGTGTATTTGATTAATTTTGTTTTTGTAGTTTTATCCAACAAAAAGACAAAAGCTTACTATAGGAATAATGAAAATATACGTGATAAATAATTTTTTTCCGTATTAGCAGTTTTCAAAATATTGCGTGTTGAAAGGTTTAGACCTTCCTTAGGATCCCATAGGACATGCCTGAAAGTTTACGATTCTTCCTTCCTTTTACTTCCTTTCCATCACGATCATTTAACCAGGAATTAACATTTGAATGCTGTTTCCGAATGTTGAAACTTTTTGCTTAGTTTGAATATGCCCTATGTAACATAGCATGAGAAAATGGCGACGGTAGAATAATGATTTTATATGAATAGTAAAATATAAGTATTATATGAAATAGTCGAAGGTAGTGGAAATCGTGTGAATGAATCGCTTGTGTGTGTGTATGTGTGCGTGTGTATTCGCTTTCGGTAAAGGTGAGAAAAATGCAGGCTGTAATTTAAAATTTCCTTGAATGAAGTCAAGCCCAGATATGAAATTTCATATTCTAAACCATATCTGCTATCATTATGGCACCATGTACTTTTACGTTTTGCAAGGTGTAGAATCCAATGTGCGCAACAAAGGTTTAATACATCGTTGCAGTTTGGTAAAATGTTCACATTTCTTCATATCTTGTAAGATGTACGATTTTACCTTTTCAAAATAATTTTCGTTTGCAATAAAGCTGGCTTTACAAATATGAAGAGTTTAAATATGTATAATGGGCTAATCAACAAAAATAAGTTTTAAAGAAAAATGAGTGTTTTCTAGGAAACACATGTTTTCGTCACATACTGTTGTGAATCTTTTATTAAATAAAATAAGCATACGTTTATTAATTCATCAAGTTAATTTTTACCTTGCACTGACTCAAGGCAATGAAAAATACAAACACATATCAACTAGAATGAAATATAGCTTTGTGCTACAAGATTAAAGAAAAAAGCAGGCTATGAGAAATATATTGTACTAAGTATAATGAATGGAACAAAGCTAATAAACATAAATGTAGAAATAAATTATTCTCAACTCTTTTAAAAAAATCTCATGTGTTACACTCACATTACTTTCTCTACTCTTGCACAAACTATTTTTACAAACGCTTATTCTCCATCTACTTCATATTAATCGAGATAAACATTTGCAGAGTCTATCTTATTGCTAATTTTCTTGTATATGTAAGGGGATAATATATTTACAAGGACAATTTGGACAATTTAAGCTCATACATATCTCTTAATAGCTGGTTGCTAGGTGCAGCACTATTCCCTTTCCCACAGATTAATATTCTTTGCATATCCAAGACAAAAAAATGAATAACGAATTCCCATTTGAGAAAATAAGTATTGAAAAATTTAAGGGAATAACAAGCAATATCTCGAAAATGGTTCACTCAACAAAAAAAAGTCTATATCATAAATTGTGTATTTTAACACGATCTACATTTTTTGTGTAGTAAACTTTTGTCTGTCTCTTATGGTCTACCAGTTATGCAAAAGTCGTTCACAATGAAGAATACCTTTGGAGACATTCCCAGAAAATTCAAGATATACATTTTATTTGTCATAAAAATATCTTAAACATGATATTTTAATCAAAATCGTTAGAGCCATTTTTGAGAAAATTAAAATTTTCGAAAAATCTTCCATGTAAAGGGTAATCTGGGGTGGGGGGATTTTCTTGAAAACCTTCGTGTCGCATCCATGGAAGATACTGAACCTAAATACCAAGTTTGGTGTTTATCCGACTGTTCGTTTCTGAGTTATGCTGTTCACAGACACACACACACACACACACACACAGACAGACACACAGACACACACACGGACGTGTTTCCAAAAATGCGTTTTTTGGATTCAGGGGGTCTCAAAACATATATTTCCGGTGAAATCTCGGTATCGAATTTTTGGGTGGAATACAATACTTCCCCTACTTACTATACGTAGTAGAGAAAGTAAAAACATGATGTGTTACACTCACATGACTTTCTCTACTCTTGTACAAACTATTTTTACAAACGCTTATTCTCCATATGCATCATGTTAATCGAGATGTTAATCTTATTGCTAATTTTCTTGTAGGTGCAAGGGGAATATGGTAAGTTTTAAGCGATAGTCAAATATTTTAAGAGCTGGTTGCTATGTGGGGTATTCCATTCTCTTTGCATTAACAGGACCAAAAAAAAATGAATAACGAACTTCCATTTGATAAAAAGTACAAGTATTGGAAAATTTAAGGGAATAACAAGCAATAGCTCGAAAATGGTTCACTCAACAACAAAAATGTAGATGACAGAAATTGTGTATTTTAACGCAATCTACATTTCTTGTGCAGTAAAAGTTTGTCTGTCTCTTATGGTTTACTAGTTATGGAAAAATCGTTCACAATGAAGAATACTTTTGGAGACATTCTCAGAAAATTCGAGATATACATTTCATTTGTCATAAAAATATCTTAAACATATGATATTTTAATCAAAATCGTTAGAGCCATTTTTGAGGAAATTAAAATTTTCGAAAAATGTTCCATGTAAAGGGTAATCTGTGGTGGGGGGATTTTCTTGAAAACATTCGTGTCACATTTCTGGAAGATACTGAACCTAAATACCAAGTTTGGTGTGTATCCGACTGTTCGTTTCTGATTTATGCTGTTCACAGACACACACACACACACACACACACACACACACACACACACGGACATGTTTCCAAAAATGCCTTTTTTGGATTCAGGGGGTCTCAAAGCATGTTTTTCCGGTGAAATCTCGATATAGAATTTTTGGGTGGAATACAATACTTCCCCTACTTACTATACAGAGTAGAGAAAGTAAAAAGTAATAACCTATTCTTATTTAATAAAAAAAAACACTTAAACTAGAAAAATACTAAATACTTCAAAAAAGACTTTTATGAGTGTATCACTATTCTGCGAATTAATACCATATGTTTGAACATTATTGTTGGAGGACATTTGTGCTTAGAATAACGAAATGTGCAATAAAACTATTTATGCCAATGTTTATCTCGGTTAATTCGAAGTAGATAGAACAATAACTTCTTACAAGGACAGTTTGTACAACTATATAACAATACACGATGGGTGAGCCCAGAAAATCACGTTAATATAACGCGTCCAAGTTTTACCGTTGTTTGTATACCGTGTGTATATGTGTGTTGTGTCGTGTCTTACCTTTACACTCAAGAATAATAATCCAACCGATTGTTATGAAACTTGGTATAAACATACCTTAAGAATAACATATCTACTGAATGACTATAATATGCAATATTAACCACTATCCCAAAAGAGTTCTTAATGGAGCATGAGGTTTAAAGAAATCTAAATATATAGCTTATTATTGAGTTTTGGTTACAGAAATGTTACATTACATAAGATTATAAGCATAATTTTTCCAGCATTTTTGTTTAGCATTTTATATGCTGAATAATTTAGGAGATATTCGTATATCAATTTTTCGTTACCCCAAATCAGTAATTTGATGCATTCTCTTCCTTAGAGGAAACTGTACAATCTAATTCTAAAAAGACATAAGATTCTGGATGGATGGATGGATGAATGGATGGATGGATGGATGGATGGATGGATGGATGGATTAATCACAGCTGCAATCCGGTCGAAAATCAGCGTGTAGTTTTTTTTTATTCATTTATTTCATGTTTTGCTCCAATTATATGCCGCCTTTAACCTCTTGGGCCAATTGGAATTTTCGGCGATGATGTTCAGTGGCTTTACAGTTGCGTTAAACTTTAGGTTCCTATTACTTTTGGTTATTATATTAAATTCACGCACACATTCAGACACCCATTCTTGCTTCCAAACTCTAAGAGTAGATAAGGAATAATCCTGGCTAAAGAAAACTTCCCACCCTCCAGCCGGGAACTGGACCTTGGGTCTCTGGATTTGGAATTTACATGCTAACCACCAGTGGTAATCAAATTCAGGGTTTTCTTTCAATTTGTCGGTTGCAAGTAGTATGACGAAGTAAAGGTGGAGGGGACTATAATGATCTCATAGGCGTTCTGAATTATCTGGAGGAAATCAAAACTCGAGTGGGTTAAATTACGTTAGTATACCTACAATTTAAACAAAATATGTAAATATATTATTTTACTCTATACAGCTTCTATCCCCTAGTTAAAACTATTCGAAGTTTAGTATAAATTAATTATTGTATTATCTAGCCTATAAGCAGAGTCAGCCACTACAACTGAGATGCTTTCACCATCTTCTGAAAATGTTTACAAAACAAGGGAACTTTTGAAGATCTACTGATCCAGTTAAAACGGGTTGTATTATTATTCGCAGTATTCTGATATTGTGATGCCACTTGTAGCGTTGAAATTCATGGTTTTTTTCTGTTTTCGTTTTATTGATAGAGATCAGTGCGATTTAGTATATGTGGAATAGTCCTTATAGTTTTAACTCTACCATTTATTGCGTTGAGAGAAAGGAGTGTTTTCACGAAAAACTCAGATCTTAAAAATGGTATCTGAAAGATGATGTTAAATAAGATACTTGACAGAAATTTTATACGCACATGTTTAATATACTGCTCGGAATGGGTCTGGGACTATTATGCAGGAAGTTCCAAATGCCAATATTGTGTCAATAGAAAAATAATTACTCAACCTTTTATATCACTTCATCATAAAAGAATCAATAGATTCCGGTTGAATTGTCATAATTACAAAAGTAAACGACTGAACGAGTTTGTTTGAACCTAAAAGTGAGGCAGTATTTTATATCACAACACTGTGAATGCCAGAGTGATTGTAGTGTAAACTAGCATTATTGTATGACAATGATTTGAGATGTTTGTTAATTATAAGCATTGTTAGGAAATAACTTTACACGGGCTCACTGAAACTGACAATGAGCGAGGGGGTGAGTTGTTTATCAAATATAAGAGACAAACAAATGACGTCAGTGTAGCGCTCTTTTCTTTAGAAATGGAGGGAACATCTTCCCTAGAGCATATGTGTTCGTAATTTTGATTGGATATAAAAATAGACGCTAATGTTGGCGCGCTTTATTAACCAATAGCAGCTCTGTTATAATGTTTAGGCATATCGGGGTGAGGCAGTATAAATTATGAAGCCAGAGACAAGTATCGCGCAGTCCAACAGAATCATCCACGGGTTACACGTCGCGCAATTCTACAGAATCTCTCGCGTCGTAAAGCTAGTTATAAAATGTGAAATACGCGAATTAATAAAGTGCGGCATATAAGTGATTGTGGTTACATTCGAAAATATAACAGTTTGAGTCAGGCGTGTATCAAAAGTAAATCTGTGAAGTGTGACGGAAATATAAGTGTAAAAACAAATTCTTTTATCAGTGTTATCTTTTAGTAACAACTCCTTTCCGTTTACACACCCTGTTTAAGAGATTTGCTCGACTGGGTAATAATACCTAGCCGGAGGACAAAGAACTCAAAATTCAAAATAGTAAAACAATAACAGGCGCTCAGCAAATAAGATAACACGAAAGATACCGCGACAAAAGATTAACAGTAGCAGCCTTCGGCAGTAGTAATCTGGGAATAAAATTATACAGATAATAACAAATATACAGATTTGTAGCAATTCAAAATTATAAAACACTATTTTGTTAAGGTTACATTGTTGTTATTGAATTACTGTTTCAAGTTATATTTTCTTCTTATCTTGAATTAACTTAGTGTTAATTACTATTTGCAACCAAACTACTAGTTCTGTATAATTTAAAATTACCACACCCTTATTATTTTACCATGTCTATTAATTAGTGTAATACTGTTTAATAACTCTTACTTTCCATTTAAACCTGTAAGCTTACTTCTTCAGTTTATTTGTGAGTATGTGAGGGTTGGTGCAAAGAAGTAGCTACCATTCCATAATTTTTATATATAAATTTGCTGGTAGTTCAGCACTTAGGTGCAGTTTAGACATATGTAAAAGAAAAAATGTTTAAAAGCCGCTGAAAGACATTGAAAGAAATCTCATATAGAATGTCACACAGCTAAATCAACTTTCACTTGCTTCATAAAGGAATGAATGAGGAGATGGGCTGCACCTGTACAAGACTCCACCAGATATTATAATAATAACCGGAGTCGGGGAACAAACTGGGGCTGGTGTTCCCATGCACATCAAAGGGACCTACTTATTGTTACTTGCTGAAGAGCTCGAGTGGAATGTGAACCTACTGCTCACGTTACATAAGTGGTCAGCCCTAACATTCTACGCGTCTCCACGTTTTTCGTCACAAGTTTATCCTTCATCCCCTCTTATGGCTATTCATCTCCTTTCCCTCTCCTTTGGTTCATCAGGATTTCCCATTAGTTGTCAAGCTGGCTTTGTCTTCATATCACAGAAGCTAACACTCTTTTGAGAACCTTTATTTGGCGATCTACAGTGTTGCTTTTCTAGTAAAAACAAATCTGATGTGTTACACTCACATGACTTTCTCTACTCTTGTACAAACTATTTTTACAAACGCTTATTCTTCATCTACTTCATGTTAATCGAGATATGGAGATGTTAATCTTATTCCTAATTTTCTTGTAGATGCAAGGGGATTATAGTAGGCTTTAAGCGATAGTCAAATACTTTAAGAGTTGGTTGCTATGTGGAGTATTCCATTCTCTTTGCATGTCCAAGACAAAAAAAAATTAATAACGAATTCCCATTTGAGAAAACGTATAATTATTGGAAAATTTAAGGAAATGACAAGCAGTATCTCGAAAATGGTTCACTCAATAAAAAAATGTATATGGCATAAACTGTGTATTTTAACGCGATCTACATATTTTGTATAATAAAATTTTACCTATCTCTTATGGTTTACCAGTTATGCAAAAGTATTCACAATGAAGAATACTTTTGGAGACATTCCCAGAAAATTCGACATATACATTTCATTTGTCATGAAAATATCTTAAACATATGATATTTTAATCAAAATCGTTTGGGCCGTTTTTGAGAAAATTAAAATTGTCGAAAAATGTTCCATGTAAAGGGTAATCTGGGGTGAGGGGATTTTCTTGAAAACCTTCGTGTCGCATCTCTGGAAGATACTGAACCTAAATACCAAGCTTGGTGTTTATCCGACTGTTCGTTTCTGAGTTATGATTCACAGACACACAGACACACAGACATGTTTCCAAAAAATGCTTTTGTTTTGCATTCAGGGGTCCTCAAAACATATATTTCCGGTGAAATCTGGGTATCGAATTTTTGGGTGGAACACAATAATTCCCAAACTTACTGTACGTAGTAGAGAAAGTAATAAACCTTAGCGATCAGAAATCTCCGTCATCTGAGCGAAAGATATTGCAGTTTTTTCTTGTACATTATTTTAGTGAAAATTTCAGTACGTTCAAAATCCATTTAGTTGTTCTTAATAGAAAAAGTTGAATCATGTAAACCAAGTATACTACTACACCTGATACTTGCAATCAGGAAATAAAGAGATCATTTCATATTAAGGATACCAAACTCTGAAATTTTTAAAATCCACAATTTAAATTGGATTTATTTTAAATTTTAACAAAACAACTAGGACTTAATGAACAGTATATATATATACCAAATTTCATGCAACTGTTCAAAGTATTTCTTGAGTTATTAATACTTTTTATTGAATTCTTTAGATTTTGACGAATTGCTCCACACGCTGCAGTTATTTTTTAATATATATACTGTATTTACACTCCATAATAGTATTGTAATGAAGTGTAAAGATGAATTTTTATTATCCTACCAGTTTGGAAGAAACCAAATATTTAATGTGTCATTTGAATATTTTCTTAAAAACTGTCAAAGCATAAAAATTCACTATTTACTTTATATAAGATTCATCTCATTATTATCTTATTATGTTATATATTAGCATTTATAGAAAATTGTATACATTTATCATAAAAACTGCATAGTGTGCAGCAATTTACATTTGAAAAGTGCTGAAAAACCTAAAAAATTAGAAAAGAGGTTTTCAAAATTACATCATAAAAATAGCAGTGTTCCTGACCTTTTTGCTCATCAAAAAGCACCTGCTTCTTTTTCTTTTTCTCCTCTGCTGCTAATTTATCCACTCGGGCATTCCTCCGGCTTCTCTTAAATGATGATCTGCTGGTTTGTTCGCTTTGGAGTAGTCGACGCTTATCCCTTTCCACACTTATTTCATGTGATGTTGGACTTAATATTTTATTTATTAAATGACTTTTTAGTTCCTGAGTGGCCCTACACACCGTTTTTAACTATGACACAGCAGAAGTTACACAAATTTCCAATTTCTTTATTACAAACAAATATTTCCTTGAGGCAGTTTTCCCAGATGAAATGATGAAACGATTCATTAGCATTTTGTGTCTTGCCTGACCTGTATCTTTTAAGAAGTTCATCATTGGTAAGTCATTGATAAACTGGCAATATTTTTGTAATTACCTGAAGGGACAGAATTGTTTTCATGGTGAACGTATAGTGCGCAGGTTTTAGATAACCCTTAGCGATATTATAGAAGCATCGTGATGTTTGACCTCTGTGTTGTCTTGTGTTGTGGCTTTTGTCTGTTGGTGAGCAGAGATATGGGGTAGAAAATATTGAAGATTTCATTTAATCCAGTAGTGAACTACTGTTCTTTATAGTTTTCCTGTAATAGTTGGTGAGTTTTACTATTGTTTGCCTTTTTATCCCCTAACGTTATACCCTTAGAATGATTTTCTTTTACTAAGTTATGCAGCCCTGTCACCAGTCTCTTGGCTACATGATTAATGCACTCATCTTTAACAATTTCTATTTCACCATATACCCATAATTCTTGCAAATGTTTATGTGGTGTTGCATCCTCATCGGATATCATTGTTGTGTACCTCATGATACACAGCTTGATTGATCTTTGCCACATTAGTGCAGCTGCTGTAACCTCCGTTGTTGCAGAAGACTCAGTAAAATTAAGTTCACACTCACCTGCTGCTTTGTGTGATGCCAACCAGGATTTATAAGACTTTAAGTTTTTGTTCACAGAAACCACAAAACTTTGATAACATTTCAAAGTCAATTACAAGTCCACTTAATCTATGCCTATCCCATGAAGTGAGGAAAACCCACATTTCTTCTATGTGCCGTCGTAACTAACTGTAATGTCTAGTGTGGACTGCATGGTTAAGCTTGGGTCAAATACTAGATAAACCTCACGAACAGCAAGGTGTGCTTAATTTAAAATACTTTTCTTGCACTGTAGCATTATCTTTAACCAGTTTTTGAAGGTGTGCATTGTAAACGGATGAACTCATAACTGGCATTCCCATCCCCATGCAAAATCGTTCTAATCCTGCATGCCCTTTACCTAATTCCAAAAAATTTGCTATCAATTTTACTGTCACTTCAAAAGGTGACTGGACTCGACTGTATTTATTTTGGGGCAAGTGTAATTTTCATTCCACACTGTGTCACAGTCATTGCACTTTAACAACTAATTTAGATGCAAATCCCAAAGTACTTTTAAGTTTGACATTCATATTAACACTACCACATTGACCACATTTAGTACCCCTAAAAATATTCGGCCGAAAGCTTGAGTCCACTAAAGTGAATTCATGACACATTCCTGAAAGTCTTACTTCATCTCTGGTAAACAGTGAAAGTTTATTGTGCCTCGTTGGAAAATGTGCCTTCTGTGAAGTAGAGGGAGGAAGGGAAACTTGAAATGAACATGAAGCTTGTGAAACTGGCGTGGTTATGCTTGTGCTTACTGAATTTGTGTCTGCAGGTGTATGTAAATTTGTGGATTTATCTTTGCTCCACTTAGTACCTACCATAGTTTTCCTTTGGCTGCGTTTATAGAAGGTCGACTCTTTCCTGTGTTTTGATGGTCTTTCAACCTATTCGTGTTTATCAAAGTTTGTATTGAAGAAAACGCTAACCTAACTTCTTGAAAGCTAACCTACAGTGTTTTATATACACTTCCATTGAATTTTGAACCCTACGAACTAAAATAACACTTATAGCTTAGATACAACTATAACATACGCTATAGACACTTTTGTTTGACATAATGCAGCAACAAAGGAGCTTCAAAATGTTAAATTTATTTTGTTGCACACTTTAAAAAGAAATTTAGAAGGGAAACAGTTCGCACGCAGACCTTCAAATGTCTGTAGTGCAGCCAACACCTTCCAGGGAAAGAGAATACTTTAAAATATTCCGCGAAATTCAAACACGAAAATTTAAAGAAACGATGTCAAGCTCAAAAGTCTCCGATTTTAATAGACACGTCCATTTGCAGGCAGCCATTTAAATGTCCATATGGTGTGGTGTAAAGGGCCGTAGGCCTATAAAAGTATATGAAGTAAAACTAAGAGGTTTATAATATTTAATCATTTGAAAATTAATTTTTTGAATTTTGTCACTTCTTGGCCAATTTTCACAGATGGATATCCTTAAATTATCAGAACCATTGAAGTATGTTGTGGATTTTGTGATGGATGACGAACATGGTCCTTTTAGCATAACTTTCGTGCCCGTAGGTTCATTATTAAGGTACTTTAAGTCTTAAGCCATTAGTGAGTGAGTCAGGCGGCAAATGCCTGAAGAGGAAGGGTGAACCGCTTTTGAATAACAGATTTTATTTTTACTAATCAGTAAAAGACTCAATAAAGTTAATAAGAAGATATCATGAGGAGTTTAGATTAAAAATTGTGAATCGCCAAAGCAGCTACTGCTTTGGCGATTCACAATTATAACAGAAAAGGTATAAGGTTTTTAATGGACGATGGTAGTATTATCCTCTTATGCAAAGTAGAATTTTAATGTGCAGGTAAGTAGGATATATAAGAAAGAACTGGGCCAAAAATGATGATACATGGGAGAGACAGGGAAAACGAGGGGAAGTGCTAGGCTAGACAGGGTTGAGGTACAGAAAAATTGTGATACATCGGAGAGATAGAGAATGCGAAGTAAGGTGCCAAGGAAGGTAAGGGATTGACGTTGTTTGGAAGGTGGATCTGATAACAGTTTGGTGTTTATTGGAGATGGAGGGGAAGGAGTATACACGCATGCTGGTTTCTGGGATATATTCTATGATGTGTAAGTCAAGAGCTTTCTATGATGGTTATATCTAACCTAACCCGAGCGATCCTAACAAAACTAACTTAACCTCAACTAACCTATCCTAACTAACACCATCCTCACATCATCATCCATCCATCCATCCTGTCATCTTCTAAATAAACCATTATAAACTAGACCATCCCTTATCATCTACTCTATCCGCCCATTGTCTACCCTAACCTAGCCAGAGCTATCTAACATTAACCTATCCTAACCTAACTTAACCCAACGATCCTAACAAAGCCGTGCTAACCTAGGTTTCATCGCATGTTGATCTAAGCTTGGCACAGTTCTCCTGTTTTACATTGATTTGTTGGTGTTTTGCAGTAGTTTATTTCGTTTTGTTGGTGTATTTCACATATATACATCTATATTTATTATGTTCTAGTAGTACTTGGACTTTTTTTTACAGTAATTCCGAGTATTTTTACAGCCCTTTCGAAAGCTTTTATAGATATTTTAGACACAGAAATAGTCATTTTGGAAGCATTTTTACGAACTTTTCAGGTTCTAAATCATGTTTTTCGGTTAATTTGCTACACTTTGAGTCCTTTGAAGATATTGTACCCCCACAATGGCTTTCTAACCACTGCAGCAGGCATTTTTGAGCATATCGAGAATACCTTGAGGACATTTTATCCCTTTTACATACGGTTTGGAAGTTGGGGCGAGGTATCGTCAGGCATTTTAGAGCGTTCTGTTGAAGCTATTTTTGGGGATGACATAAACCTTTAGCACATTTCGGACCACTAATAGGAACATTTAGGGATACTTTTAGGGTATTTAGAAGGTACTTTTGAGACTGCAGCGGGTATTGTGGGACATTTTAGAGCATTTTGAAAGCATTTTAACACTGATACAGATATTTTCGGATATTAACATAGGCTTTTAGCACATTTTTGACACTGACAGCGGCATTTCAAGCCAATTGAGGGTATTATATTTAGGGAATGACGATTTTTAACCTATTGGTACAGGTTTTAGAATATTTCTAGGGTATTTTATATGTTCTAATTGCTCTTTTATAGTTTCCAGACATTTCGAAGGCATTTTAAGCACTGGAATGGGAATGTTTCTGGGAGTGCAGGTCTTTTTAGATTTTCCTATGCATTTTGAAGCCATTTGAAGTACTTTGTGCCCATTTTACACACTCAAGCCATATCATACGTGTTCTGCTTATCCTGAAACTTCCTATGCAACTACATATCAGAAAAATTCCCCGATGAGCTTTTGTTTCCGTCAAGTTGTCATCCAGCGTTCAAAGTCTAGAAATTGGTCTTCCTAATCAGTCCAATGTATATCGTGTTTATGATGCTGCTGAGAAGTTCGTGGAATACCTAACATTCCTTACAAAGAAGATCGATAGCATATACAAATCTGCCCAGTCTCTGAAACCTACAGATGAAGAGTAAAAGAATTTTGAGTCTTCTATAGAGTGCTACTTATGTCTAAGGAATTTACAGAAGACAACTGCACGACCATATCAGCGATGAAGTTTGCATAATAAGTGAAATTTAGCCTGCAAAACGTCTAAATATATTCTTATCTTTATTCATAGCCTGAGCGGATATGATTCGTATTACATCTTTAAGGAAATGGGACATACAAGCGAAAGAAAAGGGGTGATTCCTTACACTGAAGTAATCTACACCTCAATCTCTAAGAATGTTGTGAAAATAAAGTTCCGATTTGTAGATGCCTATCGTTTCCTGAGTACAAGACTGGATAAGCTACTAAAAACCCTAACAGTATATCCCGAAACAAAGGAGTACTTTGGACGTGAGAAGTTGAGTTTGGTGACTTGTAAGGGCACATTGCCATATGATTACGTTACTTCATGTGATATCTTGAATGAGAAGCAATTGTCTTCAAGAGAAGCAATCTACAGCAAATTAAATGAAGAAGAAATTAGCGTTGATGGCTGTGGCTATGCTAAGAACGTGTGGAAGCAGTTTAATGTGAGTGATTTAGGCGAGTGTAGCGACCTCTACTGAACCTCCTGTGTTTCTCTCTTAGCTGGTGTCTTTGAGACATTCAGGGACCAGACTCTGAAAACATATGAAGTTGATCCTGCACAGTATTTCACATGTCCTGGGCTTACGGGGAACACCGTGATTCTATATACTGGAATCGAACTGGAATTGCTAGGGGATTAGGATCACTTCCCATGGTGGAATCTGCTATAAGGGAAGGTATATTCCAAGTTTCCCACTGGTATGCTGAGGCCAATAATTCCTACATGGAGAACTTTACCACATACGAGGATGCTAACAACCACTATGATTGGGAATTGTGCTACGCCCTTCCTTATGGTAGATTTGAGTGGGTTTCCCATGAAGATATCGACCTAAACCGTTTGAAAGAAGATGAACCACCACGGATATATTTTAGAGGTTGATATTAATTATTCTACTGAGCTCCATGACCTGCATAACGACTTACCATTCCTGCCTGAGTGTCTGAAACCAAAGGATTCTTCTACAAAGAAACTTATTCCTCATCGTGGACCTCAAAGAAAGTATGTAGTCCATTATGGGACAATGAAACAGGCTCTCTCTCGTGGACTACAGCTGAAGAAAATTCATAGTGCACTATGATTTCGACAATCGTGATGGTTAAAACTTTACATGGAATTTAATAACAAAGTATAGCAAGGTTTTAGAAATGATTTTGCAAAGGATCTCTACAAGCTGCTCAACAATGCTATGTTCTGTAAAACCATGGGGATCATCAAATATATACGGCTTTTGACAGTTCGTAAAAGGTTGGAAAACTTTATAGTAAAACCTACATTCATCGATAGAACCATATATGGAGATAAGTTCGCTGCTTTGCATATGACTTTACAACAGTTTGTGTTCAACAAACAAATATACAGAGGCATGTGTGTGATAGACATTTAAAAATCCCCATGTACTGGCATCAATATGACGACTTACATTCGTATTATGGGGCTGAAAACCTCAAACTCCTGTACATGGATACTGACTTCTTAATCCATCGAGTGATTACAGCAGAGGTATACCAGGCTTGAGTACCTAGAAATCGCCGATTGCCCAACAAAACATATGTGCTACTGAACTCAAAACAAAAAGGTGTTAGGAAAACTTAAATATAAAGCCAACGGAAAATGATTCGGTGTGATTCCTAGACCTAAAATGTATGCGCTCGATATTGATAGCAACGTAATTAAAAATATTAAGGGTATTATCGAAGCGATATTAACAATGATAATACCTTCATTAGTTAAGTCGACTGTCTAAAAAGCAACAAAATCATAAGCATTCCGATTAATTTAAGTCAATCTTCATCATATTGTTTCGACAGTTGAGGTCAACAAAATTGCTTATCATCTTAACGATAAAAGAAAAATTGCACGTTATGAAATATTTACATAGGCTTATGGGCAACGAGCATTGTGACCTCTGCATAAGAGAAGGTGATAAATACCTTAATAAACTGGTTTTCTCCGTTAGTCTGCCTACAGAAAATAGAGGTTTACTCAAGTATCACTCATCTGCATAAAATAATAAAGAAAGAAAAATAAAATAATAATAACAATAATAATTGGAGTGAAAGGTGGCAACTGGGAGTAAGTTTTATTGGTGGTGTCAGATAAAAGAGGAGAGACGCGAACAATTAGCTAAAAGATTTACATGACGTAAACATTTCTAATTCATTCATTCATTATCTGTTTACCCTCCTCTTATGTAGGACTTACACCCCCAGGACTTACAAGCGGGTGCCTGGGGTCAGAGGCCCGTCCAGGAGTAGACACTCATGGATCAGACAGAGCATCCAGGATGGGTGATCAGTCCGATGCCTGGTATGGGATGAAGGAAGTAGATGAAACGAAATGTTGGTGAAATGGATGAAAGCAAAGGTGATGATAGAGCAGTTGGTGAAATGAATGGCGGTGGAAACCGGAGAGCCCGGAGAAAACCCGCCCAGACGCCGCTTCATCCACCACAAATCCCACATGCAGGTCCCTGGGATTGAATCCGGGCCGCCTCGGTGGGAGGCGAGCGGTCTAACCACTCGGCCATGGCGCCGCCCCTTTCTAATTAAGACTCTCAAATAACAAGACATGAGTGAAACGCTGCAATTTCACTAAAAGAGCAAGAGGTTTCCTCTGATTAGGCTATCTTAGGACGTTTGATACTAGATTGGGGTGGACGATTTCTCGATAGGTTATAAGGGATGTTTAGTTTAGGTTAGAATGCTTTTTGTCAGATTAGGTTTATACGATGACTGGATAGAATACATGATGAGAACACAGTCGGGTATAGCTTTGGTTAAACTCACATACTGATAATAAGTTATAAAGGATGGATTTAGGTAATCTATGAAGTCTAGTTTAGGTTAGAATGCTCTGGTCACTCTTGGTCACGTCTGATCACATTGATCCATTTTGTGTCACGTCTGTTCACGTATGGTTACGTCTGGTTACGTTTGCCTGCGTGATGCTCTTGTTCCGCGAGATAGCTTAGTAGGAGGTTGGGTTAGACGATGATAGGATAGAATAAATTATGTTGGTCTAAGTTAGGTTAGACAAGCACAGTATCGAATAAACGATGAGGGGTTGGTTTCTATTAGGTTAAAATGTTCGGTATGAGGTTAGGCTAGGACAGAAACTATGCTTCAGAAAGACAGTGAACCATACACAGTTGATTTTTCCACGTCTCATACGTCGGCATCTCGCCATACACAAGTTAATAAAGGATATGAAGAAGGACTTTAAAAGTATGAAGTATATACAAAGTGCTATAACAGTACACGAAATGCTTATGAAGTATCCGAAAATTAGTGAAAAACGCCGTAAATCTGTAAAAGAGTGAAGAAAGAAAGGGGTGAAGAAATGGTGTCCAAGGGCACTATCAAATTCTTGTAAAACATGGCAAATGAGCATTAAAACAGGACCAAGTGTGTGAAATTCCTGCTAAAATGTCGTAGAATGGTTAGAAAGCAATTAAAATATTCATAAAACGGTCTAAAGCCCTGCTTCAGTGCTTCAACTACTTCTACCAGAGCTTGATATACTCATTTCTGCGTCCAAAAGAATCTTCAAAATGTTTAAAATGGGCATAAAGTACTTAAATGCCTTCTGAGTGCTTAAAATATTGTGAAAGCACCTCCCTTCCCGAAAACATTCCCGCTCCAGTGACTGAAATGCCCTTGAAATGTCTGAAAACTGTATACGAATACTTAAAATACCATAACAGGCCCTAAAAATGTCCTAAACCCTGTTGCAATACCCTAAAAAAATTTGTTGCATTCCCTATAAATAATACCTTCAAAGTGCTTAAAATGCCGCTGTCAGTGTTAAACATATGCTAAAAGCTTATGTCACAACTCGAAAATACCTACACCAGTGGCTACAATGCCTTCTAAATACTCTTAATACCACGCAATTCCCTCTCTAGTGTCTAAAATACCTTATAAATGCCATCAAAGTACACCTAAATGTTCCTACCAGAGGGTAGGTATAATATCTTCTGAGGATTCTGAAATGTAGCAAAATAATAAAAACAAAAACCTGTTTTAGAGCCTGAAATGTTCGTAAAAGTGTTTCCAAAACGACCATTACACTGTCTAAAATGCCGTAAAAGCTTTCGAAACTACCGGGAAAATGCTCGAAATCACTATAAAAAGACCAGAATACTCTAAAAACATAACTAAACTGGATGTATATATGTCGGATACGCCAACAAAACGAAATAAACTACCGTAAAAATAGCAACAAATCAATGTAAGAGTGCAAACTTAAATCAACATGCGGTGAAGCCTAGGTTGGGTTGGCATTGTTAGGATCGGTTGGCTTAGATTAGGTTAGATTAGTTTTGGATAATTCTGGCTAGGTTAGGGTAGACAATGGGCGGATAGACTAGATGATAAGCGGTTGTCTAGATTAGAATCGTTTGGTTAGACGATGACAGGATGGATGGTGATGAGAGGATAGTGTTGGTTAAGAAGGGGTTAGTTAAGGTTAGGTTTTTTGGATCGCTCGGGTTAGGATAGATATAATCACCATAAAAAGCTCTTAAGTTATACATCATACAGCATCTCTCAGCAACGAGCATGCATGCGTCCGCTCCATTTCCAATGAACACAAAGTTATTCTCAGAACCAACCAATGAAAAACCCCAATCCCCTACCCTCCTTAGCACCTTCCTTCGTATTCTCTGTCTCTCTCATTATCACTGTTTTTCTACTCCTCAACCCTGCCTAGCCTAGCATTTCACCTCGTTTCCCCTAACTCTCCCATGTATCACCATTTTGGTGGCCCAGCTCTTTCTTACATACCCTACTTAGCTATCTTGTATTAATTCGATAACTACTGTGCGGTCCAAATCTCTTGACGTTTCTTGACAACCAATACGGAGTGATCACGCGGATGCCAAACTTAACTTCTCTTCGTTTTGTCAGAATGTTACGTGTTTGTCATAAATGCCTTCGCAATATTCACTTAAGAACTGCAAGAAGAAGAAAAGGCACAACAATGGAAATGTAATACACAAATTAGAGAAATAAAACCCATACCTTCCTATGTATCCTTTTTTATTCAAGTGGCACAGTTAACGGCATATCATTTTTCGTATCCCTATACACACGAGAAACAGGTGGTTTACTTAATGAGCATGCCTCAGCCGTAAGTACTTGACATTTCGTGAAGTTAAGACTTTTACGGTTTTCTTTGTTGGCATTCTTATTAAAGAAATTATATACGCTGTAGACAACAGCCCTTACGTTACTGGTATATCCAAGTACTATTGCGCTTACTAAGCGACATTTTAATGAAAGAGTTAAGTTTATAAACGCTAGGACAAAGTCTATCACTGCAAGAACTGAATAGCCACACCGCAGTTGAACTCACAACTGAGTCACTTAACCTTCCATTGTAAGAAGTACACCAGCAGCTTTGTCAATATATTAAACTTGAGCTATAGCGCCAATGGAGCAGTCAATTCCATTGTTGATGCTTCCTCGAGAATGTGATGACAGTTGGTGATTATTTGTTTAAAGTCCTCAGTTGGCTTATTCTTTATATGTCTTTTTGTTGTTGTTATTGTACTTGTTGTTGTACATTCCAAGTAATGAGGTGTTGAACGTTGTAAAATACACAACACGCTCTTCTCATGCAACGGATACGTGCTATTAAAATGCACCTAATCATTGGTTTTCCAATGGTATTATTCTGTGAAACAAAACCATACATGACGTTGTTTATTAAAAAAAAAATCATGTATTGTTTTGTAGAACTGCGTCAGGGGACTTGATAGTATTTTCATGACGATTTTGTAACTGTATTAGAAAACCTCGTGGGATAACTATTTCTAAATTTATTTAGTACTTGGAGAATTGTACTTCATTAAGTGATACTTATGTTTATGACATAACAAGATATAAAATAACTACAACAGCAATGGATTTATTACTAATACAAACATAACTATAACTATAGCTAAAAGTCTCCGTTTAAACATAACGAAGTATAACAATAAATTAATGGCGAACCATTCGGTGTTAAAATTTGATTCTTTTTTGTACTTGTTCAGGAAAACGTCGCCTATTATCCTAGCTACTTCCTGCTTTTCTTAAATATGAAATACGCATGCGCGCACGTGTTATTACAATTAGAGCTTTACCAGCGGCGAGGTGGGCTGTCCGTATGAAGCAACGCCGTACTGCTGCTATTCGCTAGTGCCGTATTAGTGGACACGCCTCATACGTCAAGAGATTTGGACCGCATAATAGAAAGAAATTGATAAATTAATACTCTCTTGATTTTAATAGCTGTCTATATATAAAGGTAATGTGGATTTAATGATAAATGAAATAAAATTGTGTAACATTAAAAACCTATTTAAACATTTAAGTAGAAATTGAAATACACAATAACATTCTGTTTTTCTGGCTCGATCATTCCCGATCGCTTACATTATAAAATTACCTAAGGCTGAAACTAGCGTAACCTGCAGCTCTATTCGCGTTTGTACGCTAAGGTATCTAATAGTTGGAAAAGGTATATAAACATAATATTTATTGTGATTCTTTGGGAATATTTTGATATTACCTCACGTGGCAATTGATATACTTCTTACCATGACTTGGCATCATATTCTGCAACCTTAAACTGATGAATTTTCTCCGTTATAAATTTTGAAACGAGTGCCATAACGTAAAGATGCTCCTTACGATACCATTTTTAAGTTATAGCTATGAAGGTTAGCATAATATGTATTCCAAGAGCTAGAATGAGCTAGCAAGTTCAAATATGTGCGAAAAAGCTTTAAAAATCAGTTGCTATATGGTAATAAAACAACGTTTAAAATGATGTGTTTCCTGTTTGACGCTTACTTGTAGTACGTAATCTGCTAACTCGGTTAATTATGGCTGTAGGTAATAAATGTCATGTTAAAATTGAAAATTATATTGTAATAACCATTTTGCAGCAAATTCCTGAAAATCAGTCGTTAAAATTATAACCTCTAAACTGCTTCACCTAAAAACACGCAAATGTTATATTAGTATCCCAATTTCAAAAAATATGTTTTAGCGTTAATTATAGAGTTAATAGGGGAACGATTCCATAGGATATTGTATTAAAGGTATTATAATTTATTGTGTAGGAAGCAAATTTAAACTCCGCAGTTAGGGCGGTATGTGGACTCGATTATCGCAAAGTTTTAACATTTATTAAAATTAATTTATGCTTCTCACTGTTCAAATTTCCGCGTCAGAACCAAAATAAAGAATAGATGATTATAAACTATTAAATAACACGGTTTATAGAAAAAGACATAAGGTAGCAGAAACGTCATCAAATTTACAGATAAAATAACAAACAAATTTGGAAAATTGTAGAAGTAAGAGTCTAAGTAAAAGTTTGAAATAAAAGAAAACCTTACTGTTATCTTTTCTATTTCATAAGGCGTTCCCGATCTCTAAGATATCAGCTTCAAATTCTATTTAGGTACATACAATTTTTATAAATATAAATTCCGCTACAGTACTGCTACGAATATAAAATTCATTCTACACATGTGTTCTTTCAAATGGAATAATCAGTTTTACATAGGTTAGGCAAGAAAAGCGCTAAAGTTGTGAGTGAAATAATGGGAAAACAAATTATTATAAGACTAATTATACATATGTGTGTCATATTCATGTCATTTGAGTGTACCTATGGGCATATTAGAAGCCAATAAATAAAAAGGGCTAAACCGCACGGAGGTTGGTAGTAATTAGTTGCTAACATAATCCTATAATCCAGTTTTCCTGCTCAGATTACAACCGCCTAATTTATGACGGCTTTTAGAGAATACGTTTCAGATAAAGTCATTTGCTATAACTCCATTTTGCTAAGGTATCCCATTTTAGGGGAAAAAAACTAATATCTCGTTAATGCATTTTGCTCACATTAAGTAAAGAGAGGTGTAACGTAATAGTTTTTAGAGACATATTCACAGAGATACGATATGCTAATGCAAATCGATTACTCCAATCAATTTGAGAGAGCTCTTTGTGACTGGAAAGTACCCTCCCCACAGGTCCATTAGCACGCTAATTAAAGCAGCGGCCTAAAGGTTTCACTTTCATAATGCTGTTCTCCACACCTAGCGAAGCAGAGTTAATTAATGCTGCTTGCGATATTCTAATCGGAATAGCAATGCAGCCATTTTAGCAAGTCATTTTAGCACGCTATAGTCTATCTAAATGGTGAGTATAAAGCTTCCAATTAAGATATATCTTTGAGGACATGACCGCTAGGCCGGTTCTGTGATCTGCAGGGGATGCAGGTCTGTTCTCTACCTCTTACAGAACTAGTAGGTACTCGACAATTTCCTTAGAAAAGTCTTGTTCACGAGTGAGACTCTACATGCGTCCAACGTTCCATTCTAAATTCTTTCAATCGAGTATTACCACTTTGTATTCAAATATAATAAGCTTCCTTTTTCTTTTGTGTTTTACTACTGCTTTTCCTTCTAGGGCGAAACAGACCTTTTAAATTATAATACATCTGCAATCACACAGAACCAGAAGAATCAGCACCTCAGCTCACTTAATGCATCAGTTCTCTCTCCCACCTTCAGATCTCTGTGTTTCTACTTCTTTCCTTCCGCCTCTCACCCTCTCCCCCTTCAAGGCGTGTTTCTCCTGTCTCTCTTTCTCTCTCTCTCTCTTTGAAACGTACTTACACTATGTGATCAAAAGTATCCGGACACCCCCACAAAAATACGTTATTCATCTTAGGTGCTTTGTACTGCCACCTACTGCCTGGTACTCACTATCCGCGACCTCAGTAGTCATTAGACATCGTGAAACAACAGAATTGGACGCTCCGTGGAACTCACGGACTTCGAACGTGGTCAGGTGATTGGGTGTCACATGTGTCAGAAGTCTGTACGCGAGATTTCCACACTCCTAAACATCCTTAGCTCCACTGTTTCTGATGTGATAGTGAAGTGGAAACGTGAAGGGACATGTACAGCACAAAAGCGCACAGGCCGACCTCGTCTGTTGACTGACAGAGATCGCGGACATATGAAGAGGGTCGTAAAGAGTAATAGGCAGACATCTATCCAGACCATCACACAGGAATTCCAAACTGCATCAGGATCCACTCCAAGTACTATGACAGTTAGGCGTGAGGTGAGAAAGTTTGGATTCCATGGTCGAGCGGCTCCTCATAAGCCACACATCACGCAGGAAAATGCCAAACGACGCCTCGTTTGGTGTAAGGAACGTCAACATTACACGATTGAACAGTGGCAAAACGTTGTGTGTAGTGACGAATCATGGTACACAATGTAGTGATCCGATGGCAGGGTGTGGGTATGGAGAATGCCAGGTGAACGTCATCTGCCAGCGTGTGTAGTGCCAACAGTGAAATTCGGAGGTGGTGGTAATCTCGTGTTTTTCCTGGAGGGGGCTTGCACCCCTTGTTGTTTTGCGTGGCACGATCACAGTGCAGACCTATATTGATATTTTAAGCACCTTCTTGATTCCCACTGTTAAAGAGCAATTCGGGGATGGCGTTTGCATCTTTCAACACAATCGAGCACCTGTTCATACTGCACGGGCTGTGGCGGAGTGGTTACACGACAATAACATCCCTGTTATGGACTGGCCTATACAGAGTCCTGACTTGAATCCTATAGAACACCTTTGGGATGTTTTGGAACGCCGACTTCGTGCCAGGCCTCACCAACCTACATCGATGCCTCTCCTCAGTTCCGCACTCCGTGAAGAATGGGCTGCCATTCCCCAAGAAACCTTCCAGCACCTGATTGAAAGTATGCCTGCGAGAGTGAACGCTGTCATCAAGGCTAAGGGTGGGTCAAGACTACATTGACTTCCAGCATTACCGATGGGGGGTGCCACGAACTCGTACGTCATTTTCAGCCAGGTGTCCGGATACTTTTGATCACGTAGTGTACATCTAACTTTCTCTATCCATTACGTGCTATGTTTACATTCCTTTCTTCAAATTAGTCATATAACACTTTATATTTATTTAATTTATGTTAATTGTGATAAATATTTACAGAAATGCTTTCATTGCACATTTCATTATAGGTAGACTGGTCATGCAGGAGGTTGAAAGTATAGTCAGATTTTTAAAAATCGTATAACTATATGCTGGACTACAAATTCTATACTCTGCATGACATCGCTAGAAATAGAAGAGAAGTGCCTTAGCAGGTGAAAAAACTCGATGTGTTGCATTCAAATGATTTTCTCCGCCCAGGTTCTGCAAATTATCTTACAAACCGTTAATCTTCTATCGAGATAAACTTCTGCAGAAACAGTTTCTTGAAGATACAAGAGGGATACAGGAGGCTGAAGTGATAGTGAAACCTTTTAAAAGCTATCGTTATGTGCTGGCTTTGAAATTCCACTCTATACATGACCATGAGTAGCACACGAATGGCCACTTAGGTATTCCAAAAAGTATATGTTATTTGAAGTTTCAAAGCAATAACGAGTACCTCAGAAATTGTCAATGCCCAAAAAATTGTTTTACATGAATCGTATTTAACGAGATCTACAATTCTGTGTAGTAAGCTTTTGTGTATCCCTTAAGGTTTACCAGTTATTACAGACGTATGCAAAATTCATTCAGAATGAAGAGAACTTGACAGTATTCTCAGAAAAGTCAAGTTATACTTTTTATACAAATATAAACAAGATATACGCTTTCTATCTTATTATATATTATTAATTCACACATAAAGATCTTAAAGATACGGTATTTTAATAAAAAAATCGTTAGAAACCCCTTTTTAAATAATGAACTATGTTAAAATATTTTTCATGTAAAGGGTGTTCGGGTGGGAGGCATTTTCTTGAAAGACTTCGTTTTGTAAAATTGGAACACTCAAGGTCTTCCAAATATTCAACATTTTATTATTGAATTATGATGTATCCCTATCTCTACCTCCCTCCCTCCCACTCTCTCTCTCTTTCTCTCACATACACATCCGCGCGCGTACCTGTCTTCAAAACGTGTGTTTCGGGTGAATTCTCCAGTTCAACTTTTTGGATGGAATACAGTAGGTAAGAATTAGACAGGTAAGAGAAATACTACTGAAAAATTCAAACCAATAACAATGAATACCTAGGAAATGGTTAATGCTGCGAAAATCTTTGTTACTATAAATTTTGTTTAACGAGATGTACACTTTTATTGAGTGAAATTTTTGTCTATCTCTTACCATTTACTAGGTATACAAAATTTATGAAAAGGACGTATACGTTTTGTTAGTAATGGACATATTTAATCTATGGTATTTTGATAAAATATTTAGACGTATTTTTGAGTAAATAAAAAATAACAGAAAACATCCTTCTAGGAGTATTCTGGGGTGGGGAGATGTTTTTCAAAAGTTTCGTGCCTTTGGTAGATGAAGTTTAATACTAGTTCGGTAGTTATCCAGCTTTTCACATTTAAGGTACGTTGTTCTCTCTGTCTCTCTCACTCTCTCCTTCTCAAAATCTCACATTATGTATTGCTTGTAAAATCTGAAATACTGGTATCGACGTTTTTGGTTGTAGCTGAATGCTTCCTGTATCAACCATTGGTAAGTGATAGAGAAGGTAAAAATGACCATAAACATTATTACAATTTTTCGACATCCAGAAACATCTCTACATACACCTGACTATTAGAATTAAACTTATTGGGAGCTTTTGGTTCTAAACGCTGTACTTTTTCGCTTACCTTTATTTTTACGTGCATACAGGATGAAAAACTAAAGAACCGTTTATAATCATCTATTTAATCCAATATCTTAACACTCCAACATTCAGTCGTAGGTTGTTTCAAATATTTTAGCCATTAATGATTTGAATTAAAAGATTAACTTTCAAAAGTTAAAAGCCACATTTAAAAAACATCTCCATCATAAGGTATTCTACTTGAAAGAAAACTTATTTTTTTGTAAGTTGCTAAATTTAGGACTAACAACAATGTTTAAGGTTTCTAAGCTTGATATTTAGGCATGAAAATAAAACTTATATCTGGAATTTTCAGTGAATGGCCTAGAAAATCTCCTTCATTATCACTGAATTTATATGAAGATAAAATGGGAAACTATAAGAAATGGACAGAACTTATTACAAGAACAGTATTGTAAATATACACATTTGCATGAATACAGATGCATGTTATAAGATGCGTTCTTAAGAATTTGCGTGTTGCTTTCTGGAACTCAGTAGACATTTTAGGAAATAATCTTAAAAATCGTAACTATTATAGTAGGCTCTCCATATAACCTACCCTTAAATTCTATTGATTACAAACAAATTACAGCCACGAATATTAGCTTAACATTTATTAACATACTCTATTTAACACTTCGATTGCTTTCTCGTCAATTAGAAGCTACCAATAATACCAACATAACTTATGCATATACTATGGTTTGGTTATATTGTGTGCAATTGTGGCTTTGCAAGTCTACCCATGAGTGTGAAGTTTAACCGTTACGTTGTGTGTCCTTTGTAAATGTATGAGCATGTCCCCAAGGTTTTATTTACTTTTATAATAGATGTTGTATTGTTTTATTTCGCGAAGATGCCTTAAGGGGCTTTAGTAAACATTTTCGGGCACATACCGATGGATCTGAAACTATTTAAGAAGTCTCAATTCAAGACCATACAATACAAATAAAAAGTGTTTTCATGTCCTTCAGTTGAATTTCAGGCAATATAGATAGACTATGCTAGTATTAATATTAAGCAACAAATAAACAAATAAATAAAGGAAATGCGCGTGGAAGCGATTCCTTCCTAAGAAACAGTAGCACACAATATTAATGTTAATAATCAAACATGATATGATTGCAACAATTTAAATATGTTTGGTAACAATTCTAATTTAAAATTTCGTGTAATATTTTTGAAAGGATGGGAGCTGCAAATGAGGAAATATTAACATGATGATTGATGGGAAGAAATTAGCGGCTTTCAGCGGACTCCAAGATAAGGGTTCTTCATAGCTTAATTGAGTGGGTAAATTTCAGGCAGAAACAACTGTTGGGGTTTCTGAGAATTAGCTAAGCGTATGAATTCATCAGTGAATTAAACACGAGGGACTCCAATTTTTATTCACACTGACTTGTGAGGTAAGCTGCAGAATGTTTTCTTCTCTTGTACTTGTCCAAGTATTTTATTGCCTAATATGAAATCATTTGTAACCAGACGTGTTTAACGTAAAATGGATAAAAATATAACTTTTCAAAAGCATAGGATTGTATATATAGGGGACACTTGTGAAATGATATGGCAAGTGAGTTGGCAAGTACCTGTGTTCAACATAAGGTATTTTTGATTTCTCTTACGTACTTACAGTACGTAGAGAAATATTGTATTCCACCCAAAAATTAGATGTCGGGATTTCACCAGAAATACATGTTCTGAGGTCACTTGATTACTTTTTAAAAAGCGGTCCTTGTCATTTGTGCGTCTGTATCTGTGAACAGCGTAAGTCAAAAACGTGAAGTCGGTTAAATCTGAAACTTAGCATTTAAGTTCAGTACCTTTCAAAGATGTGGCACAAAGATTTTTGATGAAAATTCCTCCTACCAAAACTAACCGTGATGTGTAAAACTTTTCCTTGCATTTTATTTTCTCAAAATGTGTGTAACGATTTTCATCAAAATACCAATCGTTTAAACTACTTTCATGACAAATAAAATGTGTATATTGATTTTCTGGGAATAGCATATAAAGACGTCTTTATTCGGAATGATTTTTGTATAGTTAGTAAACCGTAAGAAATAGACAAATTCTTACAAACAAAAAAATGCAGATCTCAATAAATAAAATTGTTTGTGGTGTTATCCATTTCGAGATGTTCTTTGCTATTGGTTTGAATGTTTAAATACTTTATACATTTTTAAACTGCAAATCAATTTGTTTGTTTCTTTCTTTCTTTCTTTTTCGCGTTCGTGAAAAGAGAACAGAATTTCAAAGGGATCACATAGCGATGCTTACTTCATTACTCTTATATCTACAACGAAATGTGAGAATCAGTAATGAAGGTTCATCTGTATTAACAAGGAGCTATTGCTGATTTAAGAATAACATGTAGAAGAGTGAACATAGAAAGTCATGTGAATGCAACACAGCAGATTTTTCTTAAGTAAACATTCACGCTCTTATGTATACTCTAAGGAGGATAAGGAGTAATCGTGACTAAAGAAAATTTCCCAACCGTCAGCCGAGAATGGAACTCGGTAGCTCTAGATTCGGAGGTAGCATTGCTGCTGCTGCTGCTGCTGTAGTGTTGTAAGCTTTATCTTTGATTTTCCTTTTTCCTTTCTTGAAAACTTGCTGTAATATTTCGATTCTGAAAGCCACCTCAGTGACGATTGACGTGCAGCTAGAAGAGATAGTCATCAGCGCCATAGAACCAGCAAAAGAAAATGGATCTGTAGATGGGGAGGAGGACCAAAGGCTCCTTCTGTGCGCTAAGGTCACAGCAGGTCATCTTTTATTCTGCGGCAGCAAAAAGACGCGTAATTCCAAAGGAACAGCACCCATTGAGGACGTAACAGCTCAGGTAAAGAGGAAAATATTTCCAAACGGCCGAAAAGAAAACATAACCTGCTCGTGAAACTTGAGACAAGGGCACGTTACTTGGCTCCCAGTAGGGGTCAAAGCAAATGTTATTCCTTGGCAAGATGAGCAACCCCGGAACATGCGAACACAGGAAGAAAATTGTCCTCCCTAAAGACCGTCTTTATCTCGGATCTCTGCTTCTTAAGATCCCATCGCACCTGAAGAACAAAAATGGTACGTTTAAAGGGTGGATACTTCCTGTGCAAGGTGCAAGTTTTTGCTAGGTTGTACTGTACTGGGTTGCAGGTTGCTTTCATCTTCTTCCTCTTCGGTCTTTTAAATGTCTGTTGGTCGCCATTTAAAGATCCAAAGCATGAATGGGACCATTCTCCCATTATTCAAACACGTGATTGTGGGTGGCGGCCCCATTCTTTACCGTGTGGAAGGAGACCAAGGCCATCCTCAGGAAGAGGTGGGGGAGGGGTAAAGAACTTTGGGTCGCAGGTGTAATTCCAAACCTGTGGAACCCTCGGCGCGGCGTTCGTAGTTTGATACAGATTTCGAAGCGCCCTGAAAAATAAATCAAATTAAGCATGCTAAAGGAGAAGCATTGGGTGGTTTTAGAAACTTCTTTTCTTGTGGCTAATGATTAGACTTCGCAGTTTTAAATTCTTAAAAATAAGTAAAGTAAGGTAAAGTAAAGCAAAAATAAACCTTCCTTCACGCAAAATAAGACTATAATAAACCCTAAATTTTCAGTGCTGTGCACCTAATATGACAGGAAGCACTTAATTTATGCTTCTATCTATTCGAATGGGAGAAACTGTTGTAACAATGGTATTGATAGATATTAAGAAAGATTACTAGAAATTAAACGCTAAAACTTCGTTGTTACTGTAAATTATTTTACTAGGACTTGCATTATATTTAAGTAATTACCATTAATCCTTCGGTTTCAGTGCTCTGTGAATATTGATATACTTACATAAGTATTTCGCTAAAGAAATCAGAAATTGAACACTTTGAAAAATTCAATAGCACGGGAACGCTTATTACCCTGATATCTCCGAACACGTAATAAACTCCTCCCATCAGTCATATACCCCGGTTAACGGATACTCCGAGATGACTTGTAATACTGCAGGCAGTTTTAAAAAGTCATTCAAATTTCCAATCTAAGTCTGTACACAGTCAATATGGAAAACAAATAGGAGTAGATATAAGTAATCCTAATATGTGGCTGAATAGAAAATCGGATTCCAAAGCCCGCAGTAGGAAAGTTTGTAAATAGTTTTACAATAATCTTTCGTTGTAAACAATGTTATTTTCGTATATAGAATTCAATTGCTTTTTCACAAAATCAACATTTCCTGGATCTTTTACTTTAGTAAATGCTGTCTGTATACAACCTTATGAGTAAATGCATACGCTTAAGGATATCCTCTCCATGAATTTTAAACCAGTATGGGCGCTAAAGGGAATATTCCTCTCCGTCTTTCTTTCTTTTCTGTAATTTCTTACCGTTACCCGCTGTGTAGAAGAGAAAATTTACACAGAAGCCCTGCGATATTTAACAGCTCTCTTTTGTAAAAAGTATCTGCATGTTCCTAACTACCAACTCGAGAAAAGAAACGCAAGCCGAGTTTCAGCTCAAAGACAAACCAGAAAAGGGATATAAGCTTTAAAATATTGCTACTGCAACCGTATTTACAATGCTCAGTGTTCCTCTTCAAGGAAACTGCGAATATATAGGTACATAAACTGTATGAGGGCATCATAGAGGAGACATATAAAAATATGTTTCTACCACATTTCATAGCTCCGTCCATGAAGCTCCTCATAGGTTGTTTTAGTTCTGAGTCTTTGGATATGAGGTTGTCATATCTGACTCAGATCTGCAAATTGATTAACATCTGACTTTTGCAGGCTTGGGTCTGGATTTATGCACCTTGTGTTATTATTATTATTATTATTATTACTATTATTATTATTATTATTATTGTTATCATCATCATCACCATAATCACTTCTGTGGATGATGTATGATTTTTCTATGTGACTTTAACTGAAGTTGGAAGAGGTTTGTTGAACATGTATGGCCTTCCTTTCACTAATCGTTTATGTTCATCTCGGATATTGCACCAAAACAGAGAATAAAGTATGTTTGTATTAATAGCATCGTGCTAGATTATACTTTATTTTATAAGATACATTTTGATAAGTTCCGTTTGCATCTATCCCACCCGACCATGTAGAACTTTATTACTTCTGTCTCATTAATTTTCTTATAGTATGTTCTCTGTTACAAGGAGTTAAAATGACAAACACTGCATGTATACTTTAGCCTGAATATTTTATATATGGCGTTGCAATTTGATCTCCCAAAGCGCTGATTTTGTTTTTATTCTATTTTAATTCTACCCAATTGCACTTTCTACAAAGAAAATTGAATTAAATTACCTATTTATTGATAATTTCATAAATACTCCAGTCACAACATTGAATGGAGAGCTGTAATCAAAGAATTAAAAATGCGCTTAAAGATTACTAAATTCAAATATCTTATATTAAAGCTTAAGCAATTTAGATCATTTCTTCAATGTGATGTCATTAGTGTTTTTGCAAAGCATTTTCTGCCAAACAAGTAATAGGTAGTTTCATCAGTCAGTATTACGGTACACAAAATATATTATTATGTGTTGCATATTACCACTTTGACTGTATTCATTACTCTCCAAGCAATATTTTCCTATTAATCTATTTACTCTTTCCTTCTTACATCCGCAGTATTAGAAGTCACGCAGTAACAAAGTTTGTAGTTACAGCGATTATTTATGATTATCAATAACACCGTCCTAAAAATTTCTTTTAGTTTATTAACAAAGGTGCTCCATAAAAATCTAAATCAAGAGATAAAAATGCTTTAAGGTATTACAAGAACCTTATAGTAGAGAAGTCCAACCATACCAATCTATTTCAAGATGGATGCAAGCGAGGCATTCTTGACAGAGATACAGAAATGATGCTACAAATGGGGTGTCCTAATTCCAAGGATTTGACAAAATATTGGTAACGTCACAGGGTGTATATGTGAACTGCGAAGTGCCAAAAGTAAATGAAAGCAATTTAGTATGAAGCTGTAAATATGTTTGCATGACTAGTATGGCAGCTAAGATACAGTTTCCAAAGACGATCGGTGTTTTCGGGTTGTTTTCTTAGCATGGGATGTAGTAGAAAAAAGTTGTGAGGTTATGTACTACTTAATTTTAATTATATATGCTCAGTTAATATATTTATAGTTATAAAAATTACAATCATTGAAAACCCGCTTAGTTGGAGAACAAAGGACAAAAATCTGATGTGTTATACTCACATGACTTTCTCTACTCTTGTACAAACTATTTTTACAAACGCTTATTCTCCATATGCTTCATGTTAATCGAGATATAGAGATGTTAATCTTATTGCTAATTTTCTTGTAGATGCAAGGGGAATATGGTAAGTTTTAAGCGATAATCAAATATTTTAAGCGCTTGTTGCTATGTGGCGCATTCCATTCTCTTTGCATGTCCAGGTCGTAAAAAAATGAATAACGAATTTGAGAAAAAGTGTAAGTATTGAAAATTTAAGGGAATAACAAGCAATATCTCGAAAATGGTTCACTCAACAAAAAAAAATGTATGTGATATAAATTGTGTATTTTAACGCGATCTACAGTTTTTGTGTAGTAAAATTTTGTCTATTTCTTATGGTTTACCAGTTATGCAAAAGTCGTTCAAAAATGAAGAATACTTTTGGAGAATTCCCAGAAATTCGAGATATACATTTCGTTTGTCATGAAAATATCTTAAACATATGATATTTTAATCAAAATCTTTATAGCCATTTTTGAGAAAATTAAAATTTTCGAAAAATGTTCCATGTAAAAAGTAATCTGGGGTGGGGGCATTTTCTTGGAAATCTTCTTATCGCATCTCTGGAAGATACTGAACCTAAATACCAAGTTTGGTGTTTATCCGACTGTTCGTTTCTGAGTTATGCTGTTCACAGTCACACACACACACAAACACACAGACAGGCGCACACACACACAGACCCAGACACACACACACACACACACACACACACGCGCGCGGACATGTTTCCAAAAATGCTTTTTGGATTCAGGGGTTCTCAAAACATGTATTTCCGGTGAAATCTCAGTATCGAATTTTTGGGTGAAATACAATACTTCCCCTAATTACTATACGTAGTAGAGAAAGTAATACATTAGAAGAATATGATCTTTGATCTTGAAAGGTCTTGAAATTGTTTCTTCTTTGAAGGCAGTCCTGTTAAGTTTTATATAAGAGCTAAATTTGTTACCACTAAGCTATTGATATTAATACATTCATTCCAGTTAATGACGACCAGAATTAAACATCCATGTTTTACTTCCTAGTTAAGGCAATAATAGAGCCAAAGCCTGAAATGTGATAATAGCAATTTCTATTTAAACTTCTGCTGCATAAAGAGACTAAACGCCCGTCTTTCTTCAAAGAAACCTAAGTTACTGTGACGACTAAAGAGCTTGTATTTATATACACCAGTTCTTTAATGGTCTGATGCAGCCGTAGTTGCATATCATTCAGGTATAGGTTGTCGGTATGTTCTTCAGGTTATAAAACATTCAGATTTTCACAAATTGCAGTTCGCATGTTTTTGTTGTTTATCTTGTACAAGAATTTGTATTCCTCTGCTGGTACATTTATTTAATATTCCGCGTGTATATAAATGAGAATGTTCACACCATCTTTAAACAGCATTTAAGAATTGGGAGGCAATCAGGATTTTCTCTTGTGCTGTAGTAGCATGAACGCCAGAAACCTTAATTCTACTTTCTCTACCATGTAACTAGTAAGCAAAGGAAATATTGCATTCCACCCAAAAATTGCATGTCGAGATTTCTTCAGAAATATGTGTTTTGAGGTCCCCTGAATCCAAAAAGGAACATTTTTAGAAAAAGGTCCGCTCGCGTGTATGTGTCTAACTCAACAACGAAATGTTAGATAGATATCAAATTGTGCATTATATTCTAAAGATGCGATACGAATATTTTCAACAAAATTTTCCCACTTTAAATTACTCTTGATAATGAAAAATTTTGGAGATACTTTATTTTCTCAAAAATAGCTGCGCCGATTTTTATTAAAATACGTATATTTAAGATACTTACATGACCAATAAAATGTATATCTTGAATTTTCCAGGAATAGCCATTGAAGTCCTCTTCAATCGGAAGGAATTTTGTGTTCAATTTGTATAACTGGTTAACCTTAAGAGATTGGGAAAAACTTACTGCACCTAAAATACAGATCTCTTTAAATCACAATTAATTTCCAGTAATTTCCCTGTGGTAATTTCCGATCTATCCTTGTTATTATTAGCTTGAATGTTTCAATACTGTTGTAATTTTTTCTGAAGTGCTGTCGTTGTTGTTATCGAATGAGGTTACGGAAAGAATATGTAATTTCAAGGCCAGCATATAGCAACGCGCTTTTAAACATCTGACTATAGATTTTACACTAACTCCTTGTATCCATAACGAAAAGTTTACTGAAACTATTTCTACAAACTTTTTTTTTATTGATATGAAACAAAAAAAATCGTTCATAAGAACGATAACCATGGGAATAAAGAAGGACATGTGAATTTACCACATCAGATTTTTACTTTCCCTCTTACCGATAATAAGTAGAGGAAGTATTGTATTCTAACCAAAAATCGGATATAAAAATTTCACTGGCAAAAGTAAAAAATAATATCCACGTGTGTCTGTGCACGTGCGCGTGATGAGCGCGTGTGCATTTGTCTATGTGTATGTGTCTGAGCAGCATAATTCAAAAACGAAGTGTCAGATACCAAACTTGGTATTTAAGCTCAGTACTTTCTACAGATGCAACGCAAAGAGTTTCCCTAAACTACCTTTTATATAGAACCCTTTTGAAAATATTTTACTTTCTCAAAACTGGCTCTATAAATTTTGATTAAAATGTCTATTTTTAAGATATTCATATGACAAGCAAATGTGGAAATATATAAACTGAATTCTCCATGAATGCTTATTAAGTCCCCTTCCTTCTGAAGGAATTTTGTAGCATAATTTTTTACAACTAGCAAATCATAAGGAATACGTGAACATGTACTTGACAAAAAGTGCAGATATCTTTAAAACACACAACTTATTTCAAATAACTTTTATGTGTCAACTGCCATTTTCGAGGTATCCGTTATTATTTGTTTGAATTTTTCAACAATTAGCTTAAATTTTCTTAAGTACTTTTAACCTTCATCCGTTTCTCGCAACATCATGGAAGGAGCACGTAATTTCAAAGCCCGTCTTTAAACATTTGACCATCTCTATCTCCATGTCATAATGTGCAATAAATATATTTATGCTAAGTCTGTCTCAATTACTTTGAAAGAGGTAGAAGAATAAGCTTTCTCAAGAATAGTGAAAGCCATATAAAAATAATCGATGCTTGTCTTTCTTGGGTAACTGGGTGAAGTAATGGAATTAATCATTTTAATTCAACTACTTAATTTCATTACCGAAATGGTCCTTCAGTAAATTATCTTTGGCGATGAGCAATATACGTAATAAGAGTATGTCTCAATGTAATAAGCGATCTCTGAAGGGCATTGTGTTCGCCAAATGACCCGCTCTTCTTGTTCAATTAGAAACCTATGAACTGCCTGTTAACGCTTTTTCATTCTGGCAGATAATTAAAGAAAGAAGAAAAAGAAATCCTGCTGACAGCAGCAGATGTGCTGCAGTCGCAGCACTTTCCTCAAATCATTTTTGCTTCATAGTGATTTTTAAGACCTTGATATAAAGGGTTATTCTTTATTGAATTCATGTTAACCACGACAAATTTACGCACAAAACAGAATTAATTAGCTAATACGACGTTAATATTATATGTTTGCTGAAAGCAGGAAACTGTGATAATATAGACTGTTTATACAATAATATGCTATTTAATAGCTCATGAGAAGTAAAAGTCAGGAACTTTGCTAAGAACTATATTGCATATGGGAAGTGTTTCATCTTGATAATGTTCATTTAGATGTATTTAATGTTTTGGAAAAGAAGATTCCCAAAATGAGGATAAAGACGGAGGTTGTTATAAATCATTACTGCATAAACATACACACGTGAACACGTTCACACATAATCGCACGTACAGACTGAAAAGTATTTGGTTTTGAAGCCTGGAATCTTATACTGTAAATTAAATAATTTAATAAGCAAAGTAAAATACTGTAGGTAACTGGTAACAAATTATGTCATTTAAATCAGAAAATTTCAAATATTTTCGTACCCTACGTTGAGGAAAAGTCACATTTTCGTATTTTTACCAGGGAAGGTTCCCCTTAATTTCTGGAGAAATTGTATTTTCAGTGTTGTTTTCTTGGAAAGCGATTTCATGTTCTTTTAAAAATACTTTAATCTTATTTCATGGATACCCAATTGCCTCAGGATTTGGAAGAATTGAAGTAGTTAACAACGACTTTTAAGGCATCACATACGCTTCTGTATATTGTTTAGCATGATTTCAAAATAATCTATGAAATCTCAATATGAATGTTTTGGTCGAATGTGATACTGCTTCCATTCTAAATAACGGCCGCAATAAAAAAGTCAAGTCCCTTTGGATGAAATACCTAAATCCAAATTCTTTTAAATTGAGAAGTAGTACTAACGTGCTGCTGTCATAGTATTGCAGTCTAGACAACGGCTCATGAATGTAGGCCATACAAAGATTTGACAAAAAAGTATAGGAAAGCGTATTTCTATCATAAAGTTGTATCTTTTAGAACGTAATTCATACCGAAAGAAAGTAAAACAGGTTAACTCTAGAATCTGAGTGACATTTTTGTAAGACTCCAGCAAAAATACGTAAGAGATATAATCATGTAAAGCGTGCAAATAAGGAGTGCTATGTTCAACTGACTTTTTTATATTAGTCTAACGTGAATGTTGCACCTTTCACATCCTTTTGACAAATAGTTTAAGGGTATCGAAAGCTGTATTAGATCACGGCTGGGACTCGAACAAGGGGTCCTTCGAGGTCTTATTTCAGCCTTAGCCTACATTCAGTGGGATAAAAGAGTTAGTAACAATTATTAGGGTTACGGCTTATAATTAAAATGCTCCATTACAACATGAACTTAAAATTGTAGTTACACGTTTACACTGTAAAGCGAGTTGTTGATTAAGCAATTCATGGATCTTAATGAGCAAAGAAAGGACATATGTTATATCTTTACTTAAACTTTAAATCTTTCATCTAAATATTTACTTAACTTCCTTACAGAAGTTAAATGGAGCAAACAGCTAGCTGCTTAAATTTATCACGTGGAAATGTCCCGTTAACTACGTATTTGGATGAGAGTCTTGTAAAATAAACAAATAAGAAGGTCTTTGACTTTTAATGTTATTTGGCCTTATTTTCTTAAGGAGGATTATAGATGAAATTCCTATGTTATACCTTTTGGCTTAGAAGCTTCACTTTTTTGTGAAGAGTAACCTTTGTTATTGGCATTATTAATGTCCTCAAATTCCATTCGCAACAGCTTTTAAATTATTGATGATTTTTTTAAACATATGCATTCTACAGCATATGGTAACTGTATGGTATCCTTGACTACATTCAACTCCAGATCCTTCTATGTGTGAAATATCTGTAAACAAAGTTAAAGAATATAAATTATAGTATCTAAATGACTCATTGTATTTCTGAATTCTAAAAATATTAGACATTATTCTAAACCCTCCTCCGCAGTTTCTTTCTGATAACTTTCACAATCAGCAGTACACGTTACAGGTTCCTAGTATGAAAATTATAACATTGTATGTATTTCAATACGACTAAAACAGTAAGAAAAGATGCAGAAAATGATTTTAAAATGACTTTAAGTGCCATTTAATTGCATAGTAATTTAAATGTGACGAAAATAAGGCTAGTTGCAGGCGTCTTAGGGCTGTATAATTTGGCTAGCGGTTACATCTAAGGTTACAAATGATTCTGTAAAACTTCACGTAAGTCAGAGGACATTCTTTGGTTTTAAATTAATGTGCAGCTTTGTATAAGAGACAAACTTTGTCTATTTGGTTTACATTCATAATTCCTTGTATAAAGATAGTATGTGAAAACAGCGCACTAATAGACTCGCTTGTTTAAGTAATATTGCGATAGAAGTGATACACCCGGTATAACCAAGAGCTTGCGTGTTCAGGTTCCAAAGCGAGATCCTGAAGTTTTCGCAGCGGACTCTGTAGTCTATGCCGAGCACTAGAATCCTTCAGCTGAAGGCGATAGCTGCGATGATGACACTGATAAGCGACGCTTGGATGAAGATAACCTTCGCTACGAAATTCTTATTGACGGTTGCACAGATTACAGGTCAAATTCCGCATCGCATATTTAAGAGTATGACAAAGCAGACTGCAGCGGAATTTCGATATACAGCAGCTCACCCCAACGGAAATGCAACGTCACTGTATATGTCCCACTCTCTCTGGCGATCTACAGATTGATCTATAGCGGTATCTCACGATCCCGACAAGGATCAGAACGTGAGCACTGTTCACGAACCGTGCCGATTCTAATCTGTGCATAGTTAGCGATTCATACATGGCCTTGTTTGTCTCCTCAGACTAACATGTGAATTTATGAACACTTTTGTTTATACATCTTTTGGTTTCACCTGCGCATTTTATGATGCAATACCGAACATCTTGTTGACATTTGTTTATTTTGAGGCAGTATTTTTAACACTTGAATAATTTCAATTAAATTATATAATATGTAAATTCAATAACAGCCCGCCTTCAAGCAATATGTGTATGTAATAACTTGTAAAATGTATTATATTATTGTAAACATGTTCAATAATGTTATGTGAATGCATTACGTAATTTAATAATGTAGGAGCTGTGAGAATAATAAGTTTAATGTTGCTAACAATGAGGTAACCTTGAGGCAATAATGAGTAAGGAAGTTAAATGCTACTAATCATTATTAGAGCAGCAAGAATATAATTTTGAGACAGTTTAAAAATAGCCAATCAACAAGCAGAAAAGCCTTAGTTAAATGCAGGTATTCTATTGGAGTAGGATTACCAATCAGAGACTTGAAATACAGAAATTTACAAGTTTAGACGGTTGAAATCAATTCAGTTGCCACCAAACAGTGCTCATAACCAGACGCGAGATGTGTCCTCGAGAAATTAATTATCTATTCGTGTGAGACGAAAATATTATACGTGTTAAAAAAGTGCAAGTATTAAATAAAAGAATCTCACAGCTCTCAATATCAGTGAAGTGCTATTTAATTTGTGTCAAGGATTAATACAAAGGAGTGAATTAAAACTAAAAATCCGTGTAAGCCTACATTCTTGTCACATCACGACCTTGCCTAAGAGAAACGTGTCTCTAACAATAATACTGACGCAGCCGAGGCAAACATAAATATTAAATATTTAAAGAAACAGTTTAATTACAAAGTTAATATTTTTTTAAACTTGGGGCAAAGGCCACCTGAAAGTACATTTTGGGGCGAAGGTTACCGGAAACTGTTTACTATACGAGCAATTGCAAGTACTACAAGTTCGGCTCCCCAACAGTTGAAATATAATACAACTCTTTCAATACATCCTACTTCAAATCGGCTTTCCATACGTGAAGCAAAATACTTCTTCAAATTGGTATCCACACGTGGTGCAAAATAGTAACAACAATCCATTCTTCTTCAATTTGATTACTTAATAACCACATATCTCTGAGTACTAATTTTAATTTTCAAACTCAACATGTACTGAAATGAATAACTTAATGTAGACATCAAATGACGCTGTATTATTAAGTTTAATGACGTACGAGAAGGACGAAAACAAGACATATTCTTCTTGTTGGCAGATGTTCATTAACAGTGGCAATACATGAGTTTCGATAACCGCACTCATCTTCAAGGATCAGTCACCAGTTTGTCTATGTCGTCCTGCGTATCCATTTTTTGCATTTTGTCACTAAGATGCGGTCGAAGTCATAGGAGAGAAACAAATCAGAGATAGGTGAAAAAGAAAGGGTGGACCTGCCTGAAAATTTAATTTAGTTTCATTTTCAGTCTGTGGAAGTACGATAGTTAATTTGTAGATGTCTTCCAAGTTTTAAGATAATTTCGTACTGTACGCATACTTTGCAATAATCTATACATTTTGGAACCCAGGAATCAAATGGAGGGAACTTACTTAATAAAGCAGAGAATCATGTCAGGTCAGAGCTTTAAGACTTTTTCTTAAATTAATAGTGTAGCTACAAATTTAAATACAATACATAGGGGAAAATATCAAGTTATTTAAAGCAAGATTACGACAAACGTGGAAATAGAAACGTAACGAACCGAAAGCATTTAAGGTGTCGCATTCAAGTTGTATAAAAGTAGACGGCAATGATGATGATAAACAGCCTGCAGTTCTTTCGGTTACGAATACTCCACCTGTCTGAATTATCGTAACGTTAAAAACGATTGGATGACTCTATTGCCAATACCGCACGAACTGGTGCATTTCTCTTGTATGAATAGACTGCGGCTGGATGAAAAGAAGAAAGGTTCACCTTCAATTAGCTTGAAGAACAGAGAACATGCTCTGCAACCTAAACACAAAGGAGCCTGTGGCTCCAGTCCCTTGTAAAGAAGCGCCGATCTTTCTCTATGTTCCCTTAGACTCAACACATGCTAGGAACAGCTTGTATTAGAGTTAGTCGAAAATTGTCAAGAAAGGGTATTTGGAACTGAAGTATATGAAAAAGTAAAAGCATGCTCATTAAAGAACAAAAGAAGTAAGGTACCGCATGATACCTCGGGTATATAAAAGTCCCCCTCCCAAAAAATAAACATTTAAAACATGCGTACACCAGTAAATAATATCTAATGAAAGGAACTTAAAAGAACATTCATAAGTAGCGGTATACAAGAATTAAAATAAGTAAGGCCCCAACAAAGACTTACAAATCCCTAGAACTATTCTTACGAGTAGTAGTTTTGATTTTTAGTGCAATAACCTATTTGTGAAACCTGTTGAAGTGATAAAACCAGGGATAATTATGATGCTGATGATGATAGTTAATTTAAAATTGATTTCATTGTTTTCCTACACATTACTAATACTTTGATATCGATCATTATCATCAAAACCATTGGCATCATGGATTGCCATAGACTCCCTCTGTCTCCAAACAAAGTTAAAATAAGTCGATTCCTATTGTAGAAAAGCTGTCCGTCTCTGCCCCTGTCTGTCCATTCACCTATTTGCGTGAAACGACAAAGAACACCTGCACGTATAAGAGTTTCAATAAATTCTGTCCACACTTTTCAAATTTGCCTCAAATGAATAGAAAATTAAGGGTAGTTTGTATCACGTCTCTAAACATTGATGACTTTTTACTTTTGTACAGCTCATGTAAAACGTCGTGACATTCAATATGCGCAAGAGAGGAGAATGAGGAGAACTGTCGAGAGTGGTGGGGGAGCAAGGGAACAGAAGTATATCAGAACTCGGAGGCGGTCGCTGATCCCCACCTCTCTTATTATGGAAGTGGGTTGGTCAGTGCTATTGCGCATCTATGCTTCAGGAGTGGGGGACTGTCACGACGTTTTACACTAGCTGTACTACGTACTTTCAGTAAGTGGAGGAAGTATTGCATTCCACCCAAAAATTCAATACTGAGATTTCATCGGAAATGTTTTGAGATACCCTGAATCAAACATAAGCATTTTTATAAATATGCCCTTTTATGTGTGTGTGTGCGTGCGTGTGTGTGTGTGTGTGGACATCGCACTCAAAAGCAGTCCGATAAGTATCAAACTTGGTGTTTAAGTTCGGTATCAGCAAAGATGCAACACGTGTATTTTCAAGAAAACCCCCACCCCAAACTACCATTTACGTGGAAACGTTTTCGTTAGTTTATTGAACCCTTGTACTATTTTATATATGTTTGGGTTTGTAAAGCAACTATAGTCAAATTACTGGTTACAAATTTAAGAGTTTTTCGGATTTAGAGTTCTAAAATCATTAGGATTTTTATGAGGTCCACAAAATGTATAGGGTTGAAATTTCATATGCAAGAATTTAAGGTCCATTCATTCACACAATTAAAATTTGTTCAAAAAAGATACTAAAATAAGAGTAGTTAAACAATTACAGTTTCCAGACGCTGTAATGCACGTACCAAGCTGTTCAGTTTCTGAACTACATACAGTGTCCTTGCATGGCCCCCCCCCCCACAAGAACTAGGTTCCAGTCTTCGAATTCACCGCCAAAAGTAATAACTGCATGGAGATTATCTTGTACCATGGACAAAAGAGGACATTGGTTCGAGTGATAAGGTTCGGCGTTGGAAATAAGGTAAATAGGATTCATACTGGGAGCAAACAAGCACTAAACCTTAAGTTACAAAATGGTAGCAGAAATAACGATGATAGCTTCCATACAAAAATTCAGTATCGGGGTTTCAACGAAAATGGGTGTTTTGATGCCCCCTGAACAAACAACGCATTTCTAGCGAAAGGCTCGTGTGTGTGTGTGTGTGTGTGTGTGTGTGTGTGTGTGTGTGTGTGTGAAGAGCATAACTCAAAAGCAAAATTTCGGATAAATATAACATTTATATCGAACTTCCGCATCTTCCAATGGTGCGATACGAATATTTCAAGAAAAATCGCCCCACTCCAAGTTAACCTTTACATAGGAGATTCTTCAATGTTTCCTTTTCTGAAAAGAAGAAAAAAGTGATTTAGCTATTTTGATTAAAATTCTGTATGTTTAAGATATTTGTGTGACTAATAAAATGTGTGCATTGATTTTTTCATGTATTGCCTGTGAAATCCTCTTCATTCAGATTTAACTTTTAATAATTTTGTTTAATTGTAAACTATAAGATTCCAGACAGATTTTCCTTGCTTTGTTTGAGTGTTTTACAATTTTTGTATATTGTTTTAAGTGTTAAGGCATTACACTCCTGTTTCTCGTAACTTAGAGCAAAAATTATGAAATTTGAAAGCCAGCATACCAGACAAACATTTAATGAAATTATTTCTGTAAACGCTTATCTCGATTTACATGAAGTAGAGAGAAAACCAAGTTTTTGTAGATTAATGCGTGTGGAAGATATAGCAAATTAAACGATAGCGATTTCAGAAATTCATTTGAATGCAATGTATTCTAAAATGTGGGATGTTTTGGATTATTCACTATAATAACAATGATGAAGTTGATAATAATAATAATAATAATAATAATAATAATAATAATAATAATAATAATAATAATAATAATAATAATACAACTTTGGCGAGATCAATTTTGATGGAGATGGAAGGGACCGAAGGGTCTAAGCCTTGAAGAAATAAGAAAATAATAATAGTTATAATAATAATAATAATAATAAAAACATATTTCTAAGCTACCGGATTATTTCGGTCAGAAAATTGTTCTCTGCGTTGTTCCTTATTGTTTTATTTGTAAACGTCTGTAACTGTTTATATCGTCAGGTGGTGTTCAGCTTCTATGTTCTTGAGTTACACATTGAGTTTTTTTTATCTTTGGTATAATTTTACTTTGAAAAACTTATCTTTTTTTCTTTCCATTTACTGTCATATTCATATTGTTCAGGCTCTATTAAGGGAAGGGATTAATACTGCATCGGCCCTCAACACCTGCCGGTTTAGAAACTATACCAGCCACTAAGCCACGAGGCAGTCGCAGGAATCTTATAATTCGGTTTTAAGACAATCTTTTCACTTTTTAGGAGTTTACACCCATTTCATTCATATTTTTACTTTCTCTACTATGTACGTATGTAAGTAGGGGAAGTGTTACATTCCAACCAAAAATTCTATACCTTTTAGAAAAAGGTCCGTGTGTCTGAGTGTGTCTGTGAACGGCATAACTCAAAAACGAAAAGTCGAATAAATACCAAACTTGGCATTTAGGTACAGTATTTTTCAAAGATGCGACAGAGAAATTTTCAAGAAAATCCCCCACCCAGACTACCCTTCACATGGAACATTTTTCGAATATTTTGATTTTCTCAAAAATGACTAAGGATTTTGATTAAGATATCATATATTTACGATATTTTCATGGAAAATAAAATGTATATCTTGATTTTTCTGGGAGTTTCCTCAAAAGTCCTTTTCTTTCTGGGTGAGTTCTGTATAACTAGTAAACAGCAAGGGATAGACAGTTTTTTCTACACAACAACATGTAGAGCTCGTTAAAACACACAGTTTATCTCATATACATTATTTTTGGAGGAACCGTTTCCAATACTTATACTTTTCTGAAATGACAATTCGATATTTGCTTTTTTTATGTCCTGGACATGCAAAGAGAATGGAATGCTCCACATAGCAACCAGCTCTTAAAACGTTTGACTATCGCTTAAAGCCTGCCATATTCCTCTTGCATCTACAAGAAAATTAACAATACAATTGTTTCTGCAAATGTTTATCTCGATTAACATGAAATAGGTGGATAATAAGCGTTTGTAAAAATAGTTTGTACAAGAGCAAAGAAAGTCATGTGAGCGTAACACATCATATTCTTGTCTATGTATTACAGCTGTCTGTATGTTTTGAACATGGTGTTACCATATTTTTCATTAATGCTTTTTCTTTTTCTTTCAGAATGCTTGCAATAAGACTTAATTTTTTTTAGGTGGAACAAATTGTAGCCATAGAGTGGTCTAAAGCATTCTTATTTCAGAAGTTTCCGTTCTTGTTTGATCATTTGCTTTTAACTCGACTTCATATCTGTAAATCAAAAAGAACCAAAGTTTTGTAAATTTTACATTTTGAATTTTGGAATGCTAATACTCTTTCTATATGTACAGTGGCTTCAGAAGACATTCGTTCCACTTTAAAGAAATTCTAGCAGCCAAATTAACATCAACAACGCTCATTCATACTTCCATACTCCAAGAAGTATAGGGAATAAATAATCTTTGCAAAAAAACTCCCGTCCTCCAGTTGGGAATCGAATCCGGATCTTCTGAATTAATATTAACTAGCAGACTACAGAAACAGTCACAAACACTACCCGATGCATGTTTAAATATAAAATCAAATAAGTGTATGTGTATCACATTCCGACAAGGAGTGATTGCTTTGAAACTAGAGCCATTCTTACGTTATATTGATCATATAAATTCTGGATGTATAAAGGGAAAAGTCACAATCATATCAGCTCAGAAATTTATTCCCTCTCATAAAAGTGTTACTGATTTCAAAATTTGTGTTTTTGATAAATGCAGAGTCTTTCTATTTTTATTTGATCTAAGTTTTCTCATTCTTGTGTAGTTAGACTTAAATTTTCTCACCATTCAATGCGATTTTATATCTTTAAAAATGCATCGTTTTATACAGCATAGTTTTGATACCCTCTGCTGATATTTTTAAATTTTTAGTTTTAATTCCTAATCTTTAGGCTTCTTGACTGTTCTCTTAACTTACTGACATCTCTTTGGAGAATTTCCTCAGATTCACCAAGAGCACCCACATCGACCGCCGCAAATACAACCCGATAGTAAAGACTCCCTAGGGTCTCAAAAATGTGAATGCGAGAGAAATACAAGAGGTTTTCAGTGTTAGCCAACGAACAAAACCCAATGTTACTTAACCAAATATTAAACGAGATGCGAATACCATCAGCATTTTTTACAAATCAAAGCTGCCAGTATGGCAGCGGGAGTTAAAGGCATCAATACTAATGAAACCATAAAAAGTTATAAATTATTCCATTACAGTTTTCATTATTTAAATATAGTGAACCTCTTTGTAAAAGTTGAAAGGTGGTCCTCATGTGTTTATATGAGGATACAGGATCAGGATTTGATACAAATTGCCCATTGTATCTCGGCCACGGAAAAATTGCCGGGAAATAGCAGTAGAAGGAAAACTAGACCTAGTTTTGCTGGAGGAATCAACTCCAAATTACTGTTTTATTAATATGTTCGTTTTAGGGAAATATAGGAAGTAAAGCTCCTTATCAGAATTACATAAAATGCAAATCGAGCTTTCTAGAATATTAAACCCTTTTCAGAACCTTGAAAAATTAGTTTTCAGGCTAAAAGGATGTTCAGAATGGATTCAAAATTTTAGTTTTGCTTGAATTTAACACTTTTTTTTTTGTAAAAGCTATTTTTAAAACAATCCATTCTTCTCCAATACTTAACATTCTTACATACTACAGCGGATATCAGAAATGAATGAGAGATGGTATCAGGATATTCAAATACTGTAGCCTAGAGGATATGAAAATAGCATTTAGTTATAAATCCAGACGTCTCAGATGATGGCAAGTTTTACGTTATTGATGTGGAAGCAAGATTTTTAAAATACGCCATATAGAAAAAAAGAAACATTTTCATTCTTTTATTCCTAAGAATGTAACTACATTGTAGTTGCTTTATAACAATATATCAACAGCAAGACTAAATATGCTACGATATTTTCTTTGACACGGCTCACAACAAGCGCTGGCAGTAGTCTTTAGGAATGCAGGACTTGCAACAACCAGGAGATTTAGAACAGGAACTCGAACCCGATACAAAAACACGCCCAACACTAGCTTAGCCAACACGTGGTGCTCTACTCTATTTGCGGATACAGGGCATAGTAACAGATGAGTGATGGAGCAATATACAACAGGTTCATTCTTTGTTAGTGACAACGATAAAAAAAAAAGTTTTCTGCAGAGAAGCTGAGTCGAAAGGAAGGGAGAAGAAAGCCGGAGCAAGGAGATTATTGGTATTTGTTCCCGTAGAGCATTGTGGGAGAGAAGGAATTCCAAGGCGAGTATTGTGTCCAGCGCGTGCCCTGGAGCTGGTTCTTTTTCTTCGTGCCATACATCATGTCAGGTGCTCTACCATTCTGAATGGCATTCTACCGGAAACTGTCCCCCCTTGCGCATACCTTACATACGTTTTCAAAGCCATCATTTAAACAAGAGAATTCCAGTCTGACATCTCAATGGGCAATGCTATTTTAAATATCATAGAAACCAAAACGAGAATGCACGGATTATGACAGCGACCGTGTTAGTCCAAGTCGCGTTGCACTTCAAGAGCAAATTCTGCGCCAACAACTCTTCCTGGAGTTGTACGGCACCTGCTACCTTAAGGATTCAGAATAAGTGTTGTCTTCTGAAATATGGAACAGATGGAATTCTACACTAAATTCAAAAGTGAATGTTCTGTTAAACGCATGTTTCATCTGCTCTGTGAAAGATATTCAATGTCTTCCTCAACATTTAATTTTAGTGATTACGAAATTCATAATTGGGTGACACGCCAGTAAACATTTAAAGAAAACTGCTACAACTGATTCGCCAATGAACTGCTTCCAGTTACTTTAGCCTATTTTGTCAATATCAACAGCAACAGTTTTTATGAAAAGTTTTCATTGTTCCTGGGAAAGCTTAGAGAGGTTAATTACTTCCACAGCTAGTTAAAAGTGTAAATAGAGATTAACTTTTATCCTAGTTAAGAATTGCGATCGGGAAAAAATTAAAACAGCAGCACGCAATAAGCGTGTAACAAACAACTAATCCTAAAATAGCAACTTCATAATCCGTACGATGTCAGAAATGCATTTGGTTACTGAACTAAAAAAAACAGAAGGGAAATTCTAAGGAAGGTAAGTATGCATGGTCATAATCCTCAGGAATAAAAATCTTCAGCCATGGGCAAAAGTATGAGATATTCAAGGCCTGCTTGTGTTTTTTTAAATCTCTCAAAGTTGTCTTTGCAGATATCTTCCATATTGCTGAGATTATATGAGAGTCACATAGAGATCATAGTCCACTGTAAGGACATCATCATCGCTGCTGCAGCTCCTACATCCTCTAACAAGGGATTAAAGGATTGATGCAAAATATCCTATTCGCTCCTTATAAACGATCACACTGACAATGTAATCTTGGGACAGGTTCAAACGTTTTCGGGTTCGCGAGAGTTTATTAAATAACGCATGAGAGTTTATTTCTCTAAAGACCATGGTTATTTTCTTCTTCTTTTTCCATCTACGATTAATTGTCGTTTTATCGTTTAATTTAGTGAGAATATATAAACTTCTTTCGAATCAGATGATTTCTTAATATTTCACTTACTGTACATTCCTTCATGTGTAGCAAAAATCTCATCTGAGATGCTTGTATATGACTATACCTACTTCAAGATTTATTACAATCAACTAACCTCAAGTGAGGTTGACCAGAGCGATCTAGAAAACAGGAAAGAATATTGAAATATAAACAAACATTTAAATATACATTAATGTTTCCATTCATTTGAAGTAAAACTAGAACAAAATCTAAATGAATCATTGACTACAAATAGTGCTGCAGTACGCGTATACTGTATTTTAGTATCTGATTACTTTACTACTCACCTATGCTAAGTACAACACACAAGTTATTTCAAATAACTTTTTGTAAGATCAACCATTTCCAATATATTCATTTTTATGGTTTGAATTTGTCGTTTTATGAAATGGTCATAATTCAATAGTTGCTCGCGATGTCATGGAAACAGCATATAGCATCCCATTTTCTTTCTTTATTTTCCATCTCAAGAGCTTGTTACTACGAATAAAGATTGTATACTAATTTCACACGTTACTTAGTTTGAACTCATTCCTTTGCTTCTGTGATGCCCAAAAAGAAACAAATAAATCACAAACTTTTGCGAGTCAGATGTCTCAGGCTTGGAAAAACTACAAATTTACAATTTCGAAAATATGAAAATCACAACAAATATTTCACACCAATTATGTATTTTGTGAGTTGTATATTTTAACGCAGTGAGCTTTGTGTATGATTTTCAATTACACAAAGTTATACAAACTTTAATCAACTAAAGAGTGAACAGCCTGTTCACAAAAAATTCAATATAAACGTTTTATTTTGATGTCAACATGTAAAACATATGATATTTATGTAAATCCTTAGAGTTGCATTTAGAAAATAAGAAATAATGTAAAAGTTTCCATAAAAAGAGGAGATTGGGGTGGAATTCCTTAAAAATACTCGTGTCGCATCCTTGGTAGCTATTGAACTTGAATACAAAGTATTATTTATTCTATTTTTCGTTTATCAGTTATGCTGTTTACAAACACTGTCGTTTTAATTAAAATTCACTGTCAGGGTTCAGTGGACCTTAAAACATTTTCTTCCGATGAAATCTCATATATATGATGGAATAAACTACATTCTCTGTTTACTAAGTTAGTGGTTAAAGTAAAAGCAATGACTAGTGCCGAAGTGAACAAAGGCTTTTCAATAGTTACAAATGAAGTTTCAGCATACGAGATCAATGCTACAAGTCTGTGTTTTTATTTTTTCTGATGTGTCATTTCATTAAATATTGTTCTTATAATTATATAAGCGGTATTTCAAATCACAATATTGGCAGTTCCGCTATTTTGATTCTTGAATTTTTCTTAGGATCCACTGACATTCCTTAGCAGGGAATGGTGCACATGGCTATTGAGGTAATAGATTCAGTCAAGACAGGTTCGCCAAACACCTCTCTTTGGGTGTGAAACTACCTGCTTTCACTATTATATTCCCTCCCCCTTCTGTTGCCAGATGTGACGAATAGCAATTCGATGAATATGAACAGCAACAGTAGCAGCAGCGACACCTAGTGTTATTTCATCCTCTTCAGCAGTTTATTGCATCACATGGCATTTTATTAGAATTAATTACCTAGTTGTGTTGGACGACCTGGTTGCAATCACTGCATAAGTACATTTTTCTTTCTTTCTAGGTGAACATAAACGTTTTAAACTTTAGTAACTTAAAAATGAGGAATAAGAGAATGCTATAGAAACTATTGTTAACAATCAACTGCAGATTTGCAAAAAGTTTTACTTTGAATTGGAGCTTATAAAGTAGCGGAATCCGCAGATCTGATCATGCAACTGTTTTAAATGGAGATATTCTGCTCTCTCTCTCTCTTCCTCTCTCACTTTCTCACTGTTTCTCCTTCTAACCGACCCCCTCTCATTCTTCCATATCTCCAACTCTCTCCCTTCACTACTATTTCCTTTCTCTGTCTTTCTCTCCCTTTCCAAACTCTCGTCCCTCTTTCTCCTCTCGAAGCAACATACCTTCAGTGTGATAGTTTTGAAAAAACTGAAATAACATTTCTTTTCCAGCGGTATTAATAAAAATGAAAACCCAAGTAAAGGGCTTAACAGCACAAAAATCGGTTCTTCCTATTTATGGTTAGAGTGCGGGCTTAACTGTGCGGTTTCACATGATAATCGGTGTAGGTATACAAATTTTTATACCCAATTTCTTAAGAAAATATTGTAATTGAAACTTTTTAAAAAATCTGATGTGTTACACTCACATGTCTTTCTCTACTCTTGTACAAACTATTTTTACAAACGCTTATTCTCCATATGCTTCATGTTAACCGAGATGTTGATCTTATTGCTAATTTTCTTGTAGATGCAAGGGGAATATGGTAGGCTCTAATCCATAGTAAAATATTTTAAGCGCTGGTTGCTATGTGGCGCAATTCATTCTCTTTGTATGTCCAGGACATAAAAAAATGAATAAGGAATTTGAGAAAAAGTATAAGTATTGGAAAATTTAAGGGAATAACAAACAATATTTCAACAAAAAAAATATATATGACATAAATTGTGTATTTTAACGCGATCTACATCTTTTGTGTAGTAAAATTTTGTCTATCTCTTATGGTTTACCAGTTATGCAAAAGTTGTTCACAATGAAAAATATTTTTGGAGACATTCCCAGAAAACTCGAGATATACACTTCATTTGTCATGAAAATATCTTAAACATATGATATTTTAATCAAAATCGTTAGAGCAATTTTTGAGAAAATTACAATTTTCAAAAGATGTTCCATGTTAGGGGTAATATGGGGGGATTTTCTTGAAAACCTTCGTGTCGCATCTCTGGAAGATATTGAACCTAAATACCAAGTTTAGTGTTTATCCGACTGTTCGTTTCTGAGTTATGCTCTTCACAGACACACTCACAGACACACAGACATACACACACGGACATGTTTCCAAAAATACTTTTTGTAAATTCAGGAGGTCTCAAAAAATGTATTTCCGGTGAAATCTCGGTATCGAATTTTTGGGTGGAATGCAATACTTCCCCTACTTACTATACGTAGTAGAGAAAGTAATAAACACATACGTACGCATAAACACACACACACACACGAGAATTTGTGAGTAGCCGCTATTATTCTCTTCAATCTTGTAGAATAAATGGTAAATAATTGAAAGAAATAAAGGGAGAAAGAAACTTACTACAGGCAAATGTAGACCTGATTAAAATAAAAATTTGAGAAAATCACAATTTTCATGGCATTGACCCTTTTCAGATACTGATTATTTTACTGTTGCTTGTTTCCAAGTTGGTTTATGGTAGATCTTTAAGTAATGGAACTTGTTTGAGGATTTGCTTCTCTCCTTTTCTACCGCATGAGCTCGGTAGTGACAGAAATTGACTTTTGTTATAAATAGGTACGTACTTAATTTCACATTGAATAATTTTAAACCATTCCTTTATATTTGCCATATGCGATTTTTGTAGGTTAATACTAAAATCACCTCTTTTAGGGTTAATATGTATATCTGTGAAACGACTTAGTGCTAGTTCAGTTATTTTATTTAATAGGACTATTTTTTATCTTATTTGAGATTTGCCTAGTAATTCAATTATTTTTGTCTTTTCTGTTGTTATTATTGTTAAATAATTTTCACAAACTTGATTAAGTTTAAGAATATTTTTTAAATTGTCTACTTTGGTGACTTTTACTGTCTGGACATCGGCATATAAGTACTAATGTTTTAATGTATATGTTCTAGTTTTATTTCTTTATTTGTTTCTTTACTCCAACGTTTAATCATTTTCCAACTATCTAATTTGTGGAATTAATTGTTCTTTCACACAAGCCGTGTGTTGGACAGGGTTGGAAAGGTAGAATCAGATGACTGAAAAATTTGAATCCCAGCTATGGCATTGAATTTTTCAGTTATCTAATTTGTATATTTCATTCTACTACGACAAAGATATAACCAACAAAGCAGCAAAATGGCCGAGTGTCAGCAGAACTGAAATGTTATAAAACAGCAGCTGTGCCACTTTTATTCTATGGATCAGAGACCTAAATAACATGGAGGAAGGACAGAGAACGAATCATGCCTACAGAAATGAAAGTTCTTAGATCTGTTAAAGGCTCTAAACTAGAACATAGTTTAAGAAACGAATAGAGTGAACTTAGATTATTCGCTGCAACAGACAAAATTTGTACATATAAGCCGAATTGGATGGAACACATAAATAGAATGGAACAAGAAAGATACCCTAAGCCAGTTTTATAGTATACACTATAAGGAGTGAGAGACGTTGGTCGGTTGGCTTTAAGAAACTGGAACAAGTGCTTAGAGCCTAATTCATGGCAATGTCAATGCTGATGATGATCCGTGAATTGACGTGGATAGAGAAGGTCTTGTGAGCATTTCACATCATAGTGTTTCTTATTATCGCAAAGAATGAAGCAAATCTATATAAATATAAGCAGATAAATATGAGTGGAATATGTTGAAAACACTAATTGTTGTTATTCTTTGAATGAATAACCATGATTATGATACTTTATTATTAACCTTTATTTCAACCTTGGGTTGAAAGATTGTCCGAGAAACAGGTCATTAGCGAATCAAGTTAACCAAAGTCATTAGCGAAAGCCGAAGAGCTAACGCATTAGCTTAAAGATTCTGGAAATTCAGTTAGCTTTTTGTTCAGTACGTTTCCAGGGCCACGTAGGCAGAATTCTGGATAAGAGAAAAGAACTTAGATTCCGGGATTTTAGCCAAGCCCCATAGTAACAAAGAAAAGGGTACATGTAGGACTTAAGTATTGGCTGCGCGTGAAAAATAACGTTGGTGTGAAATAATGAAATAGGCGGAGCTAAAAGTAATAAAGGCGTGAAATTTTAGATCAGAGAAATCCGCTCTCTGGTACCGTCACCGGTACGTACTGCTCCTGTGATACTTTAAGCGCCTGTGAGAGAAACATTTCGCGGCTATTGCGAGAAGTCTCACCGATAAGCACTTCAGCGACTCACGGAAAGTTACACTACTAGTTGCTTTTATCGCGAAAAGTTATTTCAAACCTTAAACTGCACAAGTTAGTAGGTATAATAATTCAGTTGTTAAAATTTCAAGTGCTACGATTTATAATCAGTTTTATTCTTTATATTCAACAACTCCCTGCAAAAGCTCAAGCATTAGATCACATTAAACTTGTAAGTCAATTTAAGCTGATGTCGTCCTTCACAAAATATCCACGTACACCCGGAGAGAACTTTCTCATAGCTTACCACTGGAGAAGCTGGCAAACGAGACAACTGAACGAGCTACGAGATCATGGCAGCAGAATCAACAATGATACAGGTAAAGTAAACGACATCAAAAGTGCCGATCATCATACTGCTTCAAATTGGCGCCTCATCGTGGTGCAATAATCTTGTATCAGAGCTGTGTCTGTCTTTTCTCATACGACACCTTCTTCATTCCACCTATAAGTTCAGATTTCAAATACTTTGTATGAAGTTATGTTCTCGAAATATTTTAGAAGGAAACTAATTTTTCAGGAGCATCACGTCGGATTCTTGCAACTAAAATCTAGTGCACGTTTTCTGTACGGTGATGACATCTAGGGGTAGCGCACTGAAATAAGAGGCATTGCAGGACCCTCCGTATACTCTAACGGTGCTGACACCGACAACCAAAATGGCGAAATACTTAACATTTGTCTGCATTTGTCAAATTTTTAAGAGTAAAATACAAATGTGGTGTAACTGCATGCCTTTTGTGTAGATATATGCTCCGTTGTACACAAAACAGATTTAAAGGTAAAATAATTGCAATGTACTCGTAGAGCTGTTGACATAGCAACTAACCGGATTGAGTTCACTCAAAATTATGTCACTAATAATTACAGTATCACAGAGCACAGATATTATATAGGCACGCATATTACCTATACACTGGATGATTAACTTATAAAATGCTGCTGTTTATAATAATTAGCCACTGAATTTAGAAGCTTAGGGTGGAATTTAGCTTTTGCTTTCACTGAAAGCTTTTCATTTCTCAGATTGCAATAATTATTCAAAAGTATATTACTTAGCATCTTACAGCACTTCTTTACTAGTTTTTTCAGGGGGAGTCCACATAGACAGACTGAAACATAAAATAAATACATAACCTTACATCAACACCGAAAAGCACGTTATGTAGTCTACAGATATGCACGCAGCAACATAACAGCGCACAAATACGATGGTTTATTTTCAAACATTGTCGTAAACGTACCATCCTGTAGTTTAATTCTCTTTCTTGGAACCATCATCACAAGGAAATTTATCCACTCATATAAGAAAGCTGGAAGCAAAATTATGATATTCATTCAATTGAATTATTTGAAGTGAAATACTTCAGGATTTAGGCATCTGATCCATTTTCTCTTGAATCTTTTTTGTTGGGGGATATGAATATCGGTACTAATCGTGCATATTTGCTATTACTGCCTTACAATCGGCAACGTAACAGTTACGGAGCATTGTAATGTTTTAGTTAAGTAATATATTTCCGACTATAACATCCTCTACAGCAGAGGTGGCGAAAACGGGACTCGCGAGTCATTTTGACTCGTAGGCGCCGTTCCCTCTCTGCCATTGTCCCTTTGTTTTCCACATGCTGCTGAGAGATGCAGTGCGTGTTGCATATTTGGTGGCTCGCGGAAGGAAGGCGTTTTCGCCACCCTTGCTCTACAGTAAGAACTTCTTCTTTACAACACAATAACTGTGACACAAATTATATTCTCAAACATATAAGTTAATATATATATATAGGTATATAAATGTAATATGAATACTTATATGTGTATATGTATACTTAAAATTTAATGTAGCCGTAGTCTAAATGGAAAATAATAGTAAACACGAGTAGTACATAGAAAGCTGAAACGGCAACTCTAGGCCGAGCCCAAGAACTATAATTACAGATAACTTATTAATTAACTTTTAGTGATGTTAAATCGTATTATGTAAATATCTTTTTCTCATACTGCTTGTATATTTTAAGAAGGGTGATTTAACATTATGTATCTATCTAGGTTATTAATATTAGTAGAGTTATAAATGGTTTAATGTAAATAATTTAAGCGCTATGTTAAAATACTGTCCACGAGGGAAAGTTTTAGCTACAGGAATAGTGCTTTCGAAGGCAGAAAACCTAGTTTTATTACCTCTCTCCGGTCGCTGTGCTATTATTCCTACAGCGAGGGTGTAGAGCCTTTGTCCCATTATTTGATAATTCGCCGTGACCAAGTGAGTGAGAAAGACAACCTTAACGGTAAATGTAGGAAAAGCCGCGATTTATATTAAAATTGGACCAATGAGATCCCTGAAAGTTTATTCGAAATAGTTAGACGCGTCGAGTCGCGCTAAAAATGGACCAATAGGAAAGGAAGCAGCCTCAGAGGCCTGAGACTATAAATGGATCTGTTTGGGGAAAATTCGCGGCAGTTTTGGTAATGTGTAGTCAGGGAGAGATGCTGCAGGATGCGTGAGATATCGCGCCCAGAAAGGAATCAAGTCAGCTTTGTAATGTCAGCTTAGTATTGCATTTTATTCGGCAGTTTATGTCATGTGTGGTCAGGGAGAGATGCTGCAGGATGTGTGAGATATCGCGCCAAAACAGGGAATCAAGATAGTTCTAACAACACACCTAAGATCTGCTACTCTTAAAGCGACAATAAGAATAGTTATATTTCGTGCCATATCCACGCCATAGTTTAACAGCAGTGGACAGTATTTTACAGCGGCAATACCAGTTTTGTATACTACGAGTGTTAATTAAATAAAAAGAAACGGCAGTGTCATCTTTTCATAAACAAAGCAAGTCTATGTCTTCCTATATCACCACCCGAGATCTACGTTTTCCTTTACCGAGGATAAGTCCATGCTCCCATATAATTTAAGGAAAATTACTGCAGCTAGCCGAGGATAAATTGAAGAACCAACACGCTGAGAACTTCTGGAAGCCACGGGAGAAGCATCAAGGTAAGCTACAGCTACGGATGAGGAGGTGATCGCCGCAAACTGGCGCCCAACGTGGGGCTCGAAGGGAAGAACGACACGAACGGAGGACTAGGAAACAACGAACAGACGAAGAATCTTCAGAGGAAAGGGGCACAGCAGAACAAAAATTACAACGCGAACTTCTAGTCTACCTACGTGGGACAACAAAACAGCTGAGAACATCGCTTCTAGAACTTCACCAGGATTCGAACCCGGAACGCATCAGTTAACATTGAAAAAAAATACAGGTTAGAACTTTTATTCAAAAACAAACAAAAAGGCATGCAGAGTAGTGACTCAGTTTTGTGAACACATGTTATTGAGAGGGGGTAAAGTCATTACTAGGGAGGTAGAACTTGCTAACGGAACCATGAGTAGGTCAAGGGAAGATTTGGAAGAACTGAATGGGGAGGCTATTGTCAGCATAACAACAGATGGAGAAAATATGGGTGCAGCTGAAGTAGAAGTTAGGGAAAGGCAATCACCGATTGAGCAGGTCATTGACGCAGGTCAAAACCAGCTGCTAATATTGCTTCAACATTTGAGCACAAAGATAGATGAGCAGAGTAAGGAGTCAAAAAGAAATTTGAGTGAACAAATTAAAAATTTAGAAGGGAAATTAAATGAGCTGAGTAAGGAGTCAAAAAGAAATTTGAGTGAACAAAATAAAAATTTGGAAGGGAAATTAAATGAGCAGAGTATACAGATAGGTGAATATGTCAGAGAGGAAAACAGGAAGATGAGAGGGGAATTAGCTCAGGAGATGAGGGAATATTTAGGTGAACAGGTCACCCGATTACAAAGTCAATTGGACTCCAAATTCAGTCAGCAAGGGATGGTAGTGCAAGAAATTCAGGCAGGACAACTATGTCTAAGAAACGATGTAGAAAAACTAAGGAAGGATGTAGAAACAGAATTAAGTGTTACCAGCTTAGCCATAAAGGAACAATTGGATGATGACTTAAGAGCTGTAAATGTTTCTTTAGAAAAAAAACAAAGTACCTTAGAATCTAACATTCAAAGGGAGTTCAAAGAATTTAGAATAGTGTTAGAAAAGGATCAGGGAAAGATGAATGAACTTTCGTCAAAAATGACTGAACAGCTCTCAAATCATCATGAAATTGTGAAGAGGGTGGAAGAGCATGAAAATTGTGTAAAGGAGTTAAAACGCTCTATTGGTAGACTAGGGATAAGTGTGAGACAGAGTGATGATAGCTCACCCAGTGAAACTAGCACCACTTTTAGGGAGGTAAATGGAGGCCAAAGTCCAGCTGCCGACCCATATAATTTTAATTCAGGGCACCAATGTACATCTAACCATGCAAGTAATGCAAACTACCATTTATTAAATGAGATAGGGGTACCTACTTTCGAGGAAAATTCGGCTGATAATCCTAAACAATACCTAAATGACCTTGAGGAGTATTTCCGTTTGAAGCAGATTCCGGACGAGCTAAAGATGTTAATCGTTCGTAAAGGTTTACGTCAAAGGGTTCTCCAAAGGGTAAGATTGACTTTGGGGGAGAATAATAATTTTGAATATTTCAGAAGGGCATTTTTGAATAAGTACTGGAGTACTAATACTCAGAACCAGGTGAGATCTATCCTAGTTAATGGCAAGTACGATGAACGCGGAAACCTAAGCATGGTAGATTATTTGCTAACTAAAGCACAGAGTAGTAGACTAATCGAGCCACCCATAAGCGAGAGGGATTTCATTAATATGATTGTACCACATTATCCAGAACGTATACACCATTACCTACTCATTGCGAAGCCAAATTCTATTCCCGAATTGATTGAGTTGGTATCATCATTCGAGACAAGTAGTAGGAACCACGTACAAAACTATACAGTTCGAACATTACCGGATAATTCAAGGAATGCGAATTGGAGAGGAAACGCGAGAGGGAACTATAACCCCAGAGAGAGATACTGGAACGACGTGCCTCAATCCGGGAACAGGAACTGTCAAAATAACCGTTTCAGGAGGGAAGGTGATAACCAATATCACATAAATGCTATACAAACCAGACCAAGATACAGGGGCCGTTTTAGCTATAGGAGAGGCAGAAACAATGAAAACAGATCCAGGGAACATTATTTTTCTGACCGAGGGGAAAGCGATATAGGAGAGAGGTATGACGAAAATGACCCAGAAAGAAACGAAAGGAGAGAGAGACCTTCCCGGGGACATTTTAGAGGAAACAGAGGAAACTATAGGCAAATGCAGAGAGAGGGAAATGTGGAAGAGAGTAGCGGAGCACCAAATAGTGTCGATAACCCGGAAAACTAAGACAGGATCCATTCAAGAGCTCGGAGCGGATTCTAAGCGCGCAAAATTCTCAAATAAACAGAAAATGTGAAACAGGGCTCAAAGATGACTTTATACTGGGAGAACTGATAACTACTATTCAAAATCACTCGGAAAAGGATCTGACAGATTCCCCTAGCATAAAAGTAGTATTGTTGGATGAAGAATATAACGCTTTAATAGACTCTGGAGCCAATGTGAGTGTATGCAGCCTGAGGTTATATCAGAACCTGGTAAATAAAGGAATTAAGCTAATGACATTACCCATAAGGAACACGGTATGCCGGGTAGCAGTTAACAAAGAGGTTACCCGAATAAAAATGCAAGTAATGTTGAACATAAAAATAGGAGAAGACAAATTTGAGTTTATTTTTCTGGTAATCAATAATTTGATTTGTGACATTTTGATTGGGTGTGACGTTTTGTTTGAATTAAGAGCTAGGGTTGATTTTGCTGATAAAGTTTTGAAAATAGAGAAGAACAGAAAACTATTAGAAATCCCTTTTGTAGAGGGTATGAAGCAGGATACTTATAACAAAACCCAAGGAGAAGAAGATATCGCCGAAGAAAGATTTTTCGTACAATTAGTACAAACAGGTAGGAGTGAGAAATTAATTGCTATAGTACAAGGGGAAGAAACCGATGAGATGCATGCGTTCGCTGACGGGTTTTACAACGGGTATACGGAGCACAATGAGAAAGATTATGGTTACGCCCGAAATAAAGAATTCCAAGATACCGGCAGCCAGGTAGAAGCAGTAGAGGAGAAAGTGACCCTTGCCGAGAACCTCACAGAGACACAAAGGCATCTATTAAGGCGAATGTTACAAGAAAACAAAGCGGTATTTTCGGACGTCCCAGGCAAGTGCAAAGCATACAAACACAGTTTTAAGGTACAAGATATTGCACCCTTCACACACAAGTATCGGGATATTCCGATTGCATTAAGGGAGAGAGCCAAACAAGTGATCGATAAAATGTTGAGAGACCAAATAATACAAAAGTCAAATTCTCCATATAGCAGTCCATTATGTTGGGTGACGAAACGCAATGGCGAACTTAGGATGACGATAGATGGTCGAAAGATAAATAAACACACTCAACCAGACAGATTTCGGAGCGAAAGTGTAGAAAAATTGCTGTCAAAAATAACCAAAGGCAAGTATTTCTCCACCATTGATTTAACTGCGTCATACTGGCAGATTGAGCTTCACGAGGATGTTAGAAAGTATACTTCTTTTTTATTTTTTGGGAAACAGTTCGAATTTTTGAGAATGCCTTTTGGTATGCTTACGTCATGTAGTGGACTATTAAGAGCCATCGATAAAATATTTGGCGACTCAGCCGACGAATTTTTGATCCAATATATCGACGATTTTCTAATAGTTGATGAAAATTTTGATGAGCATATTAAACATGTGGATTATGTGCTTAGAAAGCTGAGAGAAAACGGTATGACGGTGAACATTAATAAATCCAAATTTTGCATCCGTGAGGTGGAATTTCTAGGTTATGTAATTAATGATAGAGGAATAAAGCCAAACGAAGAAAGAGTAGCGGCTGTGAGAAGAATACCAGCGCCCAAGAGTGTTAAGCAGGTTAGGTCGTTTCTTGGAGTGCTAAATTATCAAAGCAAATTTATCCTGAGGTACGCCGCAGAAATAGCACCTTTGCGCGAATTGCTTAAAAAGAAAGTGCGATGGAAATGGGACGAGGTACACCAGAAAGCTTTTGAAAAGATAAAAGAACTATTTGCAAAATCAATTCTACTAGAGAGACCCAAGGACAACCTACCATATGTGATTTACGTGGATGCTTCAGGTCACGGATATGGGTGTGTCCTAGCCCAATCAGATGAGGAAAATCAACTGCACGTGATAAGTACCGCTTCAAGAGGTTTAAGTCAAATAGAGAAAAATGCTTCGGTCACCGAATTAGAGATCTGTGCTGTGTATTACGCACTACAGAAATTTAGATCATATATATATCTACAGAAGGTTATTATATACACAGATCATGTGAGTCTTTCATTTATGAAACGTTGTCGGCTTACGAGTACTAAATTATCTAGGTACATCCATGAGATTCTTTCGTATGATGTTGAGGTGAAACACATTCCAGGAAAAACAAATGTTTTTAGCGATTTGCTGTCTAGGTTACATAACAACAGTGAAATACCGGAGAGAATAGAACGCCCTAAAAATGAAGTAACATTAATGAGTATTGAAATACCCTTGAGTAAAGGATTGATAAAAGAATTAAAAGGAATAGGGGACCAGCAGCGACGAGATGAGAAGTTAAATAAATTAATAAAAAAGGCCCCAGAAATAGATGAAAATATCAAGGGAAACATAGGGTTAAAAGGGGGCGTGTTATATAAACTACATGGCAGTGAAATACAGAAATGGAAGACATATATACCTAAGAACATGGAGAATGAACTCATAAGCACGTTCCATCAAGCTCTAGCACATTCTGGCTCAGAACGCACCGCTTTAATGATCCAAGAAAACCTGTATATTCCAAAATTACACCATAAAGTAAGGAGAATAATTTCGACATGCTTACAATGTCAAAAAGCAAAGCCACTGAATATACAATACGAATACGAGACAAACTCAATACTAAGAGAAAAACCAGGAATGTTAGTGACCTTGGACTGTCATGGTGAGATGCCTCGTAGTAAATTTGGATTTAGGTATATAATAGTGTTAATAGATGTATTTTCAAAATTTGTGAAAATTTACCCAGTCCGGAAGATTACAAGTGAAACATGCCTAAGGAAGATAATGAAGTCGTATGTTCCACAATTTGGAAAGATGAAGGCAATTTTATGTGATAATGCTTCAATATTTACCAGCAGAAAATTTGTAGACACCTTAAAAGAAAACGAAATCACGTTGTATCATTGCTCAAAATACCACCCACAAAGCAATCCCTGCGAAAGAATAATACGGGACATTTCGGTTTATTTGAGAATTTTGGCCAATAAAAAACACAGTGATTGGGCAAATCACTATCAGCGCATCGAAAGTATTTTAAATGAAAGTGTGAGCCCTACTACCGGTTATAAGCCCATCGAGCTGATGAAGGGGAAATTAATGGAAACACTCGAAGGGGAATTACCACAGACACTAGAAGCTAAAGATCCGAAAGCACTAACGGAAGAAGAGATGTTTAAGAAAGCTTTTGAAAGAATGGCCAATAAGGCGCAGAAAAGAAAAGAAAAGTTTAAGAAGAAGAAACGAAAACACTGGTTGATCAAATTGGGAGACTTAGTATTGGTACGGGACAAGAAAAAGTCTAGCATTCTGAACAAAAGGTATCATAGAATGGAAAATTTATTTAAAGGTCCATACCGGGTGATTAACATTTTTGGCTCGGATACATTTGAGTTACAAGAAATAAAGAATTCCAAGATCGTAGGGAGATACCATAAACAGTTGCTCAAACCGTACAAATGTTTAGAGAATGAGAAGGGTGAAGAATATAATGAAAAGAATCAGGTTAGTTTTACTCGAAATGAGGTAACACCCCTGTGAACAAATAGTAAAGGTAATACACCCGATAAATAAGGATGTAAAGAAATAAATAAAGGCATAATAATTATGTACCAATATGTATGTAAATAGATTTAATTTTAGAACTTAAATTGGGTATTAGAGTATTTGTATGCGTCACAAGTTATTCGTGTGCGGGAAATGTATTGTGTATAAGAATGTCCCTCGGAAACCTGTTTTTAAAGGGAGAGTGTAGAGTGAATGACCCAAATATAAACATCACCGGTTTGTCAGAGCCCTTGTGAAGGAGCAGGTATAGCGAAGGGTCTCTGTCAACAAAACAAACGAACAAAGGCCATAATCAGAGGAATTATTCTGTAAAAGAAAATTGTATCAAGTGTTGAAAAATTTATTCTTTTCCAGAACAGGGCAATTTGAAACGGCAACTCTAGGCCGAGCCCAAGAACTATAATTACAGATAACTTATTAATTAACTTTTAGTGATGTTAAATCGTATTATGTAAATATCTTTTTCTCATACTGCTTGTATATTTTAAGAAGGGTGATTTAACATTATGTATCTATCTAGGTTATTAATATTAGTAGAGTTATAAATGGTTTAATGTAAATAATTTAAGCGCTATGTTAAAATACTGTCCACGAGGGAAAGTTTTAGCTACAGGAATAGTGCTTTCGAAGGCAGAAAACCTAGTTTTATTACCTCTCTCCGGTCGCTGTGCTATTATTCCTACAGCGAGGGTGTAGAGCCTTTGTCCCATTATTTGATAATTCGCCGTGACCAAGTGAGTGAGAAAGACAACCTTAACGGTAAATGTAGGAAAAGCCGCGATTTATATTAAAATTGGACCAATGAGATCCCTGAAAGTTTATTCGAAATAGTTAGACGCGTCGAGTCGCGCTAAAAATGGACCAATAGGAAAGGAAGCAGCCTCAGAAGCCTGAGACTATAAATGGATCTGTTTGGGGAAAATTCGCGGCAGTTTTGGTAATGTGTAGTCAGGGAGAGATGCTGCAGGATGCGTGAGATATCGCGCCCAGAAAGGAATCAAGTCAGCTTTGTAATGTCAGCTTAGTATTGCATTTTATTCGGCAGTTTATGTCATGTGTGGTCAGGGAGAGATGCTGCAGGATGTGTGAGATATCGCGCCAAAACAGGGAATCAAGATAGTTCTAACAACACACCTAAGATCTGCTACTCTTAAAGCGACAATAAGAATAGTTATATTTCGTGCCATATCCACGCCATAGTTTAACAGCAGTGGACAGTATTTTACAGCGGCAATACCAGTTTTGTATACTACGAGTGTTAATTAAATAAAAAGAAACGGCAGTGTCATCTTTTCATAAACAAAGCAAGTCTATGTCTTCCTATATCACCACCCGAGATCTACGTTTTCCTTTACCGAGGATAAGTCCATGCTCCCATATAATTTAAGGAAAATTACTGCAGCTAGCCGAGGATAAATTGAAGAACCAACACGCTGAGAACTTCTGGAAGCCACGGGAGAAGCATCAAGGTAAGCTACAGCTACGGATGAGGAGGTGATCGCCGCAAAGCACATGGCACAGCAAACAGATGATTGGAACTATTACCTTTTACTGAATTGCAAAAATAAAGGCTTTCAAACATAAATGTTTCGTGAATGTGATTATAATCTTACGCCGGAGTTACTAAAAAGCTATAAATCACAGGCATGGAAACATAGTATAGCCGCCAGGGTATGCAAATCCCTCATGGATGTCGTCCTCCGTGGTCTAGAGACGCCATGCTGGCCTCTGGTTCCCAAGACCGCGGGTACAAATCCGGCGGAGGGCGATGGATTTTTTTTCTGGCGCAAAAATCCTTAGCATGGCTTGCTTTGGAAGGAAAATAAAGCCAATGGTCGTAGATTTACGGCGTGCAAAAGAACATCAAGTCTGATAAAGGCCTCTGAGCAAACTTTCCGGTCCTTTACGCTCAATATAGAATGGGACGCTACAAACCATAAGAGTTAAACAGTTTCCATAAATTAAATAAATAAATAATCTCAAACTAACCGCCGGTAGTTGGGATTTCCACGAACTACCGGCGTCATTATATGCAATCTTGAATCCAAGTGTCGGGTGCGTTTATGAGGTCCTGCTAGTTGTAAAGAGGATTTAAGCATCAAAATGAAGTTTATGCATGTCATAACGACATTAGTAGGCTAGACTTGTTATTACTCGTAGGTGACTTTGACAAATAATAATAATAATAATAATAGTAATGTAGTAATAAATAGAAATAATAAGAAGATGACCGTGATGGTGCTGATGATGGTAGCGGTGGCGCTGGTGGTGTGGAGTTAATGGTTGCGAAGGTATTGTTGTGCTGATTGTCGTGGTGGTGCTGATTGTCGAGTTGGTACTGAAAATTGTGATAACGATGGTGTTGATGATGGTACTGTTGTGGTGATGGATGTAGTTTTGGTGATGGTATGCTGATGGTGGTGTCTTCTTTTTGGTGTCGGTGGTGTTGATGGTGATGGTGTTGCTGATAGTGTTGTACTGATGGGACGGTGATGGTAGTGGTGATGATGGCAGTGATGTTGATGGTGCTTGTGGTATTCGTGGTGGTGCTGATGGCTTTGATGGTTGTGACGGCGGTGTTACTGGTGGTAGTGTTGATGGTGGCGATTCTGATAATAATACTTGTGGTTACGATGAATGGTGGCAATAGTGCTGATTAGGGTGATAATGGTTGTGGTGCTGCTGCTGGTGATGATGCTGATGTTGACGGTGGTACTGATGGTGGTAGTGCTGGTGGGATGGTGATGGTGGTGCTAGTGATGGTAACAGTGGTGCTGGCGCTAAAGTGGTAATTGTTGTGGTGATAGTGCTAATGGTGGATCTGATAGACGTGATGATGAAAATGCTGGTTACGGTGGTAGTGCTGATTGTGGTGATGGAGGTGGTGTTAGTGATGATGATTGTACTGATGGTTATGGTACTAATTGTGGTGGTAATGGTGTTAATGGTAGCATTGGACTGCTGGTGGCGTTCATTATCGTGCTGATAGTAGTTATGATGTTGATGGTGTTGATGGTGGTACGATAGTGGTGCTATATTGGTGTTACGATGGTGGTGCTATATTGGTGGTGCAGCTGATGGTTGTGACGGTTGTACTGATGATGGTGTTGATCATTATTGCGCTGATGGTGGTGCTGACAGTGGTGGTGCTGATTGTGATGCTGCAGTGGCGATGGTATTGATGGTGGTGAAGGTGGGGGACAGTAGTTGTGACGGTGGTGGTGCAAGTGCTATAATGGTGATGATGCTGATGGGGATGGTACTGATCGTGATTTGGTGGTGCTGATGGCTGTACTAATGGTGGTGTTAATGGTAGTTGACGGTGTTAATGGTGGTGCTGGTGCTATGGTGAGGGTGGTAATGTTACGGTGGTGCAGATGATGGTGATGCTTCTGATGGTGGGAGTAGTAATTGTGGTTTTGTAGGTGCTCCTAGTGGTGGTGGTGATTCTTGCAGTGTTGGTGGTGTTGATGGTGGTTCTGGTGGTGATGTTGCTGATGTGGGTGTTAGTGCTGATGGTGGTGGTGATGATAGTGATGCAATGATGGTGGTGAAGTTGGGGGTGCTAGATGTGGTGGTGGAGTAAGTGCTGATGGTGGTGCTGATGGTGATGTTAGTGGTGGTCTTGATGGTGTTGCTGTCGATGGTGGTAATGGTGATGCTGATGCCTGTGATGGTGGTGAAGTTGGGGGTGCTAGTTGTGGTGGTGGAGTAAGTATTGATGGTAGTCTGATGGTGGTGCTGATGGTGTTGGTGTTGATGGTGGTAATGGTGATCTTGATGCCTCTGATGGTGGTGAAGTTGGGGATGGTAGTTGTGGCGGTGGAGTAAGTGCTGATGGTAGTCTGATGGTGGTGCTGATGGTGATGTTAGTGGTGGTCCTGATGGTGTTGGTGTTGATGGTAGATTTTGATAGTGGGTGGTAGTGGTGGTGGTGGTGGAGGTACTGATTGTGGTGATGGTGCTCCTCTGATGGCTATGTTGGTGATTATTGCATTGATGGTTATGCTGATGGTGGTGATGGGGTGGTGTTGGTGATAATGGTCGTGGTGCTGATGGGGATGGTAATGGTGGTTGTGATTTGGCATTGGTGGTATTGGTAGAAATGGTGGTGGTGCTGCTGCTGATGATGATGGTGGTGATGTAGCATTGGTTGCGGTGCTAGTGCTGCTGCTGATGATGATGGTGGTGGTGATGTTGTAGCATTGGTTGCGGTGCTAGTGCTCATGCTAATGATGATGGTGGTGATGTTGTAGCATTGGTTGCGGTGCTAGTGCTGATGCTAATGATGATGGTGGTGATGTTGTAGCATTGGTTGCGGTGCTAGTGCTGCTGCTGATGATGATGGTGGTGATGTTGTAGCATTGGTTGCGGTGCTAGTGCTGATGCTAATGATGATGGTGGTGATGTTGTAGCATTGGTTGCGGTGCTAGTGCTGATGCTAATGATGATGGTGGTGATGTTGTAGCATTGGTTGCGGTGCTAGTGCTGATGCTAATGATGATGGTGGTGATGTTGTAGCATTGGTTGCGGTGCTAGTGCTGATGCTAATGATGATGGTGGTGATGTTGTAGCATTGGTTGCGGTGCTAGTGCTGCTGCTGATGATGATGGTGGTGATGTTGTAGCATTGGTTGCGGTGCTAGTGCTGCTGCTGATGATGATGGTGGTGATGTTGTAGCATTGGTTGCGGTGCTAGTGCTGATGCTAATGATGATGGTGGTGATGTTGTAGCATTGGTTGCGGTGCTAGTGCTGATGCTAATGATGATGGTGGTGATGTTGTAGCATTGGTTGCGGTGCTAGTGCTGCTGCTGATGATGATGGTGGTGATGTTGTAGTATTGGTTGCGGTGCTAGTGCTGCTGCTGATGATGATGGTGGTGATGTTGTAGCATTGGTTGTGTTGCTAGTGCTGATGCTAATAATGATGGTGGTGATGTTGTAGTATTGGTTGCGGTGCTAGTGCTGATGCTGATGATGATGGTGGTGATGTTGTAGCATTGGTTGTGTTGCTAGTGCTGATGCTAATAATGATGGTGGTGATGTTGTAGTATTGGTTGCGGTGCTAGTGCTGATGCTAATGATGATGGTGGTGATGTTGTAGCATTGGTTGCGGTGCTAGTGCTGCTGCTGATGATGATGGTGGTGATGTTGTAGCATTGGTTGCGGTGCTAGTGCTGCTGCTGATGATGATGGTGGTGATGTTGTAGCATTGGTTGCGTTGCTAGTGCTGATGCTAATAATGGTGGTGGTGGTAGTGCTGCTGGGGGTATTGGTCGTCACGATGGAGGCGATAATAGCTATGGGGGTGGTGGTAATGATGATGATGATGATGATGGTAGTGCTGATGGTGGTGATATTGGTGTTGGTGGTGCCTATGGTGGTAATACTGATGATAGTGATGTTAATAATGATGATGGTGTTGATGATAGTTGTGTTTGAGGTGGCGATGATGGTGATGGTTTAGGTGGCAGTGCTGATGGTGGTGGTAGTTCTGTTGGTGGTGCCGATGGTGGCGAGTAGGTCACCACTATACTTCCCACCGGGTGATGGTAGTGGTGATGGTGGTGGCAATGATGATGGTGGGTTTGGTAATAGTGCTATGGTGGTGATGTTCATGATGATGATGATGATGGTGGTGATAGTGGTGTTGGTGGTGTGGATGGTGGTGATGATGGAGAACTCTTTTTCCACATATTGCTATTTCATAAATTGTTGGCTGTCGTTTTTCTTTCTCCACCATCTACACATAGTAAAGTGAGCAAATTTTGCATTTGACAATTCGAAATCTATATTTAACAAAATACATGTTTTGCCATTCGGGAACAAAACAAAGAAACGGGTTTTTACTTTCTCTAGCAGGTAATTATATAGGTATAATTACAACATTCCACCCAAAATTCAATACGGATAGTAAATAACAGCATATTTCAAAAATGAAAATGCGGGTGAAATCCCCACTTCGTGTTTAATTTTAGCACCTTCCAGGGATTCGACAGGAAGATTTTGAAAAAAAAAAAACTCCTAGCAGATCTACCGCTGCGTGGAAAAATTGCCATTATTTTTGTTTTTTCTCAAAAGTGGTCGTAACACTTAAGTTAATTAGGATATAGGTACCAATAAAATCTTGAGGTTTCTTCAATAAAGCCACTGCTGCTCTTTAAGATTGTACTACATGTTTATACTCCTGAAATCCTTTCGTACAAGGAAATCCATGAGTAAACTTTTATCTGGATTAACATGTAATAGGTATAAAAATAAACTTTTGAGATAATATTTTGTAAAAGCCTTATAAATATAAACATTAGTGGCGTGAAGAAAGTCATGTGAATCCAGCACAGAATTTTAGAAGAAACTCGCGCGCGCATTTGTGTCTATGTATACCATAACACAAAAACGTAAAGTTCTACTGATTTTGATAGAAACACTTCATGTTTAAGATATTTGCGTGACGAATAGAACGTAAATGTTGAATTTTTTGCGAATGATCTTCAAGGTCCTTTTCATTCCAAAGTATGTTTTATAATTTTGTATTACTGGTGCAATGTATGATATGGATACAAGCTTAGTACATGAAATATGTACATCTCGTTTAGGTACATAGTTCATATCTTCCTGGTTCTGTTGTGAAATTAATATTTTCCAAAATATTCATTGCTCTTGGTTTGAATTAACCAATTGGATTTTTTTTTTTTTTTTGAAATGCTTAGTTACTACTCCTTTATTTCTCGGCTTTTTACAAGGAATATGGAATATCAAAGTCAGCGTATAACAATCTGTTTTTACTTTCTCTACTACGTATAGTAGGTAGGGGAAGTATTGTATTCCACACAAAAACTCGATACCGAGATTTCACCGGAAATATATGTTTTGAGACCCCCTGAACCCAAAAAAAGGAATTTTTGGAAACATGTCCGTGTGTGTGTCTGTGTGTCTGCGAACAGCATAGCTCAGAAACGAACAGTCGGATAAACACCAAACTTGGTATTTAGGTTCAGTATCTTCCAGAGATGCGACACAAAGGTTTTCAAGAAACTCCCCCCACCCCAGATTACCCTTTACATGGAACATTTTTCGAAAATTTTAATATTCTCTAAAATGGTTCTAACGATTTTGATTAAAATATCTTAAACATATGACAAATGAAATGTATATCTCGAATTTTCTGGGAATGTCTCCAAAAGTATTCTTCATTGTGAACGACTTTTGCATAACTGGTAAACCATTAGAGAGAAACAAAAGTTTACTACAAAAAAAGTAAATCGCGTTAAAATACACAATTTATGTCATATACATTTTTTGTTGAGTGAACCACTTTCGAGATATTGCTTGTTATTCCCTTAAATTTTCTAATACTTTTTCTCAAATGTGAATTCGCTATTCATTTTTTTTTGTCCTGATAATGCAAAGAGAATGGAATGCGCCAGGTAGCAACCAGCTCTTAAAAGATTTGAATATCGCTTATAACCTACCATATTCCCTTTGCATCTACAAGAAAATTAGCAATAAGATTAACATCTCGATATCTCAATTAACATGAAGCATATGGAGAGTAAGCGTTTGTGAAAATAGTTTGTACAAGAGTAGAGAAAGTCATGTGAGTGTAATACATCAGATTTTCTTAAATATTTGACTACCGCTTCAGCGAAATGTGCAACATTTATCAGTCGACATGAAGAGATATAAAAACAAGTTTTGTAGGAATATCATTTAGCAGATACATAAAATTAAACGAGAATGGGTATAGAAAGTGATGTGAACGTAGCACATCAGTGTTCTGTTAACAGCAACTGAATTTTGTTTTACTAGTGGCCGAACATAACTGTGAACTGTCATTTTCTTGCCCGTAAAACACTTTAAGAAATAATATATCATGTGAGAAGCATCCCGCAGATATGCGTGAGGGGCATTGACTGTACATAGCAACTGTAAGCACTACACCCAAAATGTGGCATATAGTAGGCCACAGTGATTTATCATATATGCTTTTACTCATTATCGTGGCGACTTATCCTGCCGCAGCACTTGCTTTGCCCGTATTAAGAAAACCGGAATGTTCAATTTAGCAATGAATCACCGGTGTCGTCGCGCGTACAACACACAGATCTTTATATTCACTCCCACCTCCGCGCGCGCGCATCTCATTTACATTGCTTACGTCCACTTGCGCGCTGCACACATTTTCTGTATATTTAGAAATGCAAAAGGGCGTGTATTCTCATGTATGAGACGAGCCTAGCTCTCAGCACCTGCAACCCAGAAAACATCAAGCCATTATAAATCTTGCGTTACACTTGGACATCATTTGTACCTTTCTTCAACCTCTTGCTGCAAGCGCTCGACTATTTGTTTTTTGTTGGTCTAATGCTGTTTATCGGCCTTTTTAGTTTGCCGATGCTTCTTACTCTATGTAGCAGTCTTCATTCTTTATGTACGGTCTTAGTGTCTGTTTCTATAATTTAAACTTAAATCGGAGATCTCAGGATGTGAAAATGTAAGATAATCATCCTCATCGTCATCTGCAGCAGCGGCATAGGATCGTCCCTTATGTCCGTTATCCTGTAATTCATATGATTACGAGTGTAAATTGATAGAATTAGAAGTAAATAGAACTCGAATAGTGAGGGGAAAATAAGTTTTCTCTTACAAGGAAATAAAGTAACATTTGATGAATTATTGTATATACTACATTACATATATAAATAAAACAATAAGTAAATAGTAAACGGAAAACAAGTTTTCCCAATGTTAAAATGCAGTATATTTGCTAATATACCTATAAAATAACAGATGTTGTGTAGTACGTCATGTGAACGTAACGAAATGTTGTCAGGTTCCAGAAATACAAAAAGGTAACCGGCATCAGTTACAAAGGACGACAACCCTTAATGTTACCTTCGGCGTCGATTAGGCGGTGTGCATTTTCTTTGCACTGTGTCCGCGCAGGATGTTAACTCGACTTTGAAGCCTGCGTGTTTTATCTTAGATCTCAAACACGACTGAAGAATTCAAGTGTCGGTAAGCATATAATAAGATACAAATTAGCTAATTAAAAGAAAAGTATTAATTTTGAGATGCGAATAAATGTACAGAAAAATGTCACTTGAATAAAAGAAGTAAGGGGAGAGACAAAAGGAGGGGAAGTTTTTGTCATCGCCGAAATACACCTTTTTTGGACACATTTCTTCGCAAATACACATTCCCGAGTCGAGACTCCGCACGATAAGGGAGAATTCGCTTTGGGCGTCATGCGACTTCGAAGTTAGCAAAGTATGTCGCTGCCTACTCGCGACCAGAAAAACTACAAATCAGTCATTGCGGCGAGTTAGCAATTTAGATTTAGTAAATTTTTCGGCGTACGCGGGTCCGGATTATTACGACGAGAAAACATCTCACGAACTTAGCCAGTCAGATCATCCATTACATCCATGCGTTGGCCAGTGTGACAACGATCTTTTGTACTAAGGTTGTAGCACAACGGATATAGAGTGCATTCATTGAGATTGAGCAGCCAGGACAAGATCCAGGAAGCACCCACACCCTGGAATATTCAAGAACAGATCTCAGACGAACTTAGACAATCTTTGAAATTAGATAACCAGTTGCTTCCTTCCATCCACACCTATGTACCCCTGACTGATCACAATTGTAAGACTACGAATCGTCAGTGTCAAACAGCAGCAGCACTGTCCACTTCTGGGTGATACACTACGTGGTCAAAAGTATCCGGACAACTGGCTCAAAATGACGTACAAGTTCGTGGCGCCCTCCATCGGTAATGTTGGAAGTCAATATGGTGTTGGCCCACCCCTAGCCTTGATGACAGCGTTCAGTCTCGCAGCATACTTTCAATCAGGTGCTGGAAAGTTTCTTGGGGAATGGCAGCCCATTCTTCACGAAGTGCGGAACTGACGAGAGGCATCGACGTAGGTCGTTGAGACCTGGCACGAAATCGGCGTTCCAAAACATCCCAAAGGTGTTCTATAGGATTCAAGTCAGGACTCTGTGCAGGCCAGTCATTACAGGGATGTTATTGTCGTGTAACCACTTCGCCACAGCCCGTGCAGTATAAACAGGTGCTCGATCGTCTTGAAATATATTATTCACCATCCCCGATTTGCTCTTCAACAGTGGGAATCAAGAAGGTGCTTAAAATATCAATGTAGGTCTGCGCTGTGATCGTGCCACGCAAAACAACAAGGGGTGCAAGACCCCTCCAGGAAAAACACGAATACACCATAGCACCATCAGCTCCGAATTTCACTGTTGGCACTACACACGCTGGCAGATGACGTTCACCGGGCATTCGCCATACCCACACCCTGCCATCGAATCGCCACATTGTGTACCGTGATTCGTCACTCCACACAACGTTGTGCCACTGTTCAATCCTGCAATGTTGACGCTCCTTTACACCAAGCGAGGCGTCGTTTGGCATTTTCCTGCGTAATGTGTGGCTTATGAGCAGCCGCTCGACCATGGAATTCAAGGTTTCTCACCTCACGCCTAACTGTCATATTACTTGGAGTGGATCCTGATGCAGTTTGGAATTCCTGTGTGATGGTCTGGATAGATATCTGCCTATTACTCTTTACGACCCTCTTCAAATATCCGCGGTCTCTGTCAGTCAACAGACGAGGTCGGCCTGTACGCTTTTGTGCTGTACAGGTCCCTTCACGTTTCCACTTCACTATCACATCAGAAACAGTGGACCTAGGGATGTTTAGGAGTGTGAAAATCTCGCGTACAGACTTCTGGCACAAGTGACACCCAATCACCTGGCCACGTTCGAAGTCCGTGAGTTCCACTGAGCGTCCCATTCTGCGGTTTCACGATGCCTAATGACTACTGAGGTCGCGGATAATGAGTACCAAGCAGTAGATGGCAGCACAATGCACCTAAGATGAAAAACGTATGTTTGTAGGGGTGTCCGGATGCTTTTGATCACATAGTGTACGTCCGGAGGGCCCGAGATAGGAACCGTTCGATTTTCATTTGGGGAATACTTCCCTTACCCTAGAAAGTAGAGGACCTTGCCTGTGGTAAGCTTTTGCCTCTCTTTCGCAACTATACGAGATTGTGTACATTTTAGTCAATATTAAGAGGATTTCACGGGCTATTTGCAGAAAAGTCAATATATTCATTTTATTAGGCATGCGAATATATTAAATATACATGATTGAAATCAAATTTGTTTGTCATTTTTAGCAAATCAAAAACGACGAAAATACCATGATTCCTGTACCTATAACATGTACGTGGTGCAGTAAGTAAAGGAAAAAGGAAAGAAAGCCTTTTAAGGTTCTGACTTCAATTTTATTTTTCCTGGTATCTTGGTAATCGACGATAAGCTGGGGAGTGCTGGTCCGTTCTGGCTCATGTGTTTGCATATGATAAGTAAAGATAGGTAAAAGTAGTCAAAGATAAAGGAAACGAATAAAAGGCCAAGAAAAACAGAAACATGCCCACTTTATTATTTTTATTAAGTACATGTTTTGAGGACCCTGAATCCATTAAAAGCACTTTTAGAAAAAGGTCCGTGTGTGTCTGTGTGTGTATGTGTATGTTTGTGTGTGTGCGCGCGCGCGCGTGCTTGTGCTTGTGAACCGCATAACCCAAAAACTAAAAGTTGGATAAATACTAAACTTGATATTCAGTATGTTTCAAGGATACCACCACCCTAACCACCCTTTATTTTTCAAAAGTTATTGATTTTCTAAAAAAATGGCTGTAGCGATTTTGATTAAAATACCATATATTATATACATTTAGATGAAAGATAAAATTTATATCTAGAATGTTCTGGAAATATCGATGAAGTTCTCTTCATTTGAAAGGAATTTTGTATAATCTTGTAACTGTAAACGTTAAGCGATAAATGAAAGCGTACTACACAAAAAATGTAGATCTTTAAATTTTTGTGGCATAAGCCATTTCCGAGATATCCGTTATTAATGGTTTGATTTGCTCAATACTTCGTCATTCGTTTACGTCCTGTCGATTTTAGTTGATTCTCGCTGTTGCAGGGAAACAATATGGCATTATAAGGCCAGCATATAGCGTCAAGTACTCAAACATGTGACTGTCGCTATTCTCTTTTTGCTTTCTCTACTACGTAGGGGAAGTATTGTATTCCACACAAAACTTCGATACCGATATTTCACCGGAAATACATGTTTTGAGACCCCCTGAATAAAAAAAAGCATTTTTGGAAACATGTCCGTGTGTCTGTGTGTGTGTGACTGTGAACAGCATAACTCAGAAGCGAACAGTCGTATAAACACCAAACTTGGTATTTAGGTTCAGTATCTTCCAGAGATGCGACATGAAGGTTTTCAAGAAAATCCCCCCACCCTAGATTACCCTTTACATGGAAAATTTTTCGAAAATTTTAATTTTCTCAAAAATGGCTCTAACGAGTTTGATTAAAATATCATATATTTAAGATATTTTTATGACAAAAGAAATGTATATCTCTAAATTTCTGGGAATGTCTCCAAAAGTATTCTTCATTGTGAACGACTTTTGTATAACTGGTAAACCATAAGAGATAGACAAAATTTTACTGCACAAAAAATGTAGATCGCGTTAAAATACAGAATTTATGTAATATACATTTTTTTTTGTTGAGTGAACCATTTTCGCGATAATGCTTGTTATTCCCTTACATTTCCCAATACTTATACTTTTTCTCAAATTCGTTATTAATTTTTTTATGCCCTGGATATGCAAAAGAGAATGGAATGCGCCACATAGCAACCAGCTCTTAAAATATTTGACTATCACTTAAAGCCTACCAATTCCCCTTGCATCTACAAGAAAATTAGCAATAAGATTAACATCTCGATTAACATGAAGCATATGTAGAATAAGCTTTTATAAAAATAGTTTATACAAGAGTATAAAAAGTCATCTGAGTGTAACACATCGGATTTTTTGTGTTAAAGAAATGTGAAAGGTGACAGAAGTCACAGAAAAATAAACCTTTGTAACAATAATTTGAATACACATTAATAAACGGTAGAGGGCAGAGAAAGTCATATGAATGTAACAGATCAGATTTCTTTATAACAGAAAGTTGCGTTATGGCAGTTAAAAGCCGTAATTGGTAACTTAAATAATCCTTTTAGACGCTCCATTACTAATTTTGTGTCTTTCATTTTTTCCAAATGCTCATTGTATTTAAAAGGATGCTAAAATTATTTTTCTTCTTCCCAAACATTCCTACTCCGTAATTTATGGGCACGTTAGGATATTTTATGGATTAAAGTGCTGTATTAGAAAAATAATAGTTTGCGCATGAAAACTACATTCATATGGGATATGTTTTACGTTTACACTAAGCTGAATTGTGAGACAATCAAGACTCCGTACTTCCGCACTTTTAATTTCTTTCATTTATATATTGCTAGCGGCACTACTATGGACAGCTTTTCATACAGGTAATTATAATATTATAATGATTGTTATTGTTTATTCCTCACGTATAAAACGGAGTTAATATTTTCAGGAAAGTCCAAAATATACAGATTAATTTAACTACATTCTGTAATAGTTCCTTATTTCAGCGGTTTATAAGTAAAATGCCGAAAGGGGTGAATAAAACAGTTACAAATTTAAATTCCTGGGAGGCGGTTCTTGGTTCTTATATCCTGCCACATAGTACCACAAGTTTCTCCACGAGAAGAGACATCTATATTGGATAACCCAGAAGCACCAAAAGTAATCTCAAAAGGAAGGAATTCTTATCGGGCAGGCCTATTCGAAATAATGCAGGCACTTCCGACTCAGCTACTATTCATATGTATCTAAGAGACTTTAAAAATATATTTCTTTATTTTTTCCCGGTATCCGTATGTTGATTAATCATAAATGTTATCATAAATAAACAAAGTAATTTCCTGCATGAAATCTAAGGATACTACGTGTTGTGAGCGTAAAAAACGCCACCTTATTTGGCGTTCTAGATGTTCAGAAACTGTATTATTCATATCCTGGTATTATCACATAGCTCACAGGAATTCTTTCGATAATACCGGGCGTGATTTTGAAGTAAGTACTGATGATTTTTTAAAAAAATAACAGAATATTATTTTCCAAATCCTTCATTATCATTCATTACCTTACACTACTTCTCCACATAGTCACCGCCGTTATTCACGCACTTGTGGTAACGGCAAACCAGTTTCTGTATGCCTTCGTCAAAGAATGATGCCGCCTATGACGAAAGTCAAGTCTGCACTTCTTGTTTCACAACATCATCGTTGTTAAAATATTTTCCACCAAAGAATTTCCTCAGAAGAAGAAACAGAAGAAAATCGCTTGGGGCCAAATCCGGACTGTATGAAGGGTGGTCGAATTGTTCCCAACCAAATGATGCGATCAGATCCTGAGTTTGTTTGGCTGTATGTAACTGGGCATTGTCATGAACCTAAAGGAATCCACGCTTTATCGATGTTTCACAATAGACGTATTTGTTAATTGTCTCATTCCTAGGCAAGAATTCAATCAGCAAAATACCTTGTCTGTCCCAGAAAACCGTGCACGTGATCTTGCGAGTAGATATCGTCTGTTTGAATTTCTTCTTCACGGGGGATGATGTGTGCCCCACTGCATGGATTGTTACTTAGACTCAGAGTGATGTGAGACACGTCTCATCACTAATATATATGAAGAAACAATTACCAAAATATGAATTTTTTTACCAAAATATGAAAATATGAAGGAATATATCACAAACTATTATGAGATATATATTTTATAACCAAAATATCTTAAACCTAATACGTTTGGAGAAGATTGACTTTCTTATTTGAAAAAGATAAGCTTTGTTGATATTTGTCCGTATTTAATAATAAAATACCAATGGAATACAACATATTAAATAGAGTTTAGAAATCTTAATCATTATGAAATCTTTAAACTTAGAAGAAAAAATAAAAGAAGTTAGTGGTTGCTTTGTCCTTGCTTATTACTAATTACAATACGCCACTAAAAGCTTTTCTATATTATCCGGCAAAAGGTTGCATCGTCTATCTGTCAATATCGTTTTGTGCGATAAAAGGAAGTCGCTCCACATCACAGAATGTAACTGGGGCATTTAGTGTTATGATGCTATATTTGGTAGCTTCATATTTGCTGATATGTGTGTGCTCTTATCTTCAAGAACCTTACTAACTTGGCAGAGAATAGAGTACGGTGGATTGTTTTCCAGCAGTAAACCAAATTTCTTAGAAATGACTTTCCCAGATGTCCCTGGAACTTCTGCTACGTCCTCCCTCAGCTCTTCCACGAATTGGAGTGCTATACTTGCCTCTTGGCTTCCAGTTTTTGTAGTACAGCAGGCAGTTTGGCAAAGTGTGCCCGTATGTAAGCCAGTTTGCAAATGATTCTTGGGCAAGTTGAATGCAGCTTGCAGATTGAATTAGTAATAACTACTTGCATAAAAGTTATAGAATTAATCTTAATAAGTTTGCATACTTTAGTTCTCTATCATGTCGAATATCACATTCACGGGCTTTGCGTTTATTTCCAAATACAATTCATGAAATCTTGTAATTCTACTCTCTAGATAAAGAAAAATTCAGATGACTTCAAAGGTCTATAAGGTACATCACAATTAATGTGAATTGATATAAAAATACTGTACTACTATGCATGCTTGCTCAAGTACTTTAGAAGTTCATGAACTGTTAACTATAAAAGCTAAAATGATAGGAAATGTCTTCTGAACGTTAGTGCAAACTTACACATTTAATGCTGTCAAAGTCGGCAGCATAAAACAAGGCGGCACTGATCCATGTCCCCCATCTTGTGAGAACTGGTTGGGGTGGCAAGGCAATAATCTCCTGCAAGCTGCTTATATACCCGAATCCTTGAAGTAGCCTTCAAGTAAACCTTTTTTGTTTGGTTTTTTAATGCATCCACAGCACGGAACTGCGCCCTTATCTTCTCAGCAACACGATGCATGATATACGCAAAACACGTTATATGCAGCACCTTCAGGTTTTTTGCTGCCTTCGTTATGTACAATGTCCCATCGCTTAGGTATCATTAGAAGCAGTTTCTCCTCTTTACTGGGCTTCTCCCACAACATGCCTAAACATATGTATGGACAAGGATTTTTAAATTATTTGCTATTTTTTGCAGATACATATTAAAAATATTGATAATATTATTCCATAAATAATATTCTGCTTTAGAAGCAATTTGTTTATTATTTAACCTTTCCTATTAAATGTGCCAATGTAAACTTACAAGTTTAAAATAAGGCCATAAAATAACTTTTATAAACATAAAAGGATATTCTGAAAATTAAGACTTAAAGAGAGATTCATGGATGATTCGAGCCTATGGAAGATAGCAGATGCCCATTCTCATCTTAGAGGCTGTCAAAAATGCAGTTACCCACGTGCCTTCCCAAGGTATCATTTGATTCGTTGATCTTTATCCAAATGATTCTCACCATTTTCATCTTTTATGCGCTGGATGCTCTGAAATCAAATTTCAAATTAATAATGCTTAAGCATAAAAATATTGATTTAACTAATTAATGCCCATGGAAAGCTATAGATTGTAAAAGTTTATTAATGTAAAACAAGTGCTTACAAGTTGTTAAAATGACCATACTAAACATCTTGTTGTAAACATTGTCAACTTTTCGCCTAAGGCTTCTTTCATTAAGCACCTCTCGCCTGCAATACTTTTCTAGATAGGCCTACACATTGGGGTTTTGGGTCTTATTTAATGGGATGTTTGCCGCAACAAGGATTCATAAAGTTCCTCGAATTTGTATGCTACCAGAAAATGCATGCGTTATTAGGAATGTTTGCACTGGATGTGCGTCTCTCTGTGAGTTTTTGTAGCGCTGAGCAGAGTTCGTATACTGTTGCAATTGGATCTTCGATGTTGCAGTTACCTGCATTAAATAAATTAAAACCTGAATTTTGAAGAAGTTGTGTGCGGCTACGTATGGAAAGTCAGTTTGAAGAAAGTGTATTATATTTCGATTGTTAGGGAGCCAAACTTGCAGTAGTTGCAACCGCATGTAAGGTAAAAAGTTTCTGGTAGCTTTCGCCCAAAAAATGTTGAAAAAAATATTCACTTTGTAATTTTGACTGTTTTTTAAATATTATATATTTATGTTTGCCTCGGCTGCGTCAGTATTATTGTTAGAGATATGGATTTCTTTGCAAGGCGTGGTGCGGCTGAAGGATGTAGGCTTACACAGATTATAATAATTTAATTCACTCCTTTTTATTAATTCTTGACACGATTTAAATAACACTTCACTGATATAGAGAGCTGTAAGATTCTTTTATTAAATACTTGCACTTTTTAAAACACGTAAACTATTTTCGTCTCACACTGAATACGTATTAAATTTCTCGAGGACGCATCTCGCGTCCGGTTAGGAACACTGTCTACAACCAACTGAACTCTGAATTTGTAAATTTTGCTATATTTCAGTTTCTGATTGGCTAATCCTAGTCCAATGGAATACTTTTATTTAACTTAAGCTTTCTTTCTGGTTGTTGATTGGCTATTTTATAAACTGACTCAAAATCTACATTATTGTTGCTCCAATAATGACTAGTAGCATTATTAAACTTTCTTACTCATTATTGTCTCAAGGTTACTTCATTGTTACCTCATTGTCAGCTCATTGTTAGCAACCTTTAACCTATTATTCTCACAGCTCCTACATTATTAAATTACGTAATACCATCACATAACATTATTAAACATGTATACAAGAATATAAACATATACGAATACTGTTACATACATTTTACAAATTATTACATACACATATTTGGCTTTAAGGCGGGCAGTTATTGAACTTACATATTATATAATTAGACTGAAATTATTTAAGTGTTAAAAATACTGCCTCAATTATCATCATGACGATGGTGATAGTGATGATAGTATAATGAAAACTGCATCCTATGGAGAAATTTGAAGATGAGAATATGCTCAGAAATAAAATCATCAGAAAAGAGGCTTTAAAGTTACAACTCAAGTAAAGCACTATTTCTGACCTTTAATCTGTCTGAAAAGCACATACATCCTGAACTTAACCCTTCTATTCATAAGCCCGCAGCTTTATGTATTTTATATGCAACATATCCCTGGCCTTAAGCCAGGGATTACTGAAACCTCCATCTTCTAAATTAGAAATCAGAATTTTTCATGCATTTTTTACCTTTTTCAGCGATTTCTTTGCCTTAATTTAAATAGAAGTTCAATGTTAGTAGATATGTTTGATTAAAACGTATTCTATTGCATATTCACATGTTTGTTGCAATAAGTGCACTTCACCATCTTTCCATTTGTTTTAAAACATTTAAACTCGGTCACCCAATCACGGCATGGGTCCTCACTCTTAAACTGGCCACAAAAACGTTTAAAATTGAGGCGAAAAACGTAAAAGTACTTGTTCTCATACTGATAGCAAGCATGGTAATAACTATGAAGTTTCATATTTATCCCGTCTCTACCCATCACCTGTAACGTTGTGCATTAGCAAATCATCGTTTTCCTCAGCATATCGCGTGAGTAAAGTCAGGACAGCGCCAGACTGCTTGTTCTTGTGCTCATCAGTAAGAGCTTTGGGCAGCCATCTTGAGCGCAGTTTCCGAAATCCTAAGTGTTCTGTCATAATGTTGTGGAGGACTGACCTCGAAATTCCGGGAAATGGAAATATAACACCGATATGATGAAACGCGTTTTCTCGCAAATGTTTTCTTCCACAGTTTGCACCAAGTCATCCTTGATCACAGAGGCTCTGCCGCTCCCGACTCATCGTGCACATTTCCACGACCTTCGTTAAACTGTGTAACCCCTTCCTCACCATTCCGTCGCTCATTGTTTCCCCATAAACCTCACACATGGCGATGAATGTTTGCTGGTGCAAAATTTCTCGCATTCAAAAAACGAACCATTGACCTGACTTCATATTCGGAGGCTCGTTCGATTGTTTCGAAATGCTCTAGCAAGAGGAAAACACAAAGTGGCGTTCGCTCATAGCTGTGCCTGCTTCCTAATGCACGCAGGAAGTAATCGCGCATGCCCTAAATTGCGATTGCAGAGGTAGAATATTAAAACGGTATTTACTTTAAAAACACGCCTTGTAAATGTGTGTTCTGTGATGCATGTTATTTGGTAGCCAGAGGTTCTAATGCCTTCTATTTATTTTACTCTCTGGAAATTCAACACCTTCAGTGTGTGTACAAAATATGAAGATTTAGGAAAATATAAAGCATATGCTAAATCTGATACAAATGGTTATATATTAAGTACGTTGTTTTAATAATCTCTGTCATATTACATACTATATTTCATTTGCTAACAAATCAAATAAAGCTTCACAAGTTCTTTTATCATTAAGTCCCCATAAGTACAAATGAGTCTAAAGGCTGTTAACAGAAAGCTATATAAGGTCACAAATGTATTTTGTTAAATTACAATTTTTGTGAATTTTCATATGTGCATATATGGATGTGTTGCCTATTAGAAAATTCGTATATATATATATATATATATATATATAAAGTATAAATATTCTGTCTGCTAATGAATAACTCCAGTGGAGATCATATTACTTTGTTTTGTGTATGGCAATAAAGAGACATTTATCTCTGCAAATATTAGGTAAACCTAAAGGTACGAACGAACGGAGGGGGCTCCCGATACCTGGACGGAGTACCACACGCAGACCAGTCGGCCCATTATGCTTCTACGAGTGACTCCTGGGAGGGGAGACACCCGAAGGGCGTCCAGATCGGGGTGACGATGGGCGCAAGCACATGCGAAGTAATACTTTCAGACGCTGCCCGGTCTTGCCCACAAGCAACGAACCTCCGACAGTAACCCTGGGGAACCCACTCGGAAGAGGGAGCTAACTGAGCAGACCCCGCAGTGACTAACATTAGGTATGATTATTAATATTATTATTCTATTACTATTTATCATTATTACTCTAAACTCCTCCAAACAGAGAGAAGAGTAATGCCGCCAGTAGTTACATAATAGCTTGCGTTTTAAAGAGACTTTTTATTTTTCCTACTTCTTATCTATGATAAGCAGAGAAAGTACAGCATACCACCCAAAATTCGATATATATATTGGAATAACAAGTTTTGAGGCCCCTGAATCGAAAAGAAATCATTATTAGAAGAAATCTGTGTGTGTGTGTGTGTGTGTGTGTGTGTGTGTGTGTGCGCGCGCGCGCGCGCGCGAGCGTGAGAGAGAGAACAGTATAACTCTAAAATGAAATGTCAAATAAATACTAACTTGGTATTTACATTCAGAATTTTCCAAAAGCGCGATACGAAGATTTTAAAGAAAATTCTCCATTTCAAACATTGTTTATGTAAAACACTTTTCGATACTTTTTATTTTTTGAGAAATAGCTCTAACGACTTTGATCAAACTACTGCATGTTTAAGATGTTTAATGACAAACAAAATGCATACCTTAACGTTTTGGGAAACGTTTATGAAGTCCTCTATATTCGGAAGGAATTGTGTATTATTTTGTATAAATGTAAACCTTAAGAAATAGATAAAAGCTACTGCACCGCCCACCTGAGCCTGTCTATTTTATTTATTTGAACACAACGTACCAAGCGGGATAGCTCAGGCGATGGCGTGTGTGGCCCGCATTCGGGAGGTCCCCCCAGACAGCAAAGCTCCTCGTGGTAACAGCAAACCGCCAGGATACATAACAGCCATGGTGATGAGCTCCGCGTGCGCTATTGGAAGGCTGAAGACCGGAATTCACCATTCCCCAAAACAAGGCTGCAACAGTAAACAAACTGCAAGAAACAGATCCAAAAAATTAATTTACAATAAACATTGTCACAATAAGGTGTCATAGATTCACAACAACCTTTCAATGTAAATATCCATAGCGTCATTATATGTATACAGAGGGTGCCAAGAAGTGTATACACACTTCAAGCAAAGAAAATACTGTGTTAATATAACAAACCAGAATTCACACAAACAAAAAGCGATGAGCACTAATCATCTTATATAGTTACAGCAGTTACAACAGTTACTCAAAATGCCCATCACCTTCGCCAATGCACTTCTGAGTACGTTGAACTGCTGATGGAGGAACGTTTGCGAAAGTGTCCTCGGTGATTGCAGCACCTGCCATTTCAATTACTTCCCGAAGTCCTGTCAGTGTAGCTGGTTTTTTGCGGTATACAACATCCTTAAAACTTCCCCATAGATGGTAGACCAACCGAGTTAGACCAGAGAACGCGGTGGAAACTCAATTGGACCACTTTGTTCCAACCAGTGCCCTGGAAGATTGTCATCAAGGTATATACGTACATCTCGGCGATAATGTAGTGGTGCTCCATCCTGTTGGGAGTGAAGTTTCTCATTTTGATAGAGTGTATCGATGGCGGATAAGACAGATGTGCGTGTCATGTTCAGGTACACTTGGCCAGTTACTGTTCCTTCAAAAAAGAATGGTTCAATTAGACCCCTAGATGGCAACCCATACCAAACAGTGATTGCGGGTAAATTAACAGCCATTTAAAAAAATTTGGATTCTTTGCAGAGTTATGTCGGTTAACGATTCCGTTGAACTTAAATTGTGCCACATCGGATCAAACAATTTTTCCTATGAAGGCCTCATCCACTTGCACCATTCCATACACACTCAGTATGCATTCTCCGATCAGGGTCATCTTGATTTAATGCTTATAAAAATCTTGGGATGAAAACTTTCAACTTTGCTGTTTTAATAATACGCCGTACGCTGGATCTGCTAATACCAGTCTCACGTGCACATTGCTTTGAGCATTTCTGCGGTAAGGCTCCAAAGTTTCCAAACCCATCGACGAGGACGCGGGGCTTCTTTCTGTGCGAGATCTCCCAGTTCTTCCATTGTGAACAGTGCATACGGTCTCAAATTTGTCTCGAATATGTGCAACTGTTACTAGCATTGACGGTTCTGTTCTGCATACATTGCCGTTGGACTTCAATAACATTCTGGGTTTTCCAATACCACTTCAAAACTTCAAACGATGATATTGGCTCCATTTCGTTGTTACATCACTAGCATAACGTAATATGAGTCGCATCGTTTACATAACTTCATACGATAATCTTGGATTCATTTGTTCATTGTTGATTAACCTGTCGCCAACACTAGTAAAAACTGTGTGAATCGCATCTGTTTACAGAACATCGTACTACACATTGCAGTTGTTTTTCCGTCCAAATTTCAAATACATTAAATAGATATCTCCTGTCAAAGTGCGTATACATTTTTGGCACTTTCTGTATATACGTATATAAACTTGATTGGCCTATAAATTGGGACAAAATGGGATAATTGACCGCGAGGACTAATCACTTCTTAGTGACCCACATTACCCATAGCATATTGCGTGATTCTCATAAGGGAGCTGTTTTGAAACTGTATACGTTCCCCCAGGAGCAAACGCAGAAGAAGCTTCCTCACGAAAATCTAAGATAACCACACTCTAGCATAAAATCAATGCACAAAATCAATTATAGAGCAAATCAGAAAACAAATAAACATTTTTTCCAGTAAAGTGGGGGAAAACACACAGTTATTTGAACTCCAATGTTCACCTGAAAAGTGTTGTCATTGACGGAAACACATCGCAGGCTACATGCCTCTCGTTTACCCAAACCTTTAACCAAACAATTGCGAAAAAGAGATTCACGGACTAATGAGCACGAGATCTCGGAATCTAACAAGGCAAACAAGGGTTGTTGACCTACAGTGACTTTCACTACTGGCTTCGCGTCAATTGGGAGACCTACAAAACGACGAAATGTTCCGCAACTGGCCGAAATCTTGGCCGACACCTGGAGTTAATAGGACGCGACTGAACATGCTTATCTCTCGAAGCATTAGCAGACCCCTTATGAACCCGCAGTTGCACAGTATATTGTCGTACCCGGTGACCCAGGAGCCAAATTGGCCACACGATTCCGCGAGAAACTAGCCCAGTTGGAAAATCCCTCATTCACATGCACAGACAGCGGACGAGATATATCTACGAGTACATTGCGTGCTGCATTTGAGGCATTCTTCTCCACTAAATGCTGTAAATATCTTCCAAATCCTTAAAGGTAATCGGGCGTGAAACAATCATTAAAGTACGTCAGCTTGCTAGGCAGTCAAAATAAGGTTGTAAATTTGACTCCCTGGCGCGGGTAACCTCAAAACCCAAACAAATAGCTTCAACCTAGCGCTATAATCCGGAAATGGTTCATTAAACGCTTGGGGATGCAAATGATATTCTCGCACCAGTGTATGTAACGCGCGAGGAAGCAGAAAAAATCAAAATAGCCTCATGAAGCGCGGACACAGGATTCGTATTTCCGCTGACACGACCAATGGTATTAAAAACTCGGATCTTGTAATTATGACATTAGGAAATTTGAGATATGAGCATTACATGAACTAGTGAAATCCTCGGCACGTGCTAAAATTTAAAGAAGTTCCACGGCCGTCGCCACATCTACTACTTCAAAAGCTTGATTCTACAAACTGCTGGGGAGAATGAGGCCTTATGAAACGAAACAGCTTCAACAATTTGACAGGAAAGTTTTTTTCAAACTTTTAACGAATTCCGTAAGCAAGGTAAAAGTTACAGCGGGATGAAATTGATGGAAACCTCCCATTCCTTGTACATAGCACAAATGACGTACTGGTAATTGTCTGACGTGATGTTTGGAGAAAACTGGATCAGAATCGAGATCAGTGAACAGATCAAAAATTTCTAACTGTGCTGCCTGACATAACGAGTGTAACTTCACAGCCAAAGAGTGTCTTTCTGACAATTTAACATGCGGATTATCCTTAACTCGACGTAAAGCTTCCAGTAGGCGCATCAGCAGTGGACAATAATTACCAGCCCGCGGCACACAATTAAAACAACGATTCGTTCTGTGCTGATATGTTGTACGTACTATGTGTTGTTATATACTTCCAGCCAGTCACTCGTGTATCCTGCTTCGTCTCTCCCCTTGCTTAGTTATCTCTTTGTTGTTTCCTTTTTTTTCTTCTCTATGTATTGAGGACGTGGTCTGCGCTTGGCCTTATCCAAGGTAGGGGTAGGGGTTTTTGCCGCATTGCAGATACGGTGGGCGGACCGGTGAGACGTGTCCGACTTTGGAAGTTTTTGATTTTGCTGTTCTCCAGTTACGCTAATACTTAGCAGTTTGAGTTGTTTTATTGACTATAGTTTATTAATTAAAAGGAGAGCACTTTTTCCAAATTTTGCTGGCGACGATAGCATTAAAAGGGCATCGTTTGGAATACGCTTGGAATTTCTTCATAAGTGAAGGTAGGCTTTGTCCTGAGTTGTATTTTGGTTTGGGTGAGTGGAATTTGGGGCACAATCGAAATATGCGTCTTACCGGTATCGCAAGTGACTGGCTTTCATTATCAAAATGTTAAATGGTGCTTGTTAAAATTCTTAATTAAATGTTATTCACGGTATTTGCCACAGATTCCTCGCGATAAATGTATGTAATAACTGTGTGAATGAATGGGAGAGTGCAATTGTTTGCTTGACTTTAGACATGCGTGCAAATGAAAAATGTAACATAGAAGCACGAGTAGGACCATTCCTGTGTAAATTGTGACCATTTTCATGTGCAAATTGCAAATGAAATCAAATATAAACAGTATTTTGCTGTTGTTGATTTTGTTTGCAGGTGCTATTCATGTAAGAACGTTTTATGGAAAGTAAAGTTTTCTCAGAATGTTTGATAAATGCGTATATTTTTAAAGGTAAAAGGAGAAAAGCTAACGTGGAACATATACTTCATTAATACTAGATTGTGATACTATCTAGAACTATATTCATGGTGTGGTACCAGTAGCATCTATTTCCTTTTCATTTTGTTTAAAAGGGCTTCTTATCTTGGAAACAATTAGGCTAAAGGTGGTAGAAATTTAATTTCTTTGCATATTGGATTTTCTAATACGTGTAGCTTTGCTAATGGTTGCAAATCCCATGATAGTATTATTGGGCATCACTTGAATGTTTAGATATAAATTGCCATCGTTTATATTCATATCAATGAGCATGAAACAAAACCATTGCAGTACAAGGCTCTATTAAGTGTTTTATACAGAAAGTCCACATTATTTAAAAAAAACAACTTGGTATTAACTTAATTTAAAATATTCAGAGAGAGAAATTCATAAAGAACACATTCAAAACAAACTTTAAGAACTCCTCAGGAGAACTCCAGTTTTTTTTAATTTTAGTCTTTGTTTTGATCAGTTAAAGTTTGCTTTTCTGTGACCATTTACAGTTTGGAGCTTTTCTCTTAGTAGTACATTTATGAGGATTTGGTTCTATATTTATGATTTGAATTAATGTTTGAGTAATTTTTCCTTTTCCATTTTGAAACTTTTCCAGGCATTCTGTGCTTTTAGTTCATAAGAATTGTGCAATAAGAATATACTTTTGTGTTTGTATTTTTGTTCCTTATTTGGTGAATACTGTTGGTTTATAGTTAGAGATTTCATGGAATAAAGCCAGTGAAACTTATCTTTGAATTATATCTCTGTTTATATTGGGGCATATTTCCTGGGCCGTTCCATTCCTATTTTCGTTTCCGAGTTTTGGTTAGAATCTTTAGCTTTCCTGTCCCCTACGGCATTCATTAGGGCTTCCCTTTTCGTCTGGTCGGGGTTCTCTGCTACAGACAATTCTGTCGTAAACGGCTGCTTAGCTTCGGTGACCTCCTAGTTTTTGTTCGTTTTTGGCGAGGCCAGCGAGCCATTGCAGTTCTTCCTTAACAGTGAAAATCGACCACAGTAGTCATTTCCATATATTAACTGGATACAAGAATAAAATTATTTTGCCCCGCTCGCCGACAAAACGAACCGTGATATGCTACCAGACTGCACCGCGCTCCTTGCGCCTCTCTATTTTATTCATTTATTTAATATTAGGTCATAATTAAATCGCCATCTCGAACCAGGAGAAGAAGTTAACCGCAAAACCAAACACAAAGTGAAGGAGTGTCTTTATAATAATTAGTAAGGGGTATCCTTCACTCAGTTTATTTATGTAACAGCAATCATGTGATACTAACAATAAAATGCTACACTGGTAGTACATATAATTTGCAAGTATACAAATTAAATAAAGATCTGATGCAATACACCTTAAATTCGCTCCTCACACATGATTAAACGCGCAATTGGCATATTTCCACGTCAACACTCGGAATACAAATTGGCGACTACTGCCGAACCCCATGAACAAATTCAACTTTAGCCTAAGAACAATGAGTAGCACTGTATGTATGTATATAGTGTATGTATGTATGTATATTGAAACGTGATCTTTTGACCAAAGAGGAAGTGGATTAAATTAGGAATAATGGCAAATTGCTACTTGAAAATATATTCCACAAAATAATTAACAAGCCGAATTTCTTCCATTTAATAAACTGACACTTCAATAATATAAATAATTACAACTTACAAAACCCTTATTCGTTCACCATTCTTTACATTCTTCACGGCTTCAATGTTTTAAATTAAATTACCATAATTACAGAATTGCTTCCTGCTATCACCGATATATTTCAAACTAACAGCAATAAGTTTATAGTTCAGACGATCGATCTTTTTCGATAAAGAATTACTAAGGAGAATTTTGAATAGGTTAAACCAAAAGGAATTTAGAAATACCGTCCAGAAATTCCTCCTGTCTAAACGTTGTCCTGCTGTTTTCCTCGTAACCTAGCTCGCCGTCAAAGAAAGACTGCTTAGCCTTGTGGACAGGACATTGAAGAAAGCTGGAACTGATCCGGCGCCTGCGCAGTCGCCGACAACAATCGCCTGACGTACTGCGTGACTCAAAATAACTGCACTCTTTCTTGATTCTTCTTGTCTTCTGCTTGAAAACCACTACCATAGTCGTTTCAGTTCTGTTCCCGTACATGCCAGCCCAGTCACCTAAAGTAGATTTCTCCGGGGAGGGTCAATTTGGCACAATACTCCCCCTGAGGCAACGGGTAGAACGGGAACAGTAGACCGCGCCGTTCAGATGATCATTCTGGTAGTATAGTCTGTCCACAAGCCCAGTCAAGCGCCTGGTACGCCTCCAATATAGTCCATATGAAATATAAAACAACATAAATAATATGAATAGACAGAAGCATTCAAAGTTATGTTCGTTGCATGTTTGTATAATAAAACAAAATAACATCAAAATGTCAGTGTAATGTGAGAGAAGAACCATTTAAACATTATAACAATAAAACATAATATTAAACATGAAAAACATTAAAATACATAAAATATATTTAGAAAAGTCAGCATTTGATATTGCCCAGCAACAATAATCAGTATGGCAATAAGCTGCTATTATGCATAAGGCATTTAGAACTTTTTTGTTTTTTGTTTGTTTTTTCTTTTTTGTTTTAGGGACAATCAAATGTAATTGCTGGACTTTGTGCTGATGCTTATTGTTTTAAATTGTGAAGCTGTTATATTTACCGCCAGTCACTTGCGTAATTTTTTATCTCTTTGTCCGCCTCTCTCTCGCTCTGCCGTTTCGACTTCCATGGATTGTGGGCGTTGCTTCCTTGGTCGCCTGGTGTGAGCTGCCTGCGTGGCTCTCTTGGCAGTTCTAGCACGGCTGGAGTACGAGCGAGACGGAGTTGGTGTGGGAGTGAGACCGCTGCTACTTTCACGTTTTTCCTTAAGCTGGCCACTTTTTGAGAATTTTGTTCAGTATGCCATCATCGTGAATGTAAATTAGTAAACGTGGTTTCATAGTTTTCAAAATTCGTCGGTGCCATACATTTTCAGGGTATTCACGACAGATTTCTCCATCTTGGCTTATATGAAGGTAGGAACTAATTGTGCAGCTCATTTTCTGGTTTGGCCTTTCTAGGTGAATGGGAGTGAATGTAATATTTTGGAGATTATGCCCCAAAGATGTCGTAAGTGACTGGTTTTTAGGGGGTAATACATGGTATAATTTTGTTTGCTTATGTTATTTGTGTTCACTTTCTCAGATTTTCGAGTTAATAGTTATACATATATCAGGTTCTACTTGATTTGGAACACAAAATTTAAAGAAAGTTTGGGCTCATTAAACCAAAGGCTGTGTGTCTCTTGTATTTGCTTGTTAATTTTTTGATCAAGCCACATTTATAGCTTTCATAAAACTGTTAAGTCAGATTGCCCCATTTGAAAGTGGTTATGAATTGTTACGAGTATTTGAATATTTAGTTGGTGTTGGTGTATTAATTAATATATTATGACTATCCATTAGATTAATTGGTGGGTTTATGGTTAGTTTAGTATGAAGGAGCCTGCCCAACTCATTCGATTTAAAGTTTTGGTATGTGAAAGTTTCTTACTTGAGGAAATAATTTGCTTTTTGCTACCTTTAAAATTATATTTCATTTGGGGTTTTGTTTTGGCGATAGCACCGTATTAAATCTAATTCAATAATAACTGTATTAATGCTAGTCGTCCTAATTTTAAGGAAGTGAGACCAACACTTGCACTTAAGGGAAAACATAAGTTACAAGCATACTTTTGAACATTATTTCTGGTGGGTGAAAACCTTTGGTTGTTCTCACCGATTTTTGGGTGTTAAACTTTCTTTCATTCCTTTGTTTGCTGAGGTAATGTCCATTTGACTGTTAGTGGGAGATATTAAACTAATTTTTGCACTGGCTTTCTCTCGTAAGCAAGTATTGAACTTTACTCCTTAGTGCAGGTGGTGTTTTTCACGATTTATGCTTTCGCTTTAAGTGTTTCATTTCTTGGTTGTGAATTTCATATTTTTCCTTTTCAGCCAAATAATTTACGGAGTTGTTTCAGGGTTTGAGTTTATTTAATCCTTACGTTCACTATTAGTATCTTTCTATTATCCTGGTTCTTATAATTATAATAGTGGTTTTATAAAGGAGCCGAGCCAGTTCTAAATTTTAAAAGAATCTTAATGTGCAAAATAGTTTTCTTTACCAAATTACAATTTAAAGGCTTAGCTATATATAAAGATGTTTAAATGTTACCCTGAAACGACTAGTTACTGAATGCATTTGTTTTTTTATGTTTTCTTAGCTTTAATGGGTTGTTTCAAGTTGTGTTTTGTCTTACTTTACGTTGTATGTTAAAGTATTGTTCAATTTGCTATTATTTTTTTTGTTCTGAGATCGAAGTTGTATTATAAATTTACTTCAACTTTGTATTTTTATATTTTTGCTTCCCTTTTAAAATTAAATTTTTCACTTTCCTTTTAAAGGTATTATGGAGGTTTATATTTCATTTAATGTGTTATGCTCGTTTTACTGGTTCATGAGCTTGGTGTCAATATACTTGAATGGCTTAGCTGTGAGGATCCATGTTAATGTGGCATAGTTATGAATCAAAATAAGGCCATTTAATTAGTTAGCTCTGTTTCTTTTTTATGCTCGGAGATTATCTCCAGGTTAGTGTTTGTATAGGTTATTTCCATTCTGTGGTTTTTTTCTTCAATCTTTCCCCTACGACATTCGTTAGGTCCGTCCTCTTCGTCTTGTCGGGGTTGCTAGCGCCCGATAAATTATCGTAGACGGCTGCGTGGCTACGATGTCTTCATCAGTCAGAATTACCTGGTGAAGCCAACGTGTCCATCGCAACTTACATTTTACATAAGACTTAAAACAGGTGAATATTACAAAATAAATATGAAGTTGGATGAATGAAATTGAAGATTAATGTGAACTTTAAAATATATTTATAAATACAATTACAATTAAAAGACTTGATAAAAAATTAAGTCTTTCTATAAGTAGGCAAGTCATAAAGTACTCATCGTCCGCCGTGAAGTAGCGAACTCGCTATGCCAACGATGACCACTATAAGAAACCTTGCTGCCTAACTGCGAGTAAACGAGGATTTAGATTATTGTACAACAGGTACAGGTTTTAATTGAGTGGCATGAGCTGTTGAAATCTTTCCTGTAACACAATCCTGAAGTTGGAATGAAACTTGGTTAACAATCTTAATAATACGAAAAGGTCCTACATAACGAGGGGCTAGTTTCTGTGTGAATCCTTTGCTAGCATCACTCAACTAGTGTGCCTGTAACATCACTAGATCCCGTATTTGAAATGTACTTTCTTTCCGGTCAGGATTATATCGGACCTCACGCCGCACATAATCAGCACGCAAATTTTGTAAGGTATTTAACCAAGGTTTTCTATGTTTTTCTAAATCTCCCGACTCAGGAAATAGATTGATCAATTTCCACTGATTGACCAAAGGACAAGAAGGTTGAAAACAAAACATAACTGAAAAGGGAGTTGCCTGATGGGGTTCATGAACTGCCGTATTCAGAGCAGACTGAAATTCGGCGCACAAGGTTCCCATTGGGAATGACGGTCAGAGTGAAATGCGATCAGCATGTTCTTCACATTTCTGTTTACTCGTTCCGCTAATGATGGTAGCGGATAATACGCCGATGTTCTAAGAAAGTGTACTCCCCGTTCAAATAAAAATGTACGAAAGCTGTATGCACGGAAATAAGATGCATTATCACAAACCAGTGTTTGAGGATTACCAAAGGCCAGAAATATATGTGATAAAACTAATGCTGTAGTGAATGCTGTTGGAGCACGAACCGGATGCAACCACGTATATTTTGAAAAGGCATCTACCAGGACTAATAAATATGTATTGCCGCTAGATGAGCGTGCAAACCGAACCACATAATCAAGAAAAACTCTCTCCATGGGATATATAGGTAGTTTCGAATGTAAATGACCCACTCGGGTATTTTGGGCTGGTTTGGTATACAAACATATTTGACATTTGCGGACGTAGTTCCTAATGTCGGTGTATATCTGTCGCGACACAAAATAAGTGCGTATTTTCTGTTTAGTTTTAAAAAACACCCAAATGCACACCATGTGGTGATGTATGAAAATATTGTAAAATAACTGGCACTAACAAACGTGGTAACAATATCCTGGCCAATTTTAACCTTGGAAGTGTTGCATACAAAAGGTTATCTATAATGTAATACCCCTTAGGAACATTGCCTAAGCTACACTCCTCCCAAATGGGGCCCAACATGTCATCCTTACGTTGATGATCCTCTTAAGGACGTAAACACCATAGGGAAATCTTTAGAAAAATTTGGACATAATAAAATTGGCGCAATAAGATGATTATCAACTACCGGTGGTTCAGCAAACATGCGCGAAAGTGCATCCGCTATAACAATTTCAGTGCTAGGAATACGTTTAACTGTAAATTTAAAAGAACTAAATCGGGTAGCCCAACGCGCGATTTTCCCCGTTTTCCTAGCATATGATAATACCCAAGTGAATGCTTGATTACCACATTCCAAATGGAAAGTTCGATGTTCCAAAAACAGACGAAATTTCTCACAAGCACTAAGCACTGCTAAAGCTTCTAACTCGTACCGAGTAATTTCTTTCCGCCCCGGGAAAGACAACGCGAAATGTAATAAATAGGCTTTCGTGCTCCTTCTGGGTCTTGAAGAAGTACGGCCGAAATAGCATCGGTTTGAACAACAAAATGTTCCTCAAAATTTGACATTGCCAATACCGGCGGATTAATTGTAGCTTCTTTTAATTTTTCAAAGGATTTCTGATGTATTATAGTCCATTCGAACCTTACTCCCTTTCGTCGAAGGGCATTTAATGGTTCGGCTATTTCAGCAAAATTTGGAATAAATTTGGAGAAAAAAAATTACCATACCTAGGAATGATGCCAATCTTTTAGTTGATGAAGGAACTGGAAAACACCGAATTGCCATAGTTCTTTCTGGATCCACCGATATTCCCTGGGGAGAAATAATATATCGGAGAAAGGAAATTTGATTTACCGCAAATTTAATTTTGGACGGACCGACCGTCAACCCAGCTTGACGCAAGTATTGAAACACTAACTTTAAATGCTGAAATTGCGATTGAATATCTAGAGAATAAATAACTCAATCATCCAAATAATTAAACACAAACTGGAACCTGTATTTACCCAAAAGACTATTTAACAAACGGGATAAGGTCTGTGCTGCAGTTGATAAACCAAAGGGGACGCGTTTGAATTGGTACAAGTCCCATGGAGTTGAAAACGCCGTAACTGAACGTGACACTTCATCCAAAGGTATCTAATGATACGCTTGATTAAGATCTAATGTAAAACCTCATGCTTCCCGAAAATAATGAGCTGCCGTATGAAGCTCTGGCTAAAGGCATGACATCTACTTGAATATGTTGGTTTAATTTACGATAATCCACCACCAATCGAGATTCGCCATTCGGTTTAGGAACTAAAAAGCACGGGCTTGAATATGAACTCGTTGAAGGTTCAATAATATCTGATTTTAAGAGCTGCTCAATTTTGGTACATAATACCTCTGCCTTCGGAGGAGTGCATCTATATGGCGAAAAACGAAGTGATGTAGTGTCTAATAATTGAATATGATATTGAACATTTTTAGCTCGGCCTACTTTGTCAGTAATAACATTCTGAAACTCATGCACCATTTCTACAATAGGTTGCCGATATTGTGATTTAACATGTAACAATTGAGAATGTAAGTCCGAGGCTTGCATTGGTAAATATGGTGCTGAAATAAACGAATTTGATCCCAAGACAAAGGGAATTTGTCGTTTTGGAGCAAACGGAAGATGCAATGTAAGTGAAAAAAAATTAAGTAAAGCACGCGTTTTTGTAAGAAATGGACAACCCAAAATAAGGGTAACAGGCAATTGGTCAACCACAGCGCAGGCTATATTCCACGAAAACTCTGCAATTTTAATATGAATATCCATTAATCCCATAACATTCAATTCCTAACCTGAAATTGTAATACCTTTTATCGTAGATTCTTTTACTATTCGCTCCGAGTTAGGGAATATACTATCGACAAAATGTTTATCGACTAGATTTAATGATGATCCTGAATCAATCACCGCCATTGTACCCTTACGAAAACAAAAATTTCTATCATTGATAACGGCAAATTTTGACGACCTTGAATAGACAATTTCCATATGGGTTTCTCCTTTTTGTGCCCTAGTCTCGGTTTATTACGTTGAAAACAAAAGTGAAAAGAGTGTCCACTTCTACCACAATATGTGCATTCTCTATCACTTGCCTTTGAAACCTTATTTAATAATCCCGTTTTTAAGCTTATATCACCGGTATCCTTGGTACTATCTGCTTTTAATTGTAAAGCCGTGGATAATTGCTGTTGAAAAAGCGCCCTTGCGGAGCTATAGCTTGCCAGAGTATAAACATTTCATTCAATTCACCATACGAGGTTGGTAACTTATGCAATACACATTGTAATCGTGTCATCCCTTTTAACCCTGAAATAATCAATTTACAAACTTCTGACTTCGAATCCGGTAACTCAAAAAGACGCGCAAACAATTTTAGTCTTTCAATGAAAGTAATTAAATCTTCTAATTCCCCTTGTGGTGCATAGAAATGCTGCATTAACAGTTCCATCCGAACTCGCGGAGGCAAGATAAATTCTAGTACTAACGTATGAAATGGCGAAAATAAGCTCATTTGTATTTGCGCCGTACGAACTAAAAGAACTATTTTCCCCTCCACAATGTTGAATAATAACACATACACATCATGTTCCGCAATCTTAAATTGTCGACACAAATCCTGTAATTGAAGAACACTGCCTGAGCAGCCTCATTTACGACAAAATGTTTGTTATCTATTAAACGTTGTACCGTATGATCTAACTGTAATGATCGAAAAGATATAGTCGATATGTTTTTATCCTGTAATTCTAAAGCTTCAGCAATTACATCTCCTTCATGTAATGAAAAGTTTCGTTCCGCCCTCGGGGCCAATCCTACTGTTGTTTTATCCAAAAGCGACCCCATTTAAAATCCGTGTAATGATTGACGAGCTCTTGTAAATGAGCTTGAATATCAGGCGTATGTTTCGACGTAATAAACAGCTGAAGCCGGCAGATATGATACGTCATCCGTGCTTTAAGGCGTCTTAAAGTAGCCTGTGAAATGAATGTACTTTGTTCCCAAATTGAATTCCGAATTTCTTGCAATTGAAACTCCGAAGTTTTAATTCACTCAAGCACACTATTTCCGGCTTCTTTTAACGTTTTCAATTTATTAGCTACAGTATCTGATTTATTGAACGGTGAGGCTCGAACCATTAAATGAAAACCCAATTCATCTTTACGTAGTAAATCCAAATTTTGTAATTCCATGTTATCTAAAGACCAATATCAACTGACGTGCCCTATTAGAATGATTTCAAATAATTACCTATTATCTCTCTCAAAACTATGAAATAGTCGTATATAAGGTCACTAATACTTAACTGCCATACCGAAATTCCCCATGTGCTCTGCTGCACGTTTCAAAATGGTAGCAGAACCACGCTCTGCTACCATTTTGAAACGTGCTCTTTTGACCCAAGAGGAAGTGGATTAAATAAGGAATAATGGCATTGCTACTTGAAAATGTATTCCACAAATTAATTAACAAGCCGAATTTCTTCCATTTAATAAACCGACACTTCAATAACATAGATAATTACAATTTACAAAACCCTTACTCTTTCACCATTCTTTACGGTTTCAATACTTTAAATTAAATTTCAATAATTACAAAATTGTTTCCTTCTCTCACATTTACCGATATATTTAAAAACTAACAGCAATAAGTCTATAGTTCAGACAATCGATATTTTCCGGTAAAGAATATCCAAAGAGAATTTTGAATCGGTTAAGCCAAAAAAAGAATTAAGAAATACCGTCCAGAAATGCCTTCTGTCTAAACGTTGTCCTGCTGTTTTCCTCGTAACCTAGCTCGCAGTCAAAGAAAGACTGATCAGCCTTGTGGACAGCCCATTGAAGAAAGCTGGGACTGATCCGGCACCTGCGCAGTCGACGACCACAATCGCCTGACGTACTGCGTGAGTCAAACTGCGCCCTTTCTTGTTGTTGTTGTTGTCGTCTCCTTGTGAACCACTACCATAGTCGTTTCACTTCTGTTCCCGTACATGTCAGCCTTTCTTTAGTATATCCCAGTCGCCTAAAGTAGATTTGGCACACATTTCATACCTTCCCGCATACTGAATAATGTTTATGTGCTGTTCTTGGTTGCCCTGTTACAGAAAGAAATACAATTTTGACAGGTAAGAAACATTTCAGAACACGAGAATAAGTGCAGAAACAGCAATTAAACTTGCACGATGAGTTTTGCCGTGCGTTATTGTAGCGTGTGGGAAAAGGACATTTAAAGACGGTTACAGATGTATTCATGCATATAAATCATCTAGATATTGCAAACATTAGCTAACAGGTACACGCATTATATAGATATTTTCAATGAAGTCTAAGGTATAATTTTTTTATGCAGGATTTATATCTCCAGATCATAGAAACATATGCCACCAGTTCTACTGTTGTGCTTTATTAGGTCCCATAGTAAGCAAAGTTCGGAAAAATAGAACACACCATATACGTGGCATATGCCGACACCAACACAGTAATGGAAACGTCACCTACAACCCATGACCATCAGTGCACTTATTTTACTTCATTTATTCACCACTCTGTCGTGCATATTGAAACACTTTTTTAGATATCACCAGTTACAACGTTTAAGATAAACTCCTATCTATAATGTGACATTCTAAAATATTACTCCGAGCTTATGGGAAAGTATGTAATTAGGAGTAATTTTAATTCCTGTAACGATTTTAGTTTTTAGTAGTGCCTAGTATGCCAAACTTTAGAGTGCTACCTTTATAAAGCTAGGTTACACTGGTATTTCTATTACCTAAGTATTTAAAAAAAATTAGCTTCAGTTTGGCACCTGGAGTAAGTAAATGTAAAGGCTGAGAGCGAGCCAGGTTACTGTGGAAACGATTAGAAGTTTTGCTGGGCATCAGCTAAATCAACTTAATACACAACTGAGTTAATGCTACAGGTTATCAGAGCGTCTCCCTCTCCCCCTTTGTTATACATGTTTTCATTTATATTCAAGTGCCAAGGAATGTGGCATAGCCTCACCTATGGAATCTGCAGCCCTACAGACAAGAAGCAAAAATCCACATCTAAGAGATAATATTTACGGTTATTTGAATTTGCATGTAATGCATGGGTTTAATATAACCCTGCTTTTGCATTCTTTGTTATAAGAAAGTATTCAATGGGTGCTTAGGTCCCTGAAAGTGTTGATAATAATACAGTCATATGTTCAGTGCGTTTAGAAATTAAAGCTTGCAGAAGCAATTCTATAATCGGTAGTTAATATTTTACAGCACTTGCCCAATTTTTCATGCAGTATCTATTTTGTAATTCTCTGCTTCAGTTACACTACATACTGCATTGCAGACTCTTATCACTAATTCATTTACGTGTATACAGTTTACTTGTTTACTCCAGTAACCTTCACCCCCCAAAGTTAGCACATCCATATATGTGTGTTGGCATGCAGGCAACAGAGCAGCATTTCTTTACAAAGTTATACAAATTTTCATTTAATCCACAGTATTTTTTGGCTGTGATTATCATATTTACAATAATTTTCTTGGATTAGCAGTATAAATAATATGAAATGCTGATGAATGATATACAGGCATGTATTTCCAACATTTCCTGTCAATTATTTCAGGGTAGCCTAAATGGATTTGGCAGCACCTACTTGTACTACCCGGGGCAGATAGCTTTGCATTTGTTTATCTGTGTCCAAAGGAAGAACTACCCTTACCAGCTGCTACATGTCAGCACGATAACAGCCACGCCAAACCGAGCACAAAGTAATATGTCCCAAGAAAGAAGTTACGCATTGTATGTAGTTTATGTGTTACTTGCCCTGTTGATTTCCATTGCATCATATTCGGTCAAACAATCTACCTAAGGTACGTGAACTGTAAAAATGCTCTGCACATAAGTAGTGCATGTGAAAAGTGTTGTGGATGTAGGTATACTTGAATTTCAGTTACTTATCGTAATGTTTGTCACAATAAGAACTTATGGTTATAAATATTTACTTTATATTAAAGTTTTGTAAATCAGTTAATAAACTGTATGTTTGGTATTTTAACTGCTTAAGTGATGTTGATGGAGGAATAGATATTGCTAGTGTTAATTCTGGTTTTGCTGAAAGGTGGTTGTATTATTGTAAAGGTGAATAATAATGTTAGCTATTATTATTAATATTATTATTACCGATTTTATTTCTTTAAATCATACTTTATGCAAATAACAATAAAGTTGTGTTCTGCTTTGCATTCTTCCATTTGATTTTAAATAAATGAATGGAGTATATTTCTTGCTAATATTTATAACAAGGCACAATTAAAAAATTCTTGTTGTATTTAGTATACTGACAATTACAACAAAGCAGTTCGTCCTTTTTATTTCAGTAGCATTGTTTTGTTTATAACGCAATACAACATACAGTAAATAACGGTACATAACAATTTAGTTCTGTCATGTTATGGGCACCATGTGTGGCTAATGACTTTCCTGAGCTCAAATTAAATTCTTGGGAAGAGTTGCTTGTATATGAATTTTTACACGGTTTTTCTTTATCGTGCAGTGATTAGTATTTTGTAACTTGGAGATCTTTGGACTCGTCATCTCTGTATAGCTCACCTCTTCACTGAAATAGTGATAAAGGATACCACAGCCTTTTATCTTTATAGTCATAAAAAATATGAGCTGGGATTACATACATTCAATTTATTTTATTTGGTTTAATACATTAGTCATTACTTTGTCATATGTTTATATGGTTTTTCTCACCGATTGTAAATTTGTTACAATCTCATGGCTTCATCATGTACAATAGAATAATCTATTTCTACAAATAATTGTATCATTAATATTAACAATTCAATTACTTACTATATACATAAACAGATAGTTAAACATTGCTCTAAGGATTCTATTTACATTGGTGTCTATACCTTGTAGCTAAATAACTCAAACAACTCTAGTATACTATGAAAACAGTGATCAATTAAAAACCTCTTAACCTGCTTTCTGACCCTCTGTGGGTGCTTGTCATTAAATGTAACTAAATTATACATCAGGATTCCTGTATGTAATATAGAGTTAACCTTTTTTGACGTTTGGCGGCTTGTAAGTGTATGTTATACCTACTTCCACTGGAATGCTCATGTATGGTGCTATTTGAGTAGAAGTAGGTAGTGAATGTTGTTATTGTAAAGTAAACCTGTTTCTAAGAAATACAAACAAGGCAGGGTGAGTGTATTGTTTTGTTTGAAATGTGTTTTACAGTTTCTTTTTAAGCTAAACGTGTTTCTAATTTTTTTATGTTATAAATAGTTTATTTACATCGGTAGAATTTCCCCAGAACTTGCAAAAGTATCTTAACAAAAATTATGTGGCGATTGGAATTGGTGCACAAAAAGGGTTTGCTATATTATTAATAATATGCGAGATAATCTCAAAATTTGGGTCCTACTCTGAAGACCTTTTGTAATCTTGTTTCAGCAAATAATATGTGCATGCATTTATTTAAATGCAATTGGTGTATGTAGATTGCTGTTGTTCAAAACCTTAATAAATATAAGCATTAACATAGCATTTTTGTTTTAGTTTGAAACAGATAGTGCTGTTTTTTGTACATAGTGGTTGGTAGATATTCATTTTGAATGTATGTATATATATATTTCCTGCCCTTATCATTACAGTTTTCTTTATTAAATGTTATTACTAACTTGCTGTGTTAAAAAAGATTGCATTACACAAAACCCTGTGGTATCCCTTCCTATTTTCCTCTACCCATAATATATAATAATTCAGTGTGAAGTTATAATTAGTGTAGTCATTAGTATAAAAAGGTTTGAAATTCTAACTCGAGGAGGGAAAGGAGAAGAAGATGTATTTGCATAATCTTAGCTACATTTTTTAATGCTCTGCCTCGCTTGATCTATTTATTAAAGGGATTTAATTTCTCTTTTACCAAAGATTTTATATTCATGATATGAAATTAGAATGCAATTCTGTGATTAATTGAAGCCATAATCGTTGATCTGCAGCAGAAAATAGTTCAAGTTTAAAAGCTTCTTCTTGCCGATTTTCTTTCAGGAATTAATTGCTGAGCTTATTTGGAGGTCACATCTCGCGTACTCATGAATAGTTTACGGCACATTTCAATTTTTCACGTATTAGCATAATACGCATTCCATAGCTACGTGGAAATTTGCCTATACCATTCATGACGTGTGCTTGAGATGGGCCTTCGTAAGCTCAGCAACTAATTCCCGAATGAAAAGCAAGCGCACAGGGGCCGGGAGCGTAATATGCGCTCAGTCGAAATAGAGGTTGACTGCATTACCGTCTCAATCGTTAGTTTCAATTAGTGCTACAAGGAAACATCAGGGGAAAAAAGCGCCCTATGCGACACCTTGTCCACACCATTGAGTTGAGAATCTGGTATAATCTGTACTAATGATCAACTTCACATAAAACTGTTGTTCTCTTTCAGAAATGTGATTTTTTACTTAATACAATAATTATCTTTTTCAAGCCCCTATTTTACTTACTCATTTCATTTATTTAGCTCAAAGGTTCACTTATATCGTCAATGTTTATAATATTATTCTTTTCAATATATTTAACGATATATTATGATTTGTATACTTGAAATTAATTATCTTAAGCTAGGCTCAAGCTGTCATCTTCTTGAAAAAATGTTATCCAGAATTTTAAAAAAATTGAACGTTGTTTACTTTTACCATTTTTGCTATGCTTAGCGAAATAAATTGTATTAAACAGTTTACGTGTGAACGCAAATAACAAATTAACAATCTGATCCTTATTTTACACCACTATAATTTAATTTTCTCTTTTAAATGCACGTTTGCATTTCTGTTGTGTATTTCTTTTGGTAAATGCATGCTTTCCTTCCTTTAGAATAACGTACTCTCCTTTGTATCGTTATTCAATTGTCTTCTCACTCCTTTTTTATACAAAACAAATTAATTTATAAGAAACTTTCTTTGCAAGTAATTTAAATCGTTTAACATAATATTTTCCAATAATTCTTAACTAAAAAATTAAACACAATAACATAACGTTATAACTATGTCAAGCTTTGCTCATTTCTATGATTTACAGTTGTTGCTTGTTTTTATATCAATTTAACTTCACATTCTGCGTCAAATGCATTTTGGTTTTATTTCATTTTATGGCATTATTCTTTGTTTCTTTATCTGAATACACTGTGCAATTAATTATAGACTTCATAAACAAGTTTGCATTTGTATAAAGTGAAAGGAAAGAAAATTTTCCCCCACGAAATATATGCTTTTCTTACACAATCAATTTTTATATGTACATTTTAAATAATAAGTGCAGTGTTCTGTGTGTTTGTGTGGTAAAAATTGTTATTCCTCTTCTTCAACTTCTAGGAGTTGTTTAAATGGTTTGAGGTTCTGTTTATGGTGTTTAACAATAAATTTTCGATTCGTATCTTGTAATCCATATGTATGATTTTCAAATTTTTCTAAGATAATGCATGCTCCAGTATATAATAATTCCATCCTGTAGGCTCTTTTATTGGTAGCATTTGATAAATGTCTTTTTCTCAGTAATATTTTGACCTTTTTCAGTGGTTCCTATTTATTCTTCTATTCAGTTTTCTGTTTCTTTCTTCTGCTTTCTTGTTCTAAAAGCTATAATACATTTTTCTTCTTCTTTTAACTCTTGGTATTTGAGAATTATATCTGATGATACGTTATACATTGGTTTAGGTACATTTCCTAACAATAGTTCAGCTGGTGTGAAAGTTGATGTTGCATTTATTGGTAACTTACCAAAATCTCTATAGTTTTACATTGATATACCCAAATTGAATAGTTTCTATGACACAGCAAACGAAAATAAACAGATATGTCCCTGAGACATCTTTCACAAGGATTTCCTTCTGGAAAGTATGCTGAGGAGTAATACAGCTTAACTCCTTTTGTCTTTAGAGTTTTGTGAAACTTTTGCCGGTGTGTACTGAGGAATTATCAGATAAAATAACTTCACTGTTCCCATACTTAAATATAGAGACCTTGTTACTTTCTTTGGGCATATTTTGCTATTTATGTTTCTTGTGGCATATATTTTTACAAATTTATTGAATACATCATATAAAACTAAAATATATTTGAAATTATATTTTCCAGCAGGTAATTCACCATGCTCATCTATTGTTACAAGAGCATTCTTGTTGTTTCTGACGATTGTCCCTGGTTCTATATCATATTTTGTATTTAAAGATTTAGCTTTTTGGCACAATTCACATGTCAGTAGGCATTTTCTAACTTTGTTTCGTTTGATATAAGTTTTCTCTGATGGTGAGTAGAGTTTCTCTGTGCCAGGTGAAAGGTTAAAATTATTTTCTTCTCTGTGCTTCATGGAATGATAACTTTCCATTTTCTTGCATTTCTACCATTAGTTTATTAGAATATCTCATAGTTTTTGTATACTTCCAATAGTATATTTGTTTATTTCTGGTGCTGTTAAGAATAGCTTCGGTAACTCTGGATCTTCATTCTGCAGGAAGATATCTTTATACGCTTATATTTTTATATGCTTTTTGATACCGTTTAAATTTAAGATTTTTATTTCATGGTGTGGGTTGTGTTTTGTTTGGGGTTAGGTTTTAATCTTGAAGATATGTCACTGAAAATGTTATCTTTTCCTGAAATATGTCGAATTTCAATGTCATAGGAGGTTATTTTATGGATGTACCTAGATATTTTGAGCTTGTAACTTTGTACGTGTATGATTGACAAACCTATGTGGGCTGTGTGTAATATAATCTTGTAGTTTTAAATAAATTGTCTGAAGTTCATCAAAGTAAAATATACTGCGGATATTTCCACTCTGTATAAAATGCGTTGGTGTGAGTCCTGGATGCTGCAGAGAACCATGTTTATCTCCATCCTCCCATATTTGTAATAGTACAGCTCCATATACAGATGAGGCGCCTGTTAATATATATTATGGGAATTCAACTACAGGTCTCTCTAGTAAAACTTAATTTTTGAATTATCAAATGCTTTTTTATGTTTATCTTTCCAATTCCATTTTATATCTTTCTTAAGTAATTCTCTTAAAAGTGAAATTTGCGAAACATAATTCTAAAATAATTTACTCTTGTATTGTAATACTACAAGGTATCTTCTTAGCTGTTTTAAATTCTTTGCAGTTCATTTGCAGTTTGTGAAGGTGTGTTAGGATTATCAGTTTTGGTTTCTATAATTCGAACTCAGTTATTGGTAAAATTAAGGCAATTTCTACATCAAAAATTAAAAAGATTACTCCAATCAAAAAGAAACGTAGGAAGAATTATATTTAAGTATAGAATAAATTATTATTTTTCAACATTTAAGTATTATAAAATGGCAATTTTTTTCGCTGGTATCTCTTCAATATCTGCTTTTCTATTAGGATTTGGTTTTATACCGTTTGCTGAAATGACTTAATCTAAAAATTCTGCTTCTTTAGTGAAACATTTTTATTTTATTTGTTAATTGTCATTCCAGTTTGTTCACATTTTTGCAGTATGAATTCTATGCGCTTTAGTGTGATTTTAAGTCATTGTAAATCAGAAAATCATCTATATACTCTGCTACAAAATCTTTTATATCTTCTCCAAAATACTGTGCAGAGCTCTGATAATGCTCCACTACTCGTAGATATTCTAAAAGAACATCGTGTAAAGGAATATATTTTCCCTTCGTGGATAAATCTTGTATATTTTCTAACTTCTTTGGCTAAGGGTACTTGCTAAAATAATGAATTTAGATCAATTGTTGTGAAATATTTTCACTTTCTTAATCTGTTAGAATTTCATCTACTCCTGGTGACCTGAAGTGATCTGGTGGGACTCTTTTGTAAGAGCTCCGTTTGTTTTGGGAACGTTAGCATCACTGCCGGTAGTTTCTGGGCGGATGTTGACTCCAGAGACGAGTTTGCCTGTGTCATAGGACCATTAGTCGCAGTCCAGTAATAATAGTCCCCTTTTAGTTTTCCGACGGCATTCTGGACGTTTGGGTATCACTTTCTACCATCTGTGGTAGTAAAGTTGTTAGTCCTGAATTTTGAGGATCTGTGTTCGTTTCTCTGTAAGTATAGTTAGGCTCGTTTGTATACTTGGTGGCCTCTGGTTCCTAGTTTGATAGCGGTAAGGTTGGTAGCCATGTCTATGAATACTTCTCCTATTCTTCCCCTTCGCCCCCCCCCATTTCCGTTTGTGTTTGGACCAGATGGGTTCCTGTATTGATTCCTCCTGTTTTTGGGATTGGTATCACTGTTGTTTTGGGCATAGTAAGATTGATTGCCTTGTGTCCTTCCTGCAGGAACATTTGAATTTTTGTTTCTATTCTGCGTATTCTCAATTTGGTTATTTCTTAAGAATTGATTATTTGTTCTGTTATTTTGAGTTTGGTTGAAATATCTGTTGTGGAAATGTTGCAGCTTCCTGTACGTGTTGGTTGTGGCATGCACTGATACTGGAAAGCTGTGAATAGCTCAATCATATCCGTGAAATCTACTGGTATGACAACATTAAGATTGTGTCTAATTGCGTCTGGGAAATGTCTAACGGCAGCTGTTATTATTTCCTGTCCTGATGGTGGTAGTTCTATGTTTTAAGGGAATAATTTGCCATTCTTAGGTGTTCTTTAGGATTGAATTTCCCTTAGCTAACTCCACTCTAATTTGATTCTGACGAGCTGGACCCCAATACCCTGGCAAAAATAAATTCCTAAATTCTGTATAACCTTCATTGCCTGCCAAGGTAGATGTGAGCCAATGCTGACTTTTCCTCTTAGGGCATTTTCTGGTGATCGTAATTCTCAGATCGTTTGGGATTTTATTAATTTTAAAGTGCGTGTCCATCTCTTTTAGAAAGGATTTTAGTGAATCTCCAACTCTTTGTCGAAAGTAGGTGCGTTAAATTAATTAAATATTCGGTTTGTGTGTGTGTGTGTGTATGTGTGTGTCAGATGCTGTGTGTTATAATCATGTAATATGTGTTCCTCAGCAGGCTGTGTTACTGTTCTGTTTGTATATTTCTAACATAAATTGCCATTGTAGTTTGAGGCAGTAGTTTTAACACTTAAATGATTTCAGTCCAGTTATATAATATAAAATATAATAACAGCCCGCCTTAAAGCAATATGTGTATGTAACAAGATATAAAAAGTTTTATATTACAGTCATATATATTTATATTATTGTATACATGTGTAATAATGTTATGTGAATGTATTACGTAATTTAATAATGCAGGAGCTGTGAGAATAATAGATTAAAAGTTGCTAACAATGAGGTAACCTTGAGGCAATAATGAATTGCAAAGTTTAAATGCTACTGGTAATTCTTGGAAATAATAATGTAATTTTTGTGACAGTTTATAAAATAGCCAATCAACGACCAGAAAAAGCTTTAGTTAAATGAAGGTATTCTATTGGACAAGAATTAGCCAATCAGAAACTAAAATGGAGCAGAATTTACAAATTCATAAGTCAGTTTCTTGTAGATAGTGTTCCTAACCGGACGCGAGATGCGTAGGTATTTTGTGTGAGAAAAAAATATTTTACGTGTTAAAAAGTGCAAGTATGTAATAAAAAAAATCTCACAGCTCTCTCTCTCTCACTCTATATCAGTGAAGTGTTATTTAAATCGTGTCAAGCATTAATAAAAGGAGTGAAGTAAAATTATAATCTGTGTAAGCCTACATTCTTCAGTCGCACCGCTCCCTGCTAAGACATTGGTGTCTCTAAAAAATATATACTGACGCAACCGGGGCAAACATAAATATATAATATTTAAAGACACAGTCAAAATTATAAAGTACATTTTTTTTGTGGGGCGAAGGCTACCGGAAACTTTTTACCATACGTGCGGTTGTAACTACTTCAAGTTCTTCTCCCCAACAGTCGAAAAACAATACAACTCCTTCAATACAACAAAACAACTTCTTCAAGTTTAAAATATCACAATTTAATGTTCATTGTCATCATTTTCAATATCATTATTTTCAGTATTTCACTATACACTTCATTAGTTTAGCTATTGGTCTGAACTGCCACAAGTCGGTTTAAATTATTGACCTTTTTTTGTCTTGATTTATATTTTCTTGTAAAATCTTAATTTCATTCTTTAATTTATCTGTTATTGTTATTATTTCGCTCTTTTGTGATATCATTTCAGATTTCAGATTTTCTACAGTATTAATATTCTCATTTATAATGACATTTATTAATTTCTCTACATTAGGATTCAATTCCGCCATGTTTTGATTCAAGGTATTTAGTTCCCTATCTACCCTGTCTTTCAATTCTGTGTTACTATTTGTGTTATTTATATTTATATACGCATATTCTACTCTTGTTGATTTCTACAGATTGCAGTTCAAATTTGTTTTTGACTTCTGCTTTGAATTGTTGCTTTTCAGCTTTCATCTCCTGATATGTTAGCTAACTTAGCTTGCTCCTCTTTTAATTCAGTCACAGTTTCTTTGAATTCCCTAGTTTGTACTTCTATTTGGCTGGCCAGTTCTAATTTAACATTAGCTAAATCATTTGCTACATTACTGACGTTTTCCCCTAAATCTAAGCTAATTCTGTTAACCTTTCCCCCTAATTAGGAGTTAATAGAGTTCACTTCTTCCCTTATTTCTAGCTAATTTCTGCGCTAACTCGGAGGTAATATTATCCGCTTTTTCATTTACTGACACGATTCTCTCGTTGACAGAGTTTACTTTTTCGCCTATTTCCATACTAATAGTATTGACCTGCAACTTTAACTCAGATAACATACTGACAATAGCTTCTTGGAATTCCTGGTGTTTACTTTGTTTTTGTACTCAGCTGATGCAGCTCTCCTATGCTCAGGTGCATTTTCTTCTTTTCTTTTAGACTCCATTTTAACGTTACTTTTTACAGTTTTCCGCACCGCAAATACGTGCACTGGTAAGTAAGAATTGACCTTTTTTGCGATGTCACTCTGGCCTTTAGTGTGGAATGAAGAGGCTGTGGTTCTCTTCTTATCCTCGGATCTTACCTCGGACTCGAACCCGAGACTTTCCACTGTCGCCTTCCTTCCTGACTCCTGCTTCGTTTCCTGCGTTCTGCTGTCAGCTGTCTGCTCCGGCTCAGGATCTCGTCGCCTCGTACTCTGCAACTCGTGGTTGCCTTAATTGAAATTCCCGTACCAGTAAACGTGTTGGTAATATTCTATCCGCCTGCTATGCCAGACTTGCGTGTTTTGTCGGTATACAACTTAATTCAGTAATTGTGGTTTCTTTATAGCTGTCGTTACTTTATAGGAATTTAGTGAAAGTTTTACTTACGAGGCAATTAATTACAATCTCAATAATGATCAACTTCACATTACACTATCGTATTTCTCTTCAAGAGATGTGAATTTTTACTTAGTACAATAATGATCTTTTCTGGTCTATATTTTACTTACTCATTTCATTTATTTAACCCAATAGTTCACTCAATATTGTCAGTGTTGTTGATTTTATTCTTTTCAGTATATTTAACAATATATTATGCGTACACTTGATTATTTTAAGCTAGGCTCAAGATGTCGTCTTCTAGAAAACGTTTATCAAGAATGTACAAACAAATTGAATGTTTTTTGTTTTTACCGTTGCTGCTATGCTTAGCGAAATAAATTTTAACATATATACAAGTTAATTGGATTAAACAATTTACATATGAATACAAATAACAAATTAACAATCTGATGCATATTTTACATAACTATAATTTAATTTTCTGCTTTAAATGCACATTTGCATTTATGTTCTGTATTTCGTTTGGTAAATGCATGTTTTCGTTCCTTTAGAATAATTATTTTCCTCTGTATCGTTATTTGATTGTCTTCTCCTTTTCCTTCTTCTATACAAAACAAATTATTTTATAAGAAACTTTCTTTGCAAGTAATTTAACTCTGTTAACACAATATTTTCCAATAATTCTTAACTCAAAAATTAAACAGAATAACATAACATTATAAATGAGTCAAGCATCGTTTATCTCTATGAGTTACCTTCTTGCTTGCTTCTAAATCAGTTTAACTTCACATGTCTCTTTCGACTCATGTAAATTCTGCGTCAGGGTTGAGATTTTTTTTATTAGCATTATTTTCTTTAATAATATTTGTTTTTAGAATAATTTTTATTTTAAATGATTTAATTATTTTTATTGAGTGGGAAATTGTTTCCTTTAATATAATGGTGTCATATTGTTGGAAGATTCACACACACACACACACACATATGCGAGCGTGGACGCGGACCTTTTTCTAAAATTCTTCTTTTTTTTTTAATTTAGGAACTCAAAACGTGTCCTTCCGGTGAAATCTCGGGAACGAATTTTGGTTGGAGTACAATACTCCCTCTACTTACTATGGGTAAGTGATAGTATCAAGTAATAAGACAAAAGCGACGGATATTTTATTCCGAGCAGTATAAATATTGATGAAGATTCACCAACTTTGAAAACATAAGACTGTAAAACAAAAGACAACTGAATATGCTTATAGTGCTACAGTCGAGTATTTACTACTTCCATGATTCTTCAATGCACTTAACGCATGCGCATCGCATACCTACTATTTTTTCGACAATAATTAGTAATAAAAATGTTAACCACACGAAAATAAAATTAGTAATTCACTAACAGCTGTTGTATATGGTGATTCCATAGCAAGCTCATCAGCATTAACCTTGGCAAAGTGACAATCGATTATTCAGACCTAGTTGTTGATCTTAAAGGACAAGATAAAGATTATGCTGCATAAATTAACTGTAGGTAAATATTAAGAAATAAAAATGAAGTAAGGATCCAGGTAAAATTTATATGGTAAATTCAAGTATCAGGTATGATTATATTCTATGTCTGCAATAATAAATATTAAAATTTGGAGTATTTAATATAGTTCATGCACGTGGATGAAGTAAAACAGTAAAAACACGCAGTTAAGTTATGAATAGTGCGTTTAGGAAATTGAACTTTCCACCCTGACAGCATGAACGGGAAAGTTATTAAAAAAAATACTGTCGCGGAAAAATTAAGTTAATTAAACCCTCATTGGAAGTTTGAAAAGTCACCCGTAAAACTTCAATGAGCTAGCTAGTATCGTATAATTAATTACAATTATGTGAGTTTGTATTTTCTTATACATTTGAGGTGAAATAAATTTCAGAAATGGTTACTTTTATAATTTGCTGATTCTTCATCCGTCTGAATCTTAGATATTTTTAAAGTAACCATTGAGATTTGTTCCTGCGGACGTCCCTAACTAAAACTTTGGAAAGACGAACACATGTTTTGTAGCACAAACTCGAAGATTGAGGTGAGATTTAGCTTTTTGATAAAAAGCCTTCATTTTACTGTAAGCCCAATAAAACCCACAAAGGCTCTATCTGTTCAGTGACTATCCAGAATCATAGTTAAATGGTAAGAGCAGGAAGAAACATCTGACATGACCACAGGGATTTTCTGCTTTTTTTCAATCTGCTTCCTGTTACTCAAAATTAAGTTATGGAAATAAACTGTTAATTGCACATTTAGTTCACAGAAGCTAAGTGTGTACAATGTTCTAAAAGCTCACCTTGATTTTAAGCTTCACCTTGCCGCCTGGAAAAATACAGAGCTTAAATTTGACTTAAGTATTTATCCCACTTAACATATACACACCTTAGAAAAATGGACTTCAAAATGTGTATTTCTGGTCAAATGCTATGACCGTGGCATGTGGTCAGTATGCTGCTTCCTCCCAGGTCGTTCTGGTGAGGCTTCTGGGACCTAAGCCCTACGTTTTCATCAAGTAGGTCTAAGTTGGTGCCCAAGGACATTACGAGGCTGAGTGTATCCCGTACCACACCTCCCAAGAGGGGCAAATCTACATAACGGCCCCTACCACCGCGGGAGCAACCCTACCACAGCGCCACTAGAACTGCATTCATAAGCTGTAGAGAAAGTAAAAATACGTGTACCTACATTATTTAGTGCGCTGCCTTGTAGCTTCGTGTCATTTTCCTTCAAGGAGTGCCCACATTTGACCCTTTTCTCAGAAGATTCATATTCATTTTCTTTTGTTTCTACTCCATGCACTTGTTCTATTCGGCGACTGCCATATTTGTTTGCGCCTGCCTCATAATGTATTGTGACATCCTTTTTAATTTAACCAGGCAGATTTATGATGTTAAACTTGTGCGTGGTACTAATCCGTAGCGTTCCAGGTATAGATGAGACAACACATCACAGTCGAGACAACTGACCACATTTTAAAGTTAATTTTATTTTTACTATGCGGCGATATTATTTACCGTGACATTTGAATTGCAACCACGGTCGTGCGTTTCGAATCGGGAATCTGTGCTGATCTACCCGATATGGCTTACTCTGCACGCCGAAGGACAGCTAATGTTTCATGTTTGAGATTTATTTTTAAGTAACTGTGTTATCTCTGTCAGTGAGATAGCAACGTGTAATGAAGCAGAGACCATGACATTTGCTGGGAATCAAGCAGGCCCGCCCATCGCCGTAACGTCTTAATGTTCATACTCAGACAATTATGTAGTAAATTATGTTATTTCATGAGTGAAACAGCTTCGCAGCTTTGGTATTCGACCCTATTGTTGAGATAATTGACAAGCTGCATTAGAGCGTAAAAATAATTTCATAACAAGGAATATGTGGAATCATTACGAGACGGGAGAATAGCAAGTAACAAAGAAAATTTGTATGAGTTCTAATAAGATAACTGTGCTCCCATTCTTTCTCTAAGGTTCAAGGACTTAAGCGGCTACAAAAACGGAAAAGAAAGGAGTTCAAATAATTAGATTTACGACAGCGGTAGCATTGGTTATTGAAGGCCACACAAGCATACCAGTCAGGAATGCTTCGGTGTCTGAAGTTGGTAAACTCTCGGCTAAAAGCTTTATCCAGAAAAAATGTACCGATAGAAATTTAAATACATTGAATTAGCTGGGAGATTAGAAGAGGCAGTGTTTGGGAAACATCTTGTCTTCCTGAAACAGCAACAAGGAAGTCTTCTAATATAGAAGAAAACTATGCGGCAGTTGAAACCGTAATTTGGAACATTTGAGCATGTGACCCCTCCCCCCCAAAAAACTTTGTAACTATATCTGAGTGTATAAATGTGAAAAAAGGGACTATTCCCGCATAAAAACGCTTTCGATATCAACAAGTGAATTTGTTCACGATGCTTTATTATTTACTAAATGCACCTATACATGTTGAGGCAGTATAATTTCAATTAAATCATATAATATGTAAATTCAATAACAGCCCGCCTTGAAGCAATATGTACCTATGTAATAATTTGTAAAAATGTATGTAACAATCATTGCATATGCTTATATTATTGTAAACCTGTTGAATAATGTTGTGTGAATGCATTACGTAATTTAATAATGTAAGAGCTGTGAGAATAATAAGTTTAACGTTGCTAACAATGAGGTAACAATAAGGTAACCTTGAGGCAATAATGAGTTTGAGAGTTTAAATGCTACTAGTCATGATTAGGCCAGCAATAATGTAAATTTTCTGACAGTTTAAAAATAGCCAATCAAGAGCCAGAAAAAGCTTTAGTAAAATGCAGGTATTCTATTGGACTAGGATTAGCCAATCAGAAACTTGAAATACAGAAGTTTACGGGTTTGGACGGTTGAAATATGTTCAGTTGCCTGCAGACCATGGTAGTAACCGGATGGAAAATGCGTTCTCTAGAGAAATGTTACGTATTCGTGTGAAACGAAAACTATGTATACGCGTTAACAAAGTGCAAATATTAAATAAAAGAGTCTCACAGCTCTTGATATTAGTGAAGTGCTATTTAATTTGTTTCAAGGATTAATAAAAAAGAAGTGATTTTAAAACTTAAAATCTGTGTAAGCCGACATTCTTGTCGTACCTCGCACTGATTAAGAGAAACGTGTCTCTAAAACAACTGACGCAGCCGAGGCAAACATAAACATAAATAGTTAAAGGAGCAGTTTAATAACAGCGTAAATCTTTCTCGCCTTTAAAATCCCAGAGTTATTATAAACGAATCATTGCATTATTTCAATTCACGGCATTCTATAATCATATTCCGTTACCGCATAACTGTTTAAAAATCGTAATTACCATGTTAATTATAAAACATTCCTTCCATTCCGAAAACTACTGAATACCTTTGCACTGGAGCTCTTCTAATAATATTGTGTATATTACTCTGTTAGAGCTCCCATGAGTATATTCCATAAATATACAGAATATACGTATTTAATTCCTCTTCCCAGATAGGCATAGTTTGCATGCTCCGACCTCAGACTTGTAACATCTTATCATCGGGCGTCCTATAGCTCTTCTTACTTTTGAATGGTACTGTAAGCATATTTTATTTATATTATCAAAATGTAATTTGTACAGTTTTTTCCCTATTTTATCAAATTGCTCATTAATAGAAAATATATTTTAATTGTTATCTTATATCTCAATTCTCTTTGTGTTTTAGGAAGTATCTTTTTACTGATCTTAAACATCCCGTATCAGACGCTTGTATTTTGTTCAAACATTTTGTCTTGATCACCAAAGTCTCACTTCTGTATTGATATAACCATTGTTTTATAAAATTTAGTTTGTGTTATGTCCCTTACTTTGTCTTTCTGATGATTCCACACATATATTTGAATCGATTAAGTTTCTCCTTCATACCGTTATTGTCATTTAAAGCTTAACTACAAAAGGCGCTCTAAAAGTTTCTCACTGAGCGAGTTGGCTCCGTGGTAACGTGCGAAAGTCGTATTCGGGAGTCATGGGTTCGTTTCCTGGGACCGACCACTCTGACCATGGATTTTCGGGGTTTTCCCTGATTGGCAAGGCGAATGCTAGAGTGGTTTGTGTTCTACCACGAGTTTCTTTTCCCTCATTTTCTATAATTTCTCTTCCCCTTTCATGTTTAAGGCAGGCTAGGGGCTATGTAAGTGGTGGTGGCGGACAGATAGCATTGGGAAGTTCTTCTCGGCCCTGCCAGATGACAGCGTTCTCTGAGTCGAATCGAGTTCTCCCCGGCTTCACCAGAGGGAATCCTCTTCTAAGCACTCCGCCGGGGTGATCGGGTTCTCAATTTTAGACTCGTTAGGGTACTCTGCGCATCTCTTGCCCTGCGGCCTGCAGCCTCCTGCGGTTTCTTCAGCTCATCATAAAATTTGTTTTGTTATTTTTTTGTTAATGTGTAAACTAAATATAAGTTTGCCATTAATACTCTCATTAACAAAATTCTTGAATTTCATTTAAAAAAATTAGGGCATTCTCCTGGGGATAGTAAGCACAAAGATCCGAGTTGTGTCCAGGCGCGACGTGACCCCTCGTTCCCTGATCAAATTATATCATGTCATCTAAAAGTTCTCGGCCTTTCAGAGATGTGAAGATCACCAAATTACTATGAGAAATGCTAAGCACTGTCCTTTAGGTAGTGTGTAAAAGTTTCACAAGTGTGACTGCAGTCACTGTATGTGAAGATCGTGGAAACAAATTAGTGTTAATATTTTCTATAAAATGGATAAAACTGAAGTACAAGCTTTAGTAAAGTACTTCGTTTTGAAGGGTTTGACCAAAACAGAAATCAAAAGATGTTAGATTCGCTTAAAATAATAGTTTCCCTTCGTTTTCCACTGAAAAAAGTGGGCTGCTAAATTTAAGCGTTGTCGTTCATCCATTTAAGATAATAAGCGCTCAGGACGTCCCAAAACCGACAAGATTGTGACAAAAATTAACAATGCCGTTCTCAGTGTTCGCTGATTGAAGGTCCGCAAGTTGGCTGACATAGCAGAGACCTCGATAGGTCGTGTCACTACGTTTTGGGTGTAAGGGCATTCTACTTAATGGATGGGTGCCGTGTTTGCTATCAATGGCCCCAAAACGAATTAGAATGAACATATCTCAAGAGTGTTATACTTGTTTAAACGCATTTCCAGTGAGCTTCTCTCAGCTTTCATAACAGTAGGCGAAACATGGACCCATCGCTCACACCAGAGACGAGGAGCTGTCCAAGTAGTGGATGATAACAGATGGAAATGCACCAAAGAAAGCAGTAACGGTTCCCATCTGCAGGGTTAGCCATGGCTGCGACTTTCTGGAATTCTCATGGTGGGGTGTTCGTAGACTGCCTCTAGAAATACAGAACCATTATCGGGTAGTATTATGCTACCAATTTAAGGATGCTATTCAGGCTAAACGGCCACACCTCGCGAAAAAGAAAGTTCTCTTTCTTTATGATAATGCGTCTTCACACACGTCTGAGTGCTGCAAAATTGCATGACCTTCGCTTCCAAGTGCTTCCACATTCGGCACATTCGCCGGTGGGCTCTCAGCGATTACATTCGATCCTAAACCAGAAGGAATGGCTGAATGGACTAAGATTCACATCAAATGACGAAGTTGAAGCTCAGCAGAGTTTATTTTGCACAGCTGGACAAATGTTATTGTACTGAGAGTATTAACAAGTTAGAAAGTAGTTGGACTAAATGTGTTGATTTACAAGGTACTATGTTGAAAAATAATAAAAGCGAAATCTCTTAAATCTTGAGCTTTCTTTCAAGCCGAGATCTTTTAGAACCCCCTCATTTCTCCAAGATAACCATTTGTTCCAAAGGCTAATTGTTAATTAGTATATTACTTGCCTTGCCATGTCTTTTCATTAGTTTTTTCCTTAGAGATTCTTAGATTATAGTTTATATTATAGACCTTATTCTTTTTTTTTCTCACCTTAAAATCGTCCCATAAACAACTTTTACTCAGTTGATTTCAAATGTTCAGTACAGCGTTTTTAAAAGCTAATTAAGATATCTAATATAACACTTCTATATATTAAGCATAGTTAGGGATTAAGGGTTTTAACAATTTAATACATAATTGATTTTTATAAAGTGAAAAATGTTGTGTACGTTGTTCGTTGAGGAAAAGGGTGTAATAAAAAGTTTAATCAATCATTTCAAAGAACTATATTCTAGAAATAGAATGCATAGTTTACAATGAGGTTCAATTTTCATTATTTTGAAAAAATATTTTCTTTGAAAGTTAGGCATATAGGGGCACGAAAATAACTTTATTTACTGTCATGCTAAATAAATATGTAATTTTCAGATAAAAAAATTGGTTGAAAGTTCTAGAAATTGGCAATTTCAGCACTTGTCGGCAAAATTCTGAAGCCTTTAGTAACAGCGCCCATTCCTTTGATTTGCGTTGATGATGGAAACTCAGTCGTCTTATGAACCGTTATTATTGACAGGAAGATAATTTAAATGAAGAAGTGATAGTAAGGTAGAGGAATAATTGCAAAAAATAAATTCTGTATATTAAATCAATGTAGGTATAATGTAATAAGCCTGAGTGGAGAGATTTTTCCGGAGATAAAGGTAATTAGCGAGTCGTGTTAAGGGGATACGTTAGTAGCAGTCAAGTAGCGAACCCTTTAGCATAAAGATTCCTGGAATGCAGTTAAGGTTGAGTTCAGTGCGTTTGTAAAGTCACGTAGACATTAGAAAGAGAATGAAGTTGTTAGATTCGGTACCCCATGGAAGCAGTATCAGATACGCATGCGTAGAGTTTTAGGATTGTACCGCGTGAATAGAAACGTTGGTAGGGGTAGCGATAGATATGCGGAGCTTAAATTAGGAAAAGAGCGTGCATTCTAAATCGCACTTACTTAATCTCACTGAATCATGTGACGTACTCGTGTGACGACACTTGTGATTACACGTGAGGTATTTAGTTTCAGTTTTAAGTTGTGCGTGCCCAGTCCCTTGAGTTAGCAGCTTTCTGCGAATTACGGCAACTGACGATTCGCTTCATTATTATTTTAAAAATAATTTAATTCTTTAATTCAACAGTCGGGGACTGCTTTCAAACAGAATATTTTAGTCAAAATTAAAATTTATCAGCTAACTAACTGATGCTATCCTTTCACAATACACTCACGCATACTCGAGACAAAGGCTCATAGCGATACCACTGAGGCAGTGGCGGACCAGAGCTAGGAGATGATGTCATCGTAGAACTCAACAAAGCCAGTAACGTAAACGTTATCCAAATTGATGCAACTGCGAGAAAGCAGCATCAAGGCTTTGAAGCAAAGGGTACTGCTTCAAGATTGTCGCACCACCAAAGGCTTTCACATGTCATATCTATTGCTTAATGTTGTACATACAGTAAATAGTGTTAAAGTATGGATAAACGTTTTTTGAATCTCATTAATACTAAATGTATCTTTATTGCAAGTAATAATAATAATAATAATAATAATAATAATAATAATAATAATAATAACGAATTTTCAAATCAATTAACCTTTGTTCTGCATACAACATCTGCTGAGTCTCTACGCCTACTTCTGTATATGCTGCACCTTTCTTTACTTTTTTACCATCTCTATCACTTATCTAAATGGTAAATTCCACTCCAAATCATACCCAATATTTCAGTGAAAACATGTGTTTTGAGGTACAAGATGAAAAATGGTCTGTCAACGAACATCATAACTTAAAATATATGATTGTTGCATTCATATGACTCACTCCCCTGAAAGCTATTCTTAAAAATCTGATGTGTTCCACTCACATGACTTTCTCTACTCTTGTACAAACTATCATGATTAATCGAGATATCCAGATGTTATTCTTATTGCTGATTTTCTTGTAGATGCAAGGGGAATTGGAAGGTTTTAAGCGATAGTAAAATCTTTTAAGAGCTGGTTGCTATGTGGCGCATTCCATTCTCTTTGTATGCCCAGGACAAAAAAAAATGAACAAAGAATTCCCATTTGATAAAAAGTATAAGTATTGTAAAACTTAAGGAAATAACAATCAATATCTCGAAAATGGTTCACTCAACAACAAAAAATGATATAACATAAATTCTGTATTTTAATGCGATCTACATTTTTTGTGTAGTAAAATTTTGTCTATCTCTTATGGTTTACCAGTTTTGCAAAAGTCGTTCACAATAAAGAATACTTTTGTAGACATTCCCATAAAATTCGAGATATACATTTCATTTGTCATGAAAATATCTTAAACATATGACATTTTAATCCAAATCGTTATAGCCGTTTTTGAGAAAATTAAAATTTTCAAAAAATGTTGCATGTAAAGGGTAGTCTGGGGTGGGGGAATTTTCTTGAAAACCTTTGTGTCGCATCTCTGAAGGATACTGAACCTAAATAGCAAGTTTGGTGTTTATCCAACTGTTCGTTTTTGAGTTATGCTGTTCAAAGACACACATACGGACATGTTTCCTAAAATGTTTTTTTTTTGAGGGGGGGGATTCAGGGGGTCTCAAAACATATATTTCCGATGAAACCTCGGTATCGAATTTTTGGGTGGAATACAATACTTCCCGTACTTATTATACGTAGTAGAGAAAGTAAAAAAGCTTAATCTTCTTTCTACCTCTTGACAATCCAGATAAATTTTCATTACGCATATATATATATATATATATATATATATATATTATTGTAGGTATAAGGAGAAAACAGTAAACTAATGTGATATTCACATTTTTAAACAGTAGATGGCTATGTGATGACTGAAATTCCATGTTTCTTGCATAACCACGAGAAGAAACGAATACTTACGAAGAAACTCAACCACTTAAAAAACTATAAATATTTGAAAGTTCAAACTGATGACAAAGAATATGTCATAAATGTCTAATGCCACAAAAAATATACCTGACACAAGTACATTTTGTGTGTAGGGTGGTTTTACGGTTTTCCAGTTATACAGAAGTCATTCAGAATGAAGAGGAACAGGCTATTCCCCGGAAATTTAAGATATGCCTTTTGCCATGCAAATATCTCAATGGTATTTAAATTAGAATACTTAGTCATTTTTAAGAAAATCAGAAATATCTAAAGGGTAGTTTGGGGTGGCAAACCCTCTTGTCATCCTTAGAAGACTTACCGCTCCATATAATTGAAACTTCGATACTGTATTTTGATAAGCTAGGTTCGAGCACGTTATAGGGCTAGCTGTGAATTGTAAATAAAGTTAATTAAATAATGATGATGAAGGAGGCACTAATGTAGAAAGAGACATACTGTCAAGGGCTGTCTGGAAGAAAAACATGTTAGTAATGTTAAGAGCAGCCGTGAAGAGGAACATGTCATTCACTTTGCATTCACTGTGTCACACAAATCCTGGGGGAGTCACACGTTATATGACTGATATCAGTCAGTCAATCAAACGCATCGTTACATTCCAATCGACATAGGTTTCTATAAAAACTCGTCCGTTAGTTCCCAATTACCTGCCTATCCGCGACTGCCGTAGCATTAAACATACATTAAAATGCTTTTTATACTACAACATTTAATTAAATACAAGAACACATTTTACTGAGCCAGTCATAAACCCATTTCTTTCATGTATTCCTGTATTGATAGGGGTAGCAATAGGGGGTACAAATGGAAGTATCTATCAACCCTGCATTTTTACTTTCTCCACCACGTATAATAAGTAGGGGAAGTATTGTATTCCACCCAAAAATTCGATACCGAGATTTCACCGGAAATATATGATTTGAGACCCCCTGAATCAAAAAAAGAGCATTTTTAAAAACATGTTCGTGTATGTGTCTATGTGTCTGTCTATGTGTGTGTCTGTGTGTCTGTGAACAGCATAACTCAGAAACGAACAGTCGGATAAACACCAAACTTGGTATTTAGGTCCGCTATCTTCCAGAGGTTTTCAAGAAAATCCCCCACTCCAGATTACCCTTTACATGGAACATTTTTCGAAAATTTTAGTTTTCTCAAAAATGGCTCTAACGATTTTGATTAAAGTAACATATGTTTAAGATATTTTCATGACAAATGAAATGTATATCTCGAATTTTATGGGAATGTCTACAAAAGTATTCTTTATTGTGAACGACTTTTGCAAAACTGGTAAACCATAAGAGATAGACAAAATTTTACTACACAAAAAATGTAGATCGCATTAAAATACAGAATTTATGTTATACAATTTTTTGTTGTTGAGTGAACCATTTTCGAGATATTGCTTGTTATTTCCTTAAGTTTTACAATACTTATACTTTTTATCAAATGGGAATTCTTTGTTCATTTTTTTTGTCCTGGGCATACAAAGAGAATGGAATGCGCCACATAGCAACCAGCTCTTAAAGGATTTTATTACTATCGCTTAAAGCCTTCCAATTCCCCTTGCATCTACAAGAAAATTAGCAATAGGTTTGACATCTCGATATCTCGATTAACATGAAGCATATGGAGAATAAGCGTTTGTAAAAACAGTTTGTACAAGAGTAGAGAAATTCATGTGAGTGTAATACATCAGATGTTTTAAGTGCTTCTACATACACTCAATTTATCAAATTAATCACATCAGTTTTCATTTATTACAATTGATGCACATCATCATTCTGTTGTTCTGGAAAGTGAAACGAGACTCCGTTGCCCTCCGATAACCGTCTCAGGTTCTTTTTTTTTTAACACAAATACATCGTTCAGCACTAATGCTTTACAGATATCAGTGAACAGAATGGAAATTTAACCCAGGACACAACATAGAGGTTTCAAACTATGTCAAGACAGTAGCAACGCCTTTAATTCTTTGCCACTGTTGTTATTTGAATACAAGAGTACTGATTTTTTCGGAATGTTCGACATTCAGGATTTCTGGAAAATTCCGAAGGTTAAAACATTCGGAGTTTTCCAATCTTTTTTAAATCCTCTAAAAAATAAGCATTGTATACCTCCATTATCGGAGACACAGGACATCAGAAGGCAATAATCTGACAAAGTAAATAAAGATAATAGAAGCTTTGGAAAAAAAGTGACACTTTGGAAATTTAACTTGTCTTACACGCTTTTTGGTGTTTAAGGAATATCGTCTTTACGGTTAGGATGGACTAGGATCTTTCTTAAGCACATATTCTACTGTTAATCGATACTTGCTTCATTTATAATAATAATAATAATAATAATAATAATAATAATAATAATAATAATATATTCGCTGTTGGAAGCTTCATTCGGTGTTGTTATTTGTTCAGGATCTTTCGCATTTAACTCAGTTTTCTAATAGTTTATTTTAAAAAGATCTGAGATTTGCTACTAATTGCCATGTTTAGGTGGCACGGTTCTATAATACGGTATGGTTATTTAGGTATATCACTGAAAATAGCATTTTTTTCTCACATATGCTATTTCTGAATGCTAGGTATAAATAACGTTGAAACCTTAAACAATGCACCTTTTATATTTTGCAAGGGTTTTATTTCATTATAGTTATATTGCGAACGTAAAGACCCTTAATGATCTGTTTATGTTTGCCTATCTGGTCATGGAATTCTGCTTAGAACCTGAAATGTTTGAAAAGCGTTTTTAATACAATGTGTAAAATGTATTAGTGACAAATAAATAACTGCGCCACTGAACTTTTAAAAATAGTACAGGGTTCCGGTATTTAAAAGTGAAATTCAGGAATATAGGAGTTCAAATGTTTAATTTTAATGGTTTTCTCTGCCCAAACGAATCGCCCGCGCAGTCCTTTGCCTGCTCCCCGATCTTGTTGCTGCGTTCAAAGAGAAATAACAATTCATTAACTTATCAGCGTAAGGTATAAATTGTCCATATAACGTATCTTGATGAAGCCCATTTACGGCACAATAGCTACCCGCATATTTCCAGATGTTTAAAGGAGGGTGGAAACTTCCGATGCATAGGAAGTTAATTGGTGTGTAGTTGATACTGGAGTAGCCATTTCTTCCCTCCTAGCAGTGCAGCCAATCGTATAAATAAAGTATTTTGTGTGTACAAGTGAATTCGTGGGTTTTCTAGGCAGGATACAAAATTTGAGCTTTTACACACATATTAATTACGTTGGTACGAAAGTAAAATTGTTGAAATGTTCTGTGTATTCTTATGTGACTTATACTCGATATTGTCCAGAAGTATTAAGCCTCTAATCGTATCATGCTAATTCCGACATTGTCGATCGCATGGCTTCCAGAACATGCCGCGCAATGTAATTAATATGTAATTATATACTTGCACATGAAACAACGGTAAAATCTCAACTTATTGGTAAACGTCAATAAGATACTGAGCGCGGACGTCATGTAAACCAAGTGCCTAAAAGTTGCGTGAGAAAAGAAAAAGAGAAGAAGAAGACTACATCTGCTGCGATCGGCTGGGTATCACTCTCGTAAGTATCACACTCTTAAGTATCACAATATAATCGCCTTCTGTTCTAATCGTTCAGCTAGTTGTTCTTTGTCAAACTCATCAGCATGCCATGCTTAATTATGGGAGTATGAATATGCTGCTAGCGGGTTAAATCGCGCTGTATGTGATGTAAGTGATGATTACTGGACATACTAAATAGGTAAACCTTTAATCATTTTCTCTGCGAATCTTTAATAAACATGCCATATTTTCTCTAGGTTTCTTTAATCACATTTATTGTATTTTATTGTTATTGCAGTTAGCCATTCCAAGTAATTAAGCATAAAGTAATGACAGTTTTCAAATATTTTAAATTATTCATTGAATTCACAGCATATAAATGCTCTCTTTACTTTCTCTACTACGTATAGTAAGTAGGGGAAGTATTGCATTCCACCCAAAAGTTCGATACCGAGATTTCACCGGAAATACATGTTTTGAGGTGTCCTTAATTTAAATAAAACCTTTTTGGAAACAGGTTCGTATGTGTGACTGTCTGTCTGTCTGCAAAATGCATAACTGGAAAACGAAAACTCGGACAAATACCAAACTTGGTATCTTCCAAGGATGCGACACGAAGATTTTAAAGAAAATACCCCACCTCGGACTACCCCAGACATGGAACATTTTTCCAAAATTTTTATTTTCTCAAAAATGGCTCAACGATTTTGATTAAGGTATTATATCATTAATATTTTGGAGGGGAAATGAAACGTATATCCTGAATTCTTTGGAAATGTCCCAAAAACTCCTCTTCATTCTGCATGACTTTTGCATAACTGGTAAACCGTAAGAGATAGAAAAAATTTTACTACACAAAAAAATGTAGATGTCGTTAAAACGCACAATTCATATTCTATACATTTTTTTTGTCGAATGAATCATTTCCGAGATATTCCTTGTTATTTGTTTGTATTTTCTAATACTTATACTTTTTCTCAAATGAGAATTCCTTATTGTCTTTTTTTGGGGGGGTTGGGTTTTTTTTAATGTCCTGGACTGCAAGGAGAATGGAATGCCCCACATAACAATAAGCTCTTAAAATATTTGACTGTCGCTTAAAGCCTACCATATTCCCCTTGCACCTACAAGAAAATTAGCAAAATAATGCGATGTAATAATATCCTTAAATTATGACTATATATAAAATAAGAACTATTTTGTTGAAGTTTTATATTACATCCATGGTCATGCATTTGGCTTCGGGTTTGGAACAAATTGGTAATTTGCAGTGAGTTCAATTTGGGCCTTTAGTATTAATCGTTGTGTTTTTGTATCTTGTTTTTTAAATACTAATGTACATACATATTAATATTTTCAGACTCTCGGGAACATTAGTTAAAGAAACAAGTACCCATATCCAGGTGATAATTGAATCCACGATCTCTGAATTTTGAGCATACAACTTAATTACTCTACCCTAGAAGCAGTCTAGAGCTTAATGATTGTTCTGAAAACTGAAACATAAGTGTTCAAATATTAAATGTTACATATTATATTTTATCTATTTTTACTTTCTCTACCATGTACCTACACAGCAGGTAGAGAAGTTTGCTATTGCATTCCATCCAAAATCTTGATACCGAGCTTTCACTTGAAATAATGTTTTGAGGCCACCTGAGTCCCACTCCCCCAAAAAAGAAAAAAAAGCATTTCTGGAAAAACGTCCGTGTGTGTGTGTGTTTGTGTCTATGTATTGTGTGTCTTTGAACACCATAACTTAAAAACAAAAAGTCGGATAAATAAACTTGGTATTTAGATTCAGGATCTTCTGAGGATGGGACACATAGATTTTCAAGAAAATTACTCATTCCAAACCACCCCTTACATGGGAAGTAGGTAAATATAGAGAGATCGAGCACAGAGTTTTGGGCATATATGGGAAAGGATAGGGAAAACGAGGTTAGATGGGCGGGTCACATTTTTTACTTTTTCCCTTTGTGGGTCACCTTTTTCCCCTTGTGGGTCACCTTTTTCCCTGTGCGGGCCACCTTTTACCCTGAGTGGGTCACCTTTTTCCCTGTGTGGGTCACCTTTTTTCCCTGAGTGGATCACCTTCTTTCCTGACTGGGTAACTTTTTCCCTTTGTGGATCACCTTTTTCCCTGAGAGGGTCACCCTTTTAGCATGAGTGGGTTACGTGCTGAAGCTGTCTTGAATTGGTGTTCCATCATTGACAACAAACAGCTTTCCATGAAGTTCTCGTATAAAGTCGCTATCAAAGTCTAGCACCTTCCCTCCTATTCCCTATCTCTCCTGTATACAAACCCATATTGTTACTCCTTCAGTATCTGTCTAGCCTAACCCCTCTCCTCCTGTTCCTATACCTCTCATACATATAAAACGCATACTCTACCCTCAACCTCTGTCTAGTCTAGCATCTCTCCAGGTATCCCCTACCTCTCATAAGCGCATTCCCCTCCTGTCTCCTGTCTAGCTGAGTATCTCTCCTTGGTTTCCTATCTAACTTATATAAACACATTCTACCTTTAACACCTGTCTATCCTAGCATAGGATCTGTCTCCGTTTTCTCGTCTCTCCTTATAAACGCATACTTAACCTCCTTAGCCTAATACCTCTCCTCCTGATCCTATACCTCTCATACATATAAACGCATACTCTACTCTAAACCTCTGTCTAGTCTAGCATCTCTCCCCATATCCCCTAACTCTCATAAAGCGCATTGCCCTCCTACCCCCGTCTAGCTGAGGATCTCTCATTGGTTTCCTATATCTCTCATATACAACACATTCTGCCTTTAACCTGTCTATCCTATCATATGATCTCCCCGTTTTCTCGTCCCTCCTTATAAACGCATACTCAACCTCCTTAGGCTAATACCTCTCGTCCTGTTCCTATACCCTTCAAACATTTAAACCCCTCTACTCTGTGTAGTCTAACACCACTCCACTGTCACTTTCATATAAACGTACTTCCCTCGTTCAACCCTGTCTAGTCTAACAGCTCTCCTCGTTTTCCCTATCTTTCCCCTATAAACGCATACTCTACTCCTCAACCTCTGGCTAGCCTAGCACTTCTCATCGTATTCCCTACCCCCCGTCATATAGAAGACATGCTCTACCCTTCAACTCTGTCAACCTCTCCTCGTTATCCTATACCTCTCATATAAACCATACCCTACTCCTCGACCTCTGTCTAGCCTAACAACTCTCCATTATCTCTTCCATATAAACGAATTTCCCTGCTTCAACACTTGTCTAGCCTAGTATCAGTTGTCGTATTCCCTATGTCTCCCATATAAACCCATTTTCCTCCTTGAACCGCCCCATCTAACCTCGTTTTCCCTATCCTTTCCCATATATGCCCAAACATCTGTGCTCGATCTCTCTATATTTACCTACTATGGGACATTTTTGGATTTTTTTTTATAAAAATGCCTTTAACGATTTAGATTAAAATATAATATATGAAATATATTTACACGACAAATAAAATGTATATCTTGAGTTTTGTGGGAATAGCCTTTGGAGTCCTCTTCATTTGGAAGAAATTTGTGCAATCTTGTATAACTGATAAACGTTAAGGGAATAGACAAAAGTATTACACAAAAAGTGTAATCTCTTTAAAACACACAATATTTCAAATAACCTTTTTTGTGGCATAAGCAATTTCCGAGATATCCGTTATTAATGGTTCGAATTGTTCATTACTTGGTCATTCTTTAAAGAGTTTTCAACATCCAGTTGTTTCTTGCTATTACATGGAAACAGTATGGAATTTTAAGGCAGCCGGCCCTCGTAGCCGTGGTCGCTGGAGTGTATAGCTCCGGTGCTCCGCCAAGCTGAGGGTCGCGAACAGTAAAAACACAGTATTATAAACTGGGTAAAACAAGAAAACTTAAAAAAAAAAACTTATGTTTAAAAAAAAAAAGGCAGCGTATAGCGTCCATGTCTTAAACATTTTACTATTGCTGTTCCCTTTGTATCTGTAACGAAACGTGTAATGTAGCTATTTCTCTAAAGATTTGTCTCGTTTAAAATGAATTAAACAGAAAAATAAACTTTCCTAAGAATAGTTTGTATACTCACAATAATAAAAGATAGGGGGTAGAGAAAACTATGTGAATGTAAAACATATTGTTACTTTCTCTACATCGTAAATATTGGGTAGAAAAGGTATTGCGTATCACTCAAAAAATTCAATACCGAGACTTCACACGTACCTAGTAGGCAGAGAATGTATTGTATTCCACCCAAAAATCCAATACCAAGATTCCACCGGAAAGAAGAGAACTAAGTGCGCTTTTAATTCCGCCGGTTATTGCCAGGCAGGCTAATCCTCCGTTTTACTTTACTTAATTAGAGAAATATCATAACTTACTTAGCGCCAAATGTTCTTCTTAAGGAGATGGAAGGTTAAACAGAGTATAATATAATGCAACAATAACAAACTTTAAACTGTAAGGAAAAGCAGTAGTTTCATTCTGTGAGTATAATTCAAATTTGTTTTATATATGAGCTGGAGAGTAAAGGTATATTGTACGTTACACCAGAGATAAAGATATAATCATGTCCTGTCAACAGAAATGCTGACCACGTGCTATACACGATGCTGTTCAGTAAAACACTGATGGGCATACGTTAGCAGTACCTACCCATATGGCACCCAGACAATAAGCCAACACATCACATGTGAAGATGCGATAAGGGACTACCCCAATGGCACGTGGTCATAATTACGCTTCGCTTATTTTTCTATTACGGTGATGTACGATATGAGCACAGAAACAGGCACTGAATCGCAACGGCGTTGCTCGCCAACTGTTGCGATGCTCATGCGTGCCACGCGATGCTGACAGGCACCATCATGGCTGATGGCCTCTGATCTACAGCCACTTGACGTAATGCGGGATGATACGCCATTAATTGCACCATTTCTTCTTGCCACTTGCAGTCCCTGTATTTATTCCTTAAACGATTAAAATCATAATTTCGATTCAGCATTTGGTAAGAAATTATTTCTTTTATCATCGAAGTAATGCCACAATAGATAAGGTGTAGCTTAATTCCGGGCAGAGGAAGTATTGAATTCTACCTATGAATTTCAAATTTAACCAAAAATACACATTTTGAGATTAATTGAATCAAACGAGCATTTTAAAAACTAGGTGCCTACATCGGCCTATCTCGTCTGTGAACATCGAAATTATTTTAAGGGGTGTTAATTGCATAGTTATAACTTCTCTACATGGTAGTCCTCAGATGAGTAAAGTGCTTTAAATAAGTAAACCAAGAAACGTTTGCTATGTACCAAATTCTGTGCTTAAAGCAGGTGCTATTATAAGGCAAAAAACGTCTACCAACCTAATATAAATTTTATATGGAATACGTTTGCATTATTTTTATTTAATCAAAACGACTAATATTGTTTATTAAATTATACATTTTACATATTGGTATGACAAATGAAGAGTGCATATGGTTGTGTCTTTCTTTTCTTTTTTTGTAAACAACCTGTAAAACTTTTAATTCTTATGGAAGTTTACGTAATTCGTACATCGTAAAAAAAACAAAAAAAAAAAAACAGGCAAAATATGACAGACAAAATAAATGTAGTTTCATTAAATATGTATGCCGTTAAATAGATGTGTCAAATTAGTTCTAATTATTTATTTGTTTTGTAGAATAAGGCATTTAGGAAACATTCGTCGTTGTGTGCTTATATTTTCCCAAGTTGAAATTTAATTTAGTGTCCTATTTATAAAACAGATTTGAAAACTTGCGATTATTTTTCCCCTCTTTGTTGTGACCTCTATACTAATAAAAAGTGACGTAAGAAATAAATAGCTGAGTCTTTTTTCCCTGAAGCACAGTCGTAATCTCCAGTTTAATGCGCTTTTCTTGAGTAAACGTGGATTGCTGTGAACTAGTAAGGTAGTAAGACACTTTTACAGTTGCATAGCTATTATAAGGCAAAAAACTTCTACCAACCTAAAATAAATTTTATATGGAAACGTTTGCATTATTTTTATTTAATCAAAACAACCAATATTGTTTATTAAATTATACATTTTACATGTTGGTATAACAAATGAAGAGTATATGTGATTGTGTATTTTCTTTTTTTGCAAACAACCTGTAAAGCTTTTAATTCTTATGGAAGTTTACGTAATTGGTACATCATAAAAAATTTGGACGAGACAAATAGTGCTTAAGTAAATATTTTCCCAGCGATTACACACGTATCTGCTAATATGTTAAAAAAACACCCTTATTTATCCTTCGTATTTAAAGGTGATATAGTGGTATCTTACATTAACAGAGTAACGAGTGAAATTACTATTTTTCACATGTTTTAGTATAGAAACCTAATTTTTGCATACAGCAACCTCTATTATACGTATAAAGCTTTCCAGTTTCATTAGTATCAGTTAAATTTTATTTTAATTATTGATAGAGTTTTTCAATTTTATTCTTTCAGACTATATATACTCCCATCCAATATGTGTCAATATATATCATGTATTATAGCATCCTTGAAGAATAATTTATCATCAGAGACATAATTTTAACTTTGAGCATATGAAAGATCTAAAAATGAATACGGTAGATATGAAAACAAATGTGTTACATTTACATGACTTTATCTACACAAGCTTCTATAAACTATTCCTATAAACACAATCCTGTTTTTGCTGCATGCTAATATAGTTAAACATTTGTATAGAGGTTTTATTACACATTTTGTTTCATAACAAGGGTCTAAGCGATAATCAAATCGTTTCAAAGTGTGTCGCTGTGTGACTTTTTTAATTCACCTTTGGTGAAGTACCATTTAGACGTCAGGATTTCATATTTCTTGCTTGCTTTGATGATTAATTAACAAATAGTCATATCGAACGGTGAATGAACTAAATCGTTGAAATGATACTGAAATGGTTCACAGAGCTTAGAGTTACTCGGCATTCGTCTTCTCAGGATAAGGGCAAATCCCGAAAAAAACTTATTTACGTAACTTACCCTATCTGAAATTCGAACACGCTAACCCCAAAACAGTGAGATGGGCATGTGAAGGCTTAGAAATTCCGTTCTCTTTGCGTGAGTATGAGAAAAGAACGAATAACGACATAACAGTTGTAAAAAGTATGAAATAAAATATTTGACAACAGTAGGGTAGAAATGACAGAGCTGGCGCACTTAATATGCATGGAATGCAATTAATATGCTAATTAGCCCCCACCCCCTCCTCTCCCCCCCCCCGCTGTGCCTTGGTAGTTTTAGTTACAGCTGCGGTCGTAAATCATGTTGAGTACAATGGAGGCTTGACAGTTAAGCAATTAAGGCTGTCAATCAACTGTCAAAACGAACAAAGGGGTCATAAATTTAAGGTTCTGTAACAAAGGCCAGATGTTTTTCCTACCCATCCCACATCAGGCCACTTCTGCACCTGGTCAGTTACCCACCCCCACTTCCATTGTGTGTCGAACACGTGGCATACTCGTTCCACTAGCTTTTAACAAAAGAACAATGCTTGCCCTTCAGCTGTCAAAATGAACAAAGCCCATGATGAATTAGGGTTGTAACAAAGAGAAACAAGTTCTATTGTCCGATGCAAGCATTCTTTAGAAAGACCACCTGGCATACTCATCCCACAATCCAATAACAAAGCCTGACCCTTTCCATTGTGTAAGAGATTCTATTGTCCTTGGCAAGGCTAGTTTAGAAAGACACCTGCAGCGTTCCCACAATCCAATAACAAAGCCTGACCCTTTCCATTGTGTAAGAGATTCTATTGTGTGTGCCTTTCTATTGTCCTTGGCAAGGCTAGTTTAGAAAGACACCTGCTCCATAACAAAGCCTGACCCTTTCCATTGTTTGGCCACCTGCTAGTTTAACAAAAGAATTCGAGGGTTGCTTTATACTCGTCCTGTCCTTGTTTGTGTGAAAGAGAGAGAAACTTGTTTACCAACTCTGCGTGACGTCATAGTCGGCCATCATGATTTTGCCTGAGGGAGTTCTCTCCGATGTTTTACGACCTCCTACGAATATATCCGAGCATAGTTAACAAGCATTCTGTTTCAGCCAACGACTCCGAAAAAGCGCCTAATATACATTTCATTACGTGCATTAAACCTCTGAGTGATATCCATAGATCGGTGTTCGATTCTTACTGTAATCAAAAGTTTACTGCTAATGAGAAATTAATGATTGATATTATTATATCATTACCTTAATTAATAAAAACGGCGTTCAGAGAATCCTAGCTAGAGTCTTACCAAGTGAAGCTCTAACGCGCAATAACTATTAAACTATGCAAGACCAGATTGAAAATGTATTTATCAAATATAATTTTTTATACATCATTACCCTGATTAATGAAAGACCGTTCAGAGGGTCCTAGATCGAATCTGCGAAACCCTAATGCCCAATAACTATTAAACTATGCACGGCTAGATTAAAATGTATTTAACAAATATAATTTAATTAATGAAACGGTGTTCAGAGGGTTCTAGATCGAATCTGCTAAACTCTAATGCTTAATAAATATTAAACTATGTGAGTATTGGGCGGTCAGATTAAAACGTGTTTAACAAATATAATTTAATATACACGACATTACAATGTTTAACGATCTGTATTCTTAGGAACCAGAGGTCCATAGTTCGAATCCTGCCCTGCGAAATGCTATAATAACTATTAAGTTATTGAAGCAGGGAGCGGTCGGATTAAAATTGCAATTAGCAAATATAATTATTTATATTAAACCCTGATGCATACTTAGATATCTCGATGCCTAGACAACATTCTTTCTTCTTCTCCTCTCTTTTTCTTTCTATCTATCTCTTTCTTTCTCCACGACTTGTACACATTCAGGCGTTCACATATACACGAGCACTTGTACACACATCAGCAAACATACACTGGTGCACGCATGCACACACACGCACACACACACTCACATACATACAATAGTACACAAACACACATACACGCATTCACACAACTCATGCGTATCCATACATACACCAGTGCTCTTACACACATACATATACATGGACACACACACACATGCACACACATACACCAGTGCACACACGCATACACGCACATGTAAGTACACACACGCACACACGCACCCAAGCAAGCACATACACCAGCACATACACACACATACATACACCAGCACATACACACACACATGCACATACATACAACAGTACACACACACACACATACACCAGTACACACACGCATTCACGCACCTCATGCGTATATATACATACATACACCAGTGCTCTTACACTCACACATTCACGCACCTCATGCGTATACATACATACATACACCAGTGCTCTTACACTCACACATACATATACATGGACAAACACACACACGTGCAAGCACATATGCCTGTTCACTTACACCCAACAGCACCAACTCACGCGCATGTCCTGAATGAAAAGAGACAAAATGATGCAATAAAAACTAATTATAGCTCGGGATGCAAGGCTCCATATACGATTGCTCGAAACCGGTCTTCTAATAACTCCAAAACTAATTAAAATAAAGACAGTAAATAAACTTTATTACTTTTATGCCATTAGCTCGTTTCTTGTGCATGTATATTAGAGTCCAGGTGTCATGGGTTCGATCCTTAACTTTAAAATCTCAATTATCTCAGAAACTAGCAGGGATTAAGGTGCGGACCAAAGCACGATTTTTAGTTCCTACGATGAACAATTAATGCTTTATATAATTTCCAATCAGTGTCCCTAGCTCGAATCCCGATCTTTCAGTGACTTCCTTAATTTTCCACTGTGTTCTAGAATATATCACTTAGATCAATGTTGCAACTGCATACAGGTCTTTAAACACATCAAACTAATATTATAAATAATTTTGTTTCTGGCGTTCTGAGTTCGAATACCGATTCAATGAAGTTTAATTATAAATTTAATAACAGGAAATAATTAAGACAAAGGCACCAAATAAACATATTACGTTTATGTCATCAGATAATATCTTGCGGGCGTATATTAGGGTACCTGACGTCCAGGGTTCGATCCTTAAGCTTAAATCTCAATTATCGCAGAAACAGGCAGAGATAGAGCTGTAGACGAAAGCATGTTTGATAGCTCATACAATGAACAATTAATGCTGTATATAATTTTCAATCAGTTGCCCCTAGTTCGAATCCCGAACTTTCAATGACTTCACTGATTTTCCTCTGTACTCTGGAATACATCGCTTAGATTGATGCTTTAACTGCATGCAGCTTTGTGTAACGACATTATGGATGTACTCTGTGTGAGAGAGAGCGAGAGAGGGAGAGAGAGAGAGAGCGAGAGAGGGAGAGGAAGTGAAACAAGCAGGGATAGTAGTGCTGAGGGCCTCTGCGCATGCGTAGCAAGAGATGATGCCATTGGCTGCAATAATCACGTGACGTGTAAGCATCACAGCCATGATGACGTGCAGGCATCGCCTGGAGGGGGTTTAGATCCCTATATAAACAGACATCTGTCCCATGTTAGAACTGTTGTGTACTTATTAACTTTACATTCAAGTTTTAAAGAGCTTTAAAAGCAACGTGAGCTACAGGCCGTCTACACATTCAGCACATATCAAAACGGGGCAATTCAAGGTGAGTTTTAAATAACTATACAAAATCACTGTTGGCTTTTACAATACATTTAATTTTATTTAAACGTTACAGTACATGAAAGACGATTCGTTACAAAGAGCATCATATTTTCTAATCTGTGCTTTACATTCACATGGATTTCACTGCATACTCTTCTTCAGTTCACATGATTTTCGCCACACATTCTTCTTACATAAACATTCACACGATTTTCCCCTCATTCTTTGTTTCACTATACACTCACATGATTTCCTCTACTCATTCTTTGTTCCCCCTACAGGGTCATGCTCTGTTAACATTCACATGACTTTCTCTTCACATTCTTTGCTTCCATTAACATTCACATGATTTTCGCCACACATTCTTCTTACATAAACATTCATACGACTTTACCCTCATTCTTTGTTTCACTATACACTCACATGATTTCCTCTACTCATTCTTTGTTCCCATGCAGGTTCATGCTTTGTTAACATTCACACGACGTTCTCAGCTCATTCTTTGCTTCCATTAACATTCACATGATTTCTCCTCGCATTCTTACATAAACATTCATACGATTTTCCCCCCTCATTCTTTGTTTCACTATGCATTCTGTGGTTCTCTGCTGGCTCATCTTCAATGAACATTCACATGATTTTCTGTACTTATTCTTTGTTTATCTACACATTCATAGGCTTACTTACAAAACATGCACCCCATAGTTCTAATATAAAGAAGTGTATAACTCGTTCTTCAACTTGAATAATGTAGTGAAAATAATAATTCATGGCAATGTCTGTTACAGATTGTTTAGCTGATAGACTTAACAAGATGGTGGAAGAGCGTAGTTTCCTACCGACTCGTCGAGTTCAAGATCTCGAAATAGGTCTTAACTATGAGATAAAGTCCTTAAAGAGAGTTCAAACAAGATATGGTACCAGGATCGTATCTTCGCTGGAGGATTGTCAAGTGTTCTTGCCAGAGCGCTATAATTCGTTAACCGATCAAGAGATTGCAGAAATACCTGGGAGCGTATACGTACAGTATAATGGCATGGCAGAGACGGGGAAATTTAAGACATGTAAATTGTCTTTTTTACACGCAAAGAAGGTGCGTAGAAGTGTCAAACTTAAGTATTGAATGTTCTCCCATTTCACAATGAAAAATTCATAAATAAAACAACTGACTCATTGATATTACATATAAAGATACAAAAGATGCATATTATAGAATTTTATAAAAAATTAACGAAATTACAATATCACATGCTTTGAGTTTAATTATATCTAGCGCATTGAAATAACTCTAAATATCCGAATGTTTATACAAATCTTTGTGCTTCTTTTTACATGTGCCATATGCTTCATTTTACATGTATCATAACAAAAAATGTAATTCTTTCCAGGTTGCCTTTACTTGACCAAGATAGTTTTCTAAGACTTTCATTGTGCAATGTTTCAGGGTGTGCAATAAGAGGAAGAAGAAGAAGAGGAATAGCCTGCTGCCATGCAAAGGATGCTGACGCTATTGGAGGGTAGAATACCTACAAGAAACATTTCGGCAAGAAACGGGTGCTGAGACATCTACATCACCGAAACACATTAAGACAGGATCCTTATATAACATTACAGGGTATACAATGAAAAAATACGGTCAATTTTGTATACAATTCAATGCATGGCTGAGAGTTAGCTCGAACTAGTCTCCCTATATTCACTGAAATTAAGCATTGTGAGCAATAATTTAAGTGACTGTGAAAATACTTTAAGTAATGGTGAAATTTGTATCCTAAAAGACTTGAGCCCTGTATACATTAACAGCATTAAGACTGTTTGCCACGCTGGAATACAAATTATGAAAATAAAAAGACTTTCATTTAAATAATAAGGAAATTTGCATAACCTGCTGTTACAAGTGTAATGACATATACAGAAACAAAGAGTCGGGCGAGAAAGTGATGGAAATGTAAGATAAATAATAACAATAAAAGAATTAAGGTATGCTTTTACATAGTGTTTTTATTCATTAAAAATCCTTGCATTCCTAATGAAAAATAAATCATTACAATGATTAGTTTAAGTTATGTTACAATGATCAAAAAGAGAACCGTCTTTAGATGCATTACTCGATCTTAAGTCAGAGCACCAAAAAATGACAAATCACGGCTTCTCCATTTTAGATGTGGTGTCACTATTCAGGTAAATTCCTGTAACACAGCAGGTTGAGTATGCAGATCTGTGGTCCTAAATGGGTGAAACAGAGTCTTATCCAGCTTAACAGTCTTGAGATCTCAGCATCAGAAAGTCGAATCACAAGCCTTCTCCACTCGATGAGTACAGGTTTAACAACAGCATTCTCTTCACCCTGAGACGGTGTAATGTATATAAATGTTCAACTTGACAAGGGATTCTAAACTCGTTGTTAGAGTCCAGAGCTGATGTATTATATGGTGAAAACACATGTTCCTCTTCTTAGTGATCTTGTCGTCGAATCTCGGTGTCATTGAAGATGTCCATGATTATAGGATTCTGAAGCCCAAAAACTGTAGGAACTGCTGATTGCGTGATGTTAACCTGATGGGCATCAAGGGCAGAGCATGATGTGTACGTCGAATCATTCCATTATTATATCCTCGACGTTGTTGACTTCTTCTAAAAACTATAGGCATTATGCTTATATCCTTGTTTCTAAAGGCAATGATATTGCTGTTAGGCTCCCCTGTTTGCTCTATGAAGCGGATCTTTATGAACAACAGGTAAAATTTGATTTGATGGTTCCTGTGAAATACGTTATCCAGCCGTAACAGATGGGAAAACTGGTAGATGGAGTGTCCACTTTTACTATAGAGGAAGGAGACTGATGCAATACTGCGCTAAATTCGTATGATGCTCAACTTAAATATATTCACTAGGAAATCAGATTCAGACAGCTGATTAGATGGAATAATTTTGTCACTGAAGGGCCACAGAACGTTCCTATAGAACAATCACTGGAAAAAATCAAGAGTGAAAGGACATTTTAATGACATTTTTATTATTATTATTATTCACTGATCTAATAAAGAAGACATTCGCATCCTAATATGAGGAATCTTTCTAACTCTTTCATGGTTTTGCAAATGCTAATCACGCTATAAAACCACCCAGCTTTAAATCCTGAATAATGTCGTTAATCGCATCGGAAAAGTCATTTTTATCTGGTGTATGAAGCATCATGAGTACCCTTAGCATGTTTACCAAATCATTAGGATCGGTGTAGCGGCATAGCATCTCCTCTGTATTCGCTTTGGATATATCATCTAATCTAGGTAAGTTGTCACTAGTATGCTTGCTTTCATTGGTGTGTTTATTCATAGCTTGCTCATTCAAAGAAACTGCTCTCATTGCTTCATCAGTGGTAGCTCTTGATGTTATTACAGGGTCGCTTGAACTGGTTCCAGGTACGGTACATCTTGAATCCCGCTCTTCGGGACTTGAGAAGATTTCAGGATCTCGTTTGGGTGTTGTAGTCAATGCACAGCTGGCCATTGCTTTACAGCATCGTCTCCTATGTTGCTTAAGCCTTGAAATTGTCCTGTTTTTTAAAGTTCTATTACATATGCAGCACTTAACAAAGCGATTACTCCCCCCTTGGGAAATATACGAAAAATCAAGATTCTCGTAAATTGACTGTAATTGTCCGTCTTTGTGAGTGTTCATGCTCAAGCAGTATATATAAACTAGTCAATGTATACTGTAGATGTTGAATTCGTATACGATAACACGAGACTGAGTTATTTTTTAACATTTATGAATTTATATATGTACTCAGGTTTTGATGCATATAAACAGCCATGTCCGAATTAGACTAAGCAAAATATTGTAGCATTTCCGCATAATAGTTGTAATTCCGTTAACTATAACTATCTCATTAAGCATAAGCAGATTCAAGTAGCTAGAATGGATTCATAGAGGTAAGAGTACAAGTTTTCTTGATAGTTAGCACAGAGAATGCGAGAGTTAAGGGAGATACTGGTCATTTTCCCTTTGCAGGTCACCTTTTTTTTCCCTTTGCTGGCCACCTTTTCCCTTTGCTGGTCACATTTTTCCCTTTGCTGGTCACCTTTTTCCCTTTGCAGGTCACGTTTTTCCCTCTTCTGGTCCCATTTTTCCCTTTACTGGTCACCTTTTTCCCTTTGCTGGTCACATTTTTCCCTTTGCTGGTCACATTTTTCCCTTTGCTGGTCACATTTTTTCCCTTTGCTGGTCACTTTTTCCCTTTGCAGTCGCATTTTTCCCTTTGCTGGTCACATTTTTCCCTTTGCTGGTCACCTTTTTCCCTTTGCAGGTTACGTTTTTCCCTCTTCTGGTCCCATTTTTCCCTTTACTGGTCACATTTTTACCTTTGCTGGTCATATTTTTCCCTTTGCTGGTCACGTTTTTCCCTTTGCTGGTCACGTTTTTCCCTTTGCTGGTGACCTTTTTCCCTTTTCTGGTCACCTTTTTCCCTTTTCTGGTCACCTTTTTCCCTTTGCTGGTCACATTTTTCCCTTTGCTGGTCACCTTTTTCCCTTTCCAGGTCACCTTTTTTCCCTTTGCTGGTCACCTTTTTTCCCTTTGCCGGTCACCTTTTTCCCTTTGCTGGTCACCTTTTTCCCTTTGCCGGTCACCTTTTTCCCTTTGCTGGTCACCTTTTTCCCTTTGCTGGTCACCTTTTTCCCTTTCCTGGTCACCTTTTTCCCTTTCCTGGTCACCTTTTTCCCTTTGCTGGTCACCTTTTTCCCTTTCCTGGTCACCTTTTTCCCTTTGCTGGTCACCTTTTTCCCTTTCCTGGTCACCTTTTTCCCTTTCCTGGTCACCTTTTCCCTTTGCTGGTCACCTTTTTCCCTTTGCTGGTCACCTTTTTCCGTTTGCTGGTCACCTTTTTCCCTTTGCTGGTCACCTTTTTCCCTTTCCTGGTCACCTTTTTCCCTTTGCTGGTCACCTTTTCCCTTTCCTGGTCACCTTTTCCCTTTGCTGGTCACCTTTTTCCCTTTCCTGGTCACCTTTTTCCCTTTGATGGTCACCTTTTTCCCTTTGCTGGTCACCTTTTTCCCTTTGCTGGTCACCTTTTTCCCTTTGCTGGTCACCTTTTTCCCTTTGCAGGTCACGTTTTTCCCTCTTCTGGTCCCATTTTTCCCTTTACTGGTCACCTTTTTCCCTTTGCTGGTCACATTTTTCCCTTTGCTGGTCACATTTTTTCCCTTTGCTGGTCACTTTTTCCCTTTGCTGGTCACCTTTTTCCCTTTGCTGGTGACCTTTTTCCCTTTGCTGGTCACCTTTATCCCTTTGCTGGTCACGTTTTTCCCTTTCCTGGTCACCTTTTTCCCTTTGCTGGTCACCTTTTTCCCTTTGCTGGTCACCTTTTTCCCTTTGCTGGTCACATTTTTCCCTTAGCTGGTCACCTTTTTTCCCTTTGCTGGTCACCTTTTTTCCCCTTTGCTGGTCACCTTTTCCCTGAATGGTTTACATGATAGGCAAGTCAAGAACATTGACATGAAACAGTTTTCCACTAAGTTCACATCTAAAGTCGCTTTCAAAGCCTAACATATCAATAGGCTGTGAGCATTCTTGTTTCATCCTCTCTAGCTTGACGGCTAAAATAAAATAAATTGCTCCTAATGTATATACGCTAATTAGAAAGTATAAAAGAACTATCCTGAATAAAAATCGATTAGTATAACGTGAGAGCTAAGGTGGTTAAGCTCGCAAGAGGTTTCGGTTTAATTAACTCTCTCACTAGCCTGCAATCATTGAAGTACATTTACCTGGTTACATAGGCTGAGGAACTGTGGTAAAGCTAGAGAAAAATTAAAGAGAGGAGACCCTGGAGTCATTCCGTTAGACGATTCGTGTAATCTTAGCGGCATTGCCAACGCTCAGCATAAGGTCTCTGCTTCGAGAAACATTGCTGCCAAGATCTGACTGAAACGACTTGGAAAAGCGTGCAATCTGATGTTACATTAGGTGAAAAAGTTGGCAGCGTGACTAGTAACAGCAATTATGAAGGGAAAGGTAGCTCCAGGTGCAGTAACCACGAAGAAGAAACGAGGAGGATTTCTACCTCTCATACCAATTATTGCAGCTCTAGGCGCTGCTGCTGGAGGTGCAGCCCAAATTGCCTCAGCAGTAAATAAGAAAAAGGCAGCAGATAGACAACTTGCCGAAATGATGAGGCATAAGAGAGAAATTGAGAGAAAGGTATCTGTTGGCGGAGGGTCCAAAAAGAAGAAACGAGGAGGATTTCTACCACTCATACCAATTATTGCAGCACTAGGAGTCGCCGCTGGAGGTGCATCACAAATTGCTACAGCTGTAAATACGAAAAAAGCTGCAGATAAACAACTTGCTGAAATGATGAGACGTAACAGAGAAATTGAAGCAAGAGGGAGAGGTTTTCGAGTGAAGAAGAATAAGGGAAGAAACACAGAAACGAAGAGGAGACAGAGCCTGAAAGGGAATTCAAAAAACTCTGGCAGAGGGCTATACTTATCCCGGAAAAAACATTGAGTAACATAGACCTTGACTTGTATGCCCGACGTTTAAAGATTCCTCATATTAGGATACGAATGTCTTCTTTATTAGATCAGTGAATAATAATAATAATAATAAAAATGTCATTAAAATGTCCTTTCACTCTTGATTTTTTCCAGTGATTGTTCTATAGGAACGTTCTGTGGCCCTTCAGTGACAAAGTTATTCCATCTAATCAGCTGTCTGAATCTGATTTCCTAGTGAATATATTTAAGTTGTGCATCATACGAATTTAGCGCAGTATTGCATCAGTCTCCTTCCTCTATAGTAAAAGTGGACACTCCATCTACCAGTTTTCCCATCTGTTACGGCTGGATAACGTATTTCACAGGAACCATCAAATCAAATTTTACCTGTTGTTCATAAAGATCCGCTTCATAGAGCAAACAGGGGAGCCTAACAGCAATATCATTGCCTTTAGAAACAAGGATATAAGCATAATGCCTATAGTTTTTAGAAGAAGTCAACAACGTCGAGGATATAATAATGGAATGATTCGACGTACACATCATGCTCTGCCCTTGATGCCCATCAGGTTAACATCACGCAATCAGCAGTTCCTACAGTTTTTGGGCTTCAGAATCCTATAATCATGGACATCTTCAATGACACCGAGATTCGACGACAAGATCACTAAGAAGAGGAACATGTGTTTTCACCATATAATACATCAGCTCTGGACTCTAACAACGAGTTTAGAATCCCTTGTCAAGTTGAACATTTATATACATTACACCGTCTCAGGGTGAAGAGAATGCTGTTGTTAAACCTGTACTCATCGAGTGGAGAAGGCTTGTGATTCGACTTTCTGATGCTGAGATCTCAAGACTGTTAAGCTGGATAAGACTCTGTTTCACCCATTTAGGACCACAGATCTGCATACTCAACCTGCTGTGTTACAGGAATTTACCTGAATAGTGACACCACATCTAAAATGGAGAAGCCGTGATTTGTCATTTTTTGGTGCTCTGACTTAAGATCGAGTAATGCATCTAAAGACGGTTCTCTTTTTGATCATTGTAACATAACTTAAACTAATCATTGTAATGATTTATTTTTCATTAGGAATGCAAGGATTTTTAATGAATAAAAACACTATGTAAAAGCATACCTTAATTCTTTTATTGTTATTATTTATCTTACATTTCCATCACTTTCTCGCCCGACTCTTTGTTTCTGTATATGTCATTACACTTGTAACAGCAGGTTATGCAAATTTCCTTATTATTTAAATGAAAGTCTTTTTATTTTCATAATTTGTATTCCAGCGTGGCAAACAGTCTTAATGCTGTTAATGTATACAGGGCTCAAGTCTTTTAGGATACAAATTTCACCATTACTTAAAGTATTTTCACAGTCACTTAAATTATTGCTCACAATGCTTAATTTCAGTGAATATAGGGAGACTAGTTCGAGCTAACTCTCAGCCATGCATTGAATTGTATACAAAATTGACCGTATTTTTTCATTGTATACCCTGTAATGTTATATAAGGATCCTGTCTTAATGTGTTTCGGTGATGTAGATGTCTCAGCACCCGTTTCTTGCCGAAATGTTTCTTGTAGGTATTCTACCCTCCAATAGCGTCAGCATCCTTTGCATGGCAGCAGGCTATTCCTCTTCTTCTTCTTCCTCTTATTGCACACCCTGAAACATTGCACAATGAAAGTCTTAGAAAACTATCTTGGTCAAGTAAAGGCAACCTGGAAAGAATTACATTTTTTGTTATGATACATGTAAAATGAAGCATATGGCACATGTAAAAAGAAGCACAAAGATTTGTATAAACATTCGGATATTTAGAGTTATTTCAATGCGCTAGATATAATTAAACTCAAAGCATGTGATATTGTAATTTCGTTAATTTTTTATAAAATTCTATAATATGCATCTTTTGTATCTTTATATGTAATATCAATGAGTCAGTTGTTTTATTTATGAATTTTTCATTGTGAAATGGGAGAACATTCAATACTTAAGTTTGACACTTCTACGCACCTTCTTTGCGTGTAAAAAAGACAATTTACATGTCTTAAATTTCCCCGTCTCTGCCATGCCATTATACTGTACGTATACGCTCCCAGGTATTTCTGCAATCTCTTGATCGGTTAACGAATTATAGCGCTCTGGCAAGAACACTTGACAATCCTCCAGCGAAGATACGATCCTGGTACCATATCTTGTTTGAACTCTCTTTAAGGACTTTATCTCATAGTTAAGACCTATTTCGAGATCTTGAACTCGACGAGTCGGTAGGAAACTACGCTCTTCCACCATCTTGTTAAGTCTATCAGCTAAACAATCTGTAACAGACATTGCCATGAATTATTATTTTCACTACATTATTCAAGTTGAAGAACGAGTTATACACTTCTTTATATTAGAACTATGGGGTGCATGTTTTGTAAGTAAGCCTATGAATGTGTAGATAAACAAAGAATAAGTACAGAAAATCATGTGAATGTTCATTGAAGATGAGCCAGCAGAGAACCACAGAATGCATAGTGAAACAAAGAATGAGGGGGGAAAATCGTATGAATGTTTATGTAAGAATGCGAGGAGAAATCATGTGAATGTTAATGGAAGCAAAGAATGAGCTGAGAACGTCGTGTGAATGTTAACAAAGCATGAACCTGCATGGGAACAAAGAATGAGTAGAGGAAATCATGTGAGTGTATAGTGAAACAAAGAATGAGGGTAAAGTCGTATGAATGTTTATGTAAGAAGAATGTGTGGCGAAAATCATGTGAATGTTAATGGAAGCAAAGAATGTGAAGAGAAAGTCATGTGAATGTTAACAGAGCATGACCCTGTAGGGGGAACAAAGAATGAGTAGAGGAAATCATGTGAGTGTATAGTGAAACAAAGAATGAGGGGAAAATCGTGTGAATGTTTATGTAAGAAGAATGTGTGGCGAAAATCATGTGAACTGAAGAAGAGTATGCAGTGAAACCATGTGAATGTAAAGCACAGATTAGAAAATATGATGCTCTTTGTAACGAATCGTCTTTCATGTACTGTAACGTTTAAATAAAATTAAATGTATTGTAAAAGCCAACAGTGATTTTGTATAGTTATTTAAAACTCACCTTGCATTGCCCCGTTTTGATATGTGCTGAATGTGTAGACGGCCTGTAGCTCACGTTGCTTTTAAAGCTCTTTAAAACTTGAATGTAAAGTTAATAAGTACACAACAGTTCTAACATGGGACAGATGTCTGTTTATATAGGGATCTAAACCCCCTCCAGGCGATGCCTGCACGTCATCATGGCTGTGATGCTTACACGTCACGTGATTATTGCAGCCAATGGCATCATCTCTTGCTACGCATGCGCAGAGCCCCTCAGCACTTCTATCCCTGCTTGTTTCACTTCCTCTCCCTCTCTCGCTCTCTCTCTCTCTCCCTCTCTCGCTCTCTCTCACACAGAGTACATCCATAATGTCGTTACACAAAGCTGCATGCAGTTAAAGCATCAATCTAAGCGATGTATTCCAGAGTACAGAGGAAAATCAGTGAAGTCATTGAAAGTTCGGGATTCGAACTAGGGGCAACTGATTGAAAATTATATACAGCATTAATTGTTCATTGTATGAGCTATCAAACATGCTTTCGTCTACAGCTCTATCTCTGCCTGTTTCTGCGATAATTGAGATTTAAGCTTAAGGATCGAACCCTGGACGTCAGGTACCCTAATATACGCCCGCAAGATATTATCTGATGACATAAACGTAATATGTTTATTTGGTGCCTTTGTCTTAATTATTTCCTGTTATTAAATTTATAATTAAACTTCATTGAATCGGTATTCGAACTCAGAACGCCAGAAACAAAATTATTTATAATATTAGTTTGATGTGTTTAAAGACCTGTATGCAGTTGCAACATTGATCTAAGTGATATATTCCAGAACACAGTGGAAAATTAAGGAAGTCACTGAAAGATCGGGATTCGAGCTAGGGACACTGATTGGAAATTATATAAAGCATTAATTGTTCATCGTAGGAACTAAAAATCGTGCTTTGGTCCGCACCTTAATCCCTGGTAGTTTCTGAGATAATTGAGACTTTAAAGTTAAGGATCGAACCCATGACACCTGGACTCCATTATATACATGCACAAGAAACGAGCTAATGGCATAAAAGTAATAAAGTTTATTTACTGTCTTTATTTTAATTAGTTTTGGAGTTATTAGAAGACCGGTTTCGAGCAATCGTAAATGGAGCCTTGCATCCCGAGCTATAATTAGTTTTTATTGCATCATTTTGTCTCTTTTCATTCAGGACATGCGCGTGAGTTGGTGTGTGCGTGTGTGGGTTGGTGCTGTTGGGTGTAAGTGAACAGGCATATGTGCTTGCACGTGTGTGTGTTTGTCCATGTATATGTATGTGTGAGTGTAAGAGCACTGGTGTATGTATGTATACGCATGAGGTGCGTGAATGTGTGAGTGTAAGAGCACTGGTGTATGTATGTATATATACGCATGAGGTGCGTGAATGCGTGTGTGTACTGGTGTATGTGTGTGTGTACTGTTGTATGTATGTGCATGTGTGTATGTGCTGGTGTATGTATGTGTGTGTATGTGCTGGTGTATGTGCTTGCGTGGGTGCGTGTGTGCGTGTGTGTACTTACATGTGCGTGTATGCGTGTGTGCACTGGTGTATGTGTGTGCATGTGTGTGTGTCCATGTATATGTATGTGTGTAAGAGCACTGGTGTATGTATGGATACGCATGAGTTGTGTGAATGCGTGTATGTGTGTGTGTGTACTATTGTATGTATGTGAGTGTGTGTGCGTGTGTGTGCATGCGTGCACCAGTGTATGTTTGCTGATGTGTGTACAAGTGCTCGTGTATATGTGAACGCCTGAATGTGTACAAGTCGTGGAGAAAGAAAGAGATAGATAGAAAGAAAAAGAGAGGAGAAGAAGAAAGAATGTTGTCTAGGCATCGAGATATCTAAGTATGCATCAGGGTTTAATATAGATAATTATATTTGCTAATTGCAATTTTAATCCGACCGCCCCCTGCTTCAATAACTTAATAGTTATTATAGCATTTCGCAGGGCAGGATTCGAACTATGGACCTCTGGTTCCTAAGAATACAGATCGTTAAACATTGTAATGTCGTGTATATTAAATTATATTTGTTAAACACGTTTTAATCTGACCGCCCAATACTCACATAGTTTAATATTTATTAAGCATTAGAGTTTAGCAGATTCGATCTAGAACCCTCTGAACACCGTTTCATTAATTAAATTATATTTGTTAAATACATTTTAATCTAGCCGTGCATAGTTTAATAGTTATTGGGCATTAGAGTTTCGCAGATTCGATCTAGGACCCTCTGAACGGTCTTTCATTAATCAGGGTAATGATGTATAAAAAAATTATATTTGATAAATACATTTTCAATCTGGTCTTGCATAGTTTAATAGTTATTGCGCGTTAGAGCTTCACTTGGTAAGACTCTAGCTAGGATTCTCTGAACGCCGTTTTTATTAATTAAGGTAATGATATAATAATATCAATCATTAATTTCTCATTAGCAATAAACTTTTGATTACAGTAAGAATCGAACACCGATCTATGGATATCACTCAGAGGTTTAATGCACGTAATGAAATGTATATTAGGCGCTTTTTCGGAGTCGTTGGCTGAAACAGAATGCTTGTTAACTATGCTCGGATATATTCGTAGGAGGTCGTAAAACATCGGAGAGAACTCCCTCAGGCAAAATCATGATGGCCGACTATGACGTCACGCAGAGTTGGTAAACAAGTTTCTCTCTCTTTCACACAAACAAGGACAGGACGAGTATAAAGCAACCCTCGAATTCTTTTGTTAAACTAGCAGGTGGCCAAACAATGGAAAGGGTCAGGCTTTGTTATGGAGCAGGTGTCTTTCTAAACTAGCCTTGCCAAGGACAATAGAAAGGCACACACAATAGAATCTCTTACACAATGGAAAGGGTCAGGCTTTGTTATTGGATTGTGGGAACGCTGCAGGTGTCTTTCTAAACTAGCCTTGCCAAGGACAATAGAATCTCTTACACAATGGAAAGGGTCAGGCTTTGTTATTGGATTGTGGGATGAGTATGCCAGGTGGTCTTTCTAAAGAATGCTTGCATCGGACAATAGAACTTGTTTCTCTTTGTTACAACCCTAATTCATCATGGGCTTTGTTCATTTTGACAGCTGAAGGGCAAGCATTGTTCTTTTGTTAAAAGCTAGTGGAACGAGTATGCCACGTGTTCGACACACAATGGAAGTGGGGGTGGGTAACTGACCAGGTGCAGAAGTGGCCTGATGTGGGATGGGTAGGAAAAACATCTCGCCTTTGTTACAGAACCTTAAATTTATGACCCCTTTGTTCGTTTTGACAGTTGATTGACAGCCTTAATTGCTTAACTGTCAAGCCTCCATTGTACTCAACATGATTTACGACCGCAGCTGCAACTAAAACTACCAAGGCACAGCGGGGGGTGGGGGGAGGGGAGGGGGCGGGGGCTAATTAGCATATTAATTGCATTCCATGCATATTAAGTGCGCCAGCTCTGTCATTTCTACCCTACTGACAACCTTTTTAGAAATGGTTAATACCATAAAAAATTTATTCACATAAATTTTCTGTCTTAACAAGGTCTAATTTTTATATACTTGTGTCTATCTCTTACGGACCGCAAGTTATACAAAGTTCATTCAGAATGTACAGATCTTCACAGGCTATTCGCAGAAAGTTTAATATGATATTTTATTTACCACACAAATATCTTAAACACGTGATATTTTAATCAAAATCGTTAGAGCCACCCTTGAGAAGATCGTGTAAATGATAGTTTTGGGTGAGGGGATTCGTGTCGCATCTTGGAAGATGCTGATGTTAAGAGCCAAGTTTGGTATTTAATCCAGTTTTCGTTTTTAGCACACACATACATGAACCGTTTTCTAAAAATACTTCTTTTTTCAGATGACCTCAGAACGTTTATTTTCAGTAAAATCGTCATATCCAATTGTTTCATGGAATACAATGCTTTCTCTGCTTACTACAGATAAGTGGTAGACAAAGCAAACAGTGTTGAGTTTTAGCAATTACATGACACAATATATTCCTTATTGTGAAAATATATACTTTATGCATAACAAGCATACTTAATTTCTTTTTTCATTGCTTTCATACCAGTGAGAATTTCAGTTTCGTAGCATAAACATTTTAGCACCTGGTAATATTTTAATATAAGTGTAAGCGTGTGTAAATATAAGTGAAAGAAGGTTTACTGTTTATTTTAGTCAGTTTTTAATGTACACTGTAATCTGAATGTACGGCAATTAAGGGCACTTCCAAGCGTCATAGAAAATTTGACTAATACGAGATATACTTTGTAAAATAAGAAAAGAAAAGTGTTTTCTTAAAAAATGTCGGAATTGTTGTCCTTAAGGGATCACAAATATGTGGGGTAATACACAATACGATATCTATCTGTAAGGGTCAATTCACGTTGTATCATAACAAAGAGATTTTGTATATTGGAAAAAATCTGATGTGTTGCACTCACACGAATTTCTCTACTCTTGTGCAAACTATTTTTACAAAGGCTTATTCTTACATCGACTTCATGTTAATCGAGATAAACATTGGCAGAAATTATTTTATTGTGCTGATTTTATTGTGTCGTCCTCCGTGGTGTAGCGGTTACCTAGTTCCCGAGGTCGCTGTTTCAAACCCGCGGAGGGCGCTAGATTTTTTCCCTTCGGAAGGGAAGTAAAGTCGGTGACCCCGTGTCGTAGATTTACGGTACATAAAACAACCTCAAGCCTGATGAGGAGGCCTCTGACCAAAATTACCGGCCTTTCACGCTCAACATAGGATGATACTCTAAGGACCACAGCAGTTAAAGAGCATCCATAAATAAAACTAATTTTTTTTAATTTAATTTTCTTGTATGTACAAGGGGAATATCGTAGGCTTTAAGCGATAGTCAAATATTTTAAGAGCTGGTCGCTATGCATCCCATTCTCTTTGTATGTCCAGGACAATAGAAAGAAAAAAAAAGAATAACGAATTCCCATTTGAGAAAAGCATAAGCATTGGAAAATTCAAAAAAATATCAAGGAATATCTCGGAAATGGTTTACTCGACAAAACAAATGTATATAATATAAATTGTGTGTTTTAACGAGATCTACATATTTTGTGTATTAAAATTTGAGGTTTTCAGTTATGTAAAAGTCATTCAGAATGAAGAGGACTTTTAGACATTCCCAGAATATTCAAGATATACATTTCATTTTCATATAAATACCTTAAACATATGCTATTTTAATCAAAATCGCTAGAGCTATTTTTGAGAAAATCAAAAATTTCTGAAAAATGTTCCATGCAAAGGGTAGCTTGTAGTGGGGGTTTTCTTTAAGATCTCCATGTCGCTACTTTGGAAGGTACTGAACCTAAATACCAAGTGTGGTGTTTATTTAACTTTTTGTTTTTGAGTTATGCTGTTCACAGATAAACACACACACACACACACATACATGCGCGGACCTTTTTCTAAAGTATTTATTTTGATTCAGGAAGCCTGAAAACACGTATTTCCGATAAAATCTTGGTATAAAACTTTTGGGTGCAATATAATACCTACCTTCTCTACCTACTGTGTGCCTGGTAGATAAAAGTACAAATTACAGAAATCTGCAGTACAATAGAGGTTTGAAAGTTGAACTCCTAAGAATTCTAGGTAATTTGCCATTAACATCTACAAAGCTACATTTGCAGTCAGTTACTGATATAGAAATTCTATAGGAGAAAAAATGTAACAATATTGCACTTCCAATAATGAAAAGACAACATAAGCTTAATCTGTTATATATTATGGTTATGTTATTGCTGGGTTAAAGCTAGCATTCTGTATCTTATGAAACAGCAATATAGTGCAATACGGCGTTTTTGAGATATAAATTATTTCATGCGATCAAAAACTTGATTATTGAGATTTAGGCGGAAATAATTTTTGAGGTCTCTTTAATAATAAAAGAAAAATAATTATAGTGGTACGTAATGCGCCGCGGTGTGTGTACATCTTCAGTTACCTCTCAACAGTCTGTGAAGTACTTTTCAGTCTCAGGGAAATTTTTGTTATGAAGGATACACAGGGGCGGCGCCGTGGTCGAGTGGTTAGACAGCTCGCCTCCCACCGAGGCGATCCGGGTTCAATCCCAGGACCTACATGTGGGATTTGTGGTGGACGAAGCGGCGTCTGGGCGGGTTTTCTCCGGGTTCTCCGGTTTCCCCCGCCAATCATCCCACCAACTGCTCCATCATCACCTTTCCTTTCATCTATTTCACCAACATTTCGTTTCATCTACTTCCTTCATCCCATACCAGGCATCGGGCTGATCACTCATCCTGGTTGTTTTATCTGATCCATGAGTGTCTGCTCCTCGACGGGCCTCTGACCCCAGGCACCCGCTTGTAAGTCCTGGGGGGTGTAAGTCCTACATAAGAGGAGGGTAAACAGATAATGAATGAATGAATGAAGAATACACAGGAACCTATTGAGGAAGAAAAATGTAGAAGTAATTAATTCTAAGTTACATTTTCCCGACATTAAGCGTTTCAGAAATATTCACTATTGTTCGTTTAAGATTTTTGGTTTTAAGTGTACGCTATACAAGCTTAAGTGGTGGTTTTTTACTTTCTCTACTATGTAAGTAAGTAGGGGAAGTATTGTATTCCACCCAAAAATTCGATATCGGAAATACATGTTTTGGCACCCTCTGAATCCAAAAAAAAGGATTTTTGGAAACATGCCCGTGTGTGTATGTGTCTGTGTGTCTGTGAACAGCATAACTCAGAAACGAACTTTCGGATAAACACCAAACTTGGTATTTAGGTTCAGTATCTTCCAGATTTGTGACAGGAAGGTGTTAAAGAAAATCCCCCACCACAGATTACCCTTTAAATGGAACATTTTCGAAAATTTTAATTTTTTCAAAAATGACTCTAACAATTTTGATTAAAATATCATATGTTTGAGATAATTTAATGATAAATGAAATGTATATCTCGAATTTTCTTGGAATGTCTCCAAAAGTATTCTTCATTGTGAGTGACTTTTGCATAACTGGTAAACCATAAGAGATAGACAAAATTTTACTACTCAAAAATGTAGATCGCATTAAAATCCACAATTTATGTATATACATTTTTTTATTGAGTGAACTATTTTCGAGATATTGCTTGTTATTCCCTTAAATTTTCCAATACTTATACGTTTTCTCAAATGGGAATTCGTTATTTATTTTTTTGTCCTGATAATGCAAAGAGAATGGAATACTGCAAATAGCAACCAGTTCTTAAAATATTTGGCTGTAGCTTAAAGCCTAGCAATTCCCCTTGCATCTACAAGAAAATTAGCAATAAGATTAACATCTCGATATCTCGATTAACATGAAGCATATGGAGAAAAAGCGTTTGTAAAAATTGTTTGTACAAGAGTAGAGAAAGTCATGTGAGTGCAATACATCAGATTTTTTTTTATTTCTCACCAGCTCATCCAAAGTGCTAAGGCTAACATTTAATGCTCTGGTAGTTATTTATAGCAATTAACAAGTAAGAATCAGTTGCATGAACCAACTTTTTCATGGATAATTGCAAGTATAAGTGTGAAAAGAAATATTTTATAATGGTGGAGAAATTCATGTGATTTTAACATGGATTTTTGTAACGCAAAAACAAAAGATAAAGGGCAATAGTGAGCGAAAATGACATGATTTCAACAGACACTTCTCAAAGTGATTTCTTGCTATCTTAGCACCGGTTGATAATAACGAAGAGCTAGAAATGATCATAATACTTTGACGTAATATAGGAAACAAGTTGAGTGAATCTGCCTGTCATGTAAATATATCGACGTGGGATTCATGCCACTCTGTCCATATGAAGGAACGCCAGCGGAAGTGGAACGGTAAATCGCCACGGTAGATCACGCTGGTACCGCAGCCGCCATCCCCAAGATGTCTAAATTTAGTTAAGACAGGGGTTGGACGCGTTATCTGACTAGCCATCACGTGTTGCGGTGTCGTTTTTGGAATATATGACGGAAATGCTATCTCCCGCTCCCCCACCTTGTCGAAAGATGCGGCATTCTTATTTGTTAGCCTACATTCTCTTTACTTTCTCTAGACCTAATATTTCCTGAATGAAATTATCCTTTTTGAGAGTGCATTGCTTAAAAGTTATTTCATATTCACTACACCACAACCAAGAAAAATATACATATTGATAATTTGAATAATTTAGCTGCTAAAATTTTTATTTTGGCTCAGTTCTTCGTTATGAATGGATTTTATTGAATCAAAATAGAACCCTAAACATACATTTTGGATTACTTTAAGTAAACCTGAATTTATAGTTCTGTTCAGTTCAATTATTTCGTTGAATTATTTTAGGGTTTTGCCATTTTCACAAAATGTGCAATAAATTGTGTCGAATAGTTTTTTTAGGTAATTAAAATCTTACTCATCAGCTGAATCTTGCATAGCATTATGGGATGCAAGACACAATTTGTGAAGAATTTCTTTCTCTCCAAAAAATAATTTATATGGAAAAATATTTATTGTTCTATAGTCCGTTAAAAGTGTTCTGGTGGTTTCGATTAGAATATTATGGCGAATAACAAGCCCAATTTTGGTCAGCGCTTGAGACCGACAGTCGAACATGCAGCTTACCGAGTGTGACCCTTAACTGGGAGGGTGGGTGAATATCAAAGAAAGCATATTTTGAAACGAGGGACATAAGTAGGAAACACAGAAGTCGATGGACGTGTTGTGACTTTTATGAATGGGAAAAGTTAAAAGATCGAGTGTACAAGTAAAACTCGCACACCGAGGGAGAATTATAAAACAGTCGATAGACGTTTTTCCTTAATTTCTGAAGACGGACTGTACCGAGTCAGTGATCATTTTATTCGTAGATATCAGCAATGCATGCTGCCGAGGAACATCGCTTGCTGAATTTGACCCTGTATAAAGTGGATGTTTAATAAACGAATCAATGATACTTTGATAAATACGGGCAACACCTCGCACAGGGACTAACTAGATCTAATGTGGCTACACCCCCCTGGGAGGCAGGGATGGGGGGAAGGAGCCGTAGGTGCTCCCAGTCCGCAGGTAGACAGACCCAGAGTCGCACAGAAGTCCCTGACATTTCAGGTTTTAACATCCGTGCACCAGTGGCGAAGAATCTCAAAAGGGTCACAGCTCACTCTGGTGCTCACCGGGAGAAATCTTTCCAATACGAATACATCCACGCCATCTGCGCGGCACCACCAGCACAGCAGGACCTGAAAGCACACCTGAAATATGAAATGGAGGTGAAATAAAAGAATGGGAAAGTGGGAATCGTGGTAGAATACACCACCTCGGCATTCGTCTTGGCGACCAGGACAAAATCACAAAAAACCCAGGGTCAGAGTGGGAATCGAACTCGGGACCTCCCGAATGCGAGCCTCAAACGATAACGCTGAGTCATCTCGCTCGATAACTACATTACTAATTACAATAGATATTCGCTGTTCTTCGTTTAAATTTTTCTCACATTTTAAGTAGTTCACTTTGCAATATTAGGTCTTTCTTTTCTTCTGAGGAGTTTAAGCAATTTCAAACACCTTTAATGAGCAGTTACCTTTTGTTATAGCCTCCTGCATACTTACTATAAAACCCATATCATAGAATTGCCATTGCGCCGTGGTATTAATTGATTGAAAGCATTTCTGGCAATTATTTAACACGATTAACAGGAAGTAGATTCTTCGTTTGTTTTCCCCCACATTTTAGGTAAGCCGTACACTTGGCAATGTTATGTAGTCGTTCCTTTGCCTCTCAAGAGCTTATGCAAAGCATTTGTAATATTGTGGTTTATCGACCTGCTTTCCATGTTGTCAACTTTTATGTCAAACCCCTGCATACCTACAGAAAAGTGTGGTCATAACATTTCCATTAGACAGGGCACCTAAAGCATTTCTGGAAACTATTTAACATGCTTGATAGAAATAAAATTCAGCTTCTATATAAGTTTTGTAATAACACGTGAATATAAATGATAAGGAATAGAAAATCACACAATTGTTACACACGGCATATTTGTGTGCTTTATACTCATCTTATTGATGATAACGAAATACTTTTATACTTTAACCAGAGGCTATGAGCTAAGAAATTCGGTTCCCTGAGATGAAAGAGCCTGTAAACATTACCTTTGAATACACGCCAGACATTATATTCGGTTAAGACCGACGCCTAAATGAATCGTCCATTGTTTGTTTCAACATTTCGCTTAAAGGTTTCTTTTCACAATATAATGAGACAGCATTCCATACTGAAACGTTGTGAGGATTCTGCTATTTGATCCTATGAGAGTTGCTGCAGCTACGGTATTCTCAAGGGCAAACTAAACACGACCCTTTGAAACCCGTTCGGTTTTCTCAAATTAAGGTTTTCTGCATAAAGAGAGAGTTTACGGTGCGATTTCACGGTCAGCCATGTCTCATTCAGTGAGTTGTTTCACAAAGCAAAGACAGAGAACTCATTGTGGAACTTCCCCCTAGACCATTATCTACGGTTAATTTTTACCCAACTATATTTCCGTAGGTTTTCAAAGGCGACGCCGTGATACAATTAAAGCCAGTAAAAATATCCTGGATTAGGGAAAAGGTAGGGAGGAGAGGAAGGAAGTTTTCTTGCAGCAGATGGTGGCAGTCATTGGAACATCAATGAATTACTGAAACAAGGACAAAGGTACCAGACAGAACATTTCCGTCTCTTCACAACTGGGATAGATAACTAATCTCAACGAGAATAGCTGTATCCGGCGGCGTGTTTTATTGCTGATAATTTTTTAAGGAATTCGCGTCTCATTTTCAGTTTTCGCATTTTCGTGTTAATAATACAGCAAACTTTCGCGATGATTTCTCGGAAAAAAAGGAAAAACAAAATATATGCGTGATTCGTATAATAACTGACTTTTAAATTAATTTGAACAAAAAATATTAACTTATCTTACACAGTACAAGTATTTGATTATCTATAAAATGGAATTATTAATACTACCAGTAGTTTATGTGAGGTTTATCAGAAACGTAAACCTGAAAGGGATTGAAAGAATATTAATGTTTAGTAGGTGAGGCAGTATTTTTAACTCTTAAAAGATTTCAGTCTAATTATATAATATAAAAAGTCAATAACAGCCCGCCTTAAAGCAATATGTGTATGTAACAATATATAAAAAGTGTACATTACAGTCATTGTATAATATTTATATTATTGTATACATGTTCAATAATGTTATATGAATGTATTACGTAATTTAATAATGTAGGAGCTGTGAGAATAATAGGTTAAAAGTTGCTAACAATGAGGTAACAACGAGGTAAACTTGAGTCAATAATGAGTAAGAATGTTTAATAATGCTACTAGTCATTATTGGAGCAACAATAGTATAATTTTTGTGACTGTTCATAAAATAGCCAATCAACAACCAGAAAAAGTTTTAGTTAAATGAAGATATTCTATTGGACTAGGATTAGCCAATCAGAAATTGCAATATAGCAAAGTTTACAAATCTAGAAGTCAGTTGCTTGTAGACAGTGCTCATAACTGGACGCGTTGGTTGTAGACAGACGCGAGACACGTCCTCGAGAAAACTAATACGTATTTTGTTAGACAAAAATAGTTTACGTGTTAAAATGCGCAAATAATTAATAAAATAAAATCTCACAGCTCTCTTTCTCTCTATCATTGAAGTGTTATTCAAATCGTGTCAAGCATTAATAAAAGGAGTGAAGTAAAATTATAATCTTCAGTCGCACTACTCCCTGCTAAGACATTCATGTCTCTAAAAAATATATAAATACTGACGCAGCCGAGGCAAACATAAACATATAATATTTAAAGAAACAAATTACAAAGTTAATATTTTTTAAACATTTGGGGCGAAGGCTACTTTTTACCATACGTGCAGTTACAACTACTTCAAGTTCGGCTCCCCAACAGTCGAAATAAAGTACAACTCCTCCTAAAATTAAACTTCTTCATAGGAAATACTAAATATTGAGGATAAGGTAAGAAATAAGTAGATATTATTATTTAGCACAACTGTTTATTCCATTAAAACAAATTGCAATACAATAAGTCACAATGTTTTCAGGCTATTGAAGATCTCGTCAGTAACTACTAAATTATAGTGTGTAAAGAATCTTTCAATGTTAATGGTAGTCATAAGGCTTGAACAGATATCTCACAAAATATCTGAAACCGGTTACATTTAGCGTTAAACATCAATACATCAGTTTCATTACTAACCTGAGACAATTGCGGACATAGTTGCAGAATTCAATATAATATAAAAGTACATATTATTTTCACTTTGAATTCAGATACTCGCTTAAAAACAATCTTTATTAAATCGAGATTGATATCAGATTTTGCAATTAATTTGATAGCTAAATAATGAGTGCTTTGATCACCTTTATGTCGCCAAAATGCAAGTTTCGTAATTGATTTTTAAAACTTGCCTATTTTCCTGTTTATTGCGGTAATAAAGACTTTTGCGAAAAAAAATACTGGTTTAGATCTTCTGCATTTATTGTGAAACATATAGATGTTCTAGTCGAAGTTGTAAAACATTTTCTGGATATATACTCTAACAAATAACGCGGCTCTTGGTATTTCTAATAAGGTGCAGTTCGATACAATCGGAAAGATTGGTTTTCAAATAGAGTTTTGATAGTAGCTTCCAAAGTTATTTCGGTAATTTTCGATTTTGGGTAAACAACTGCTGTTATTGTATTTAATGCCTCAGAAAACCATCAACTTTTTTAAAGGTCTGTGCGTGTTTACAATTTATTACTTCTACAAATGGAGGGATTATAATGGGGTAGGACAGCAAAACAGCTGAAATACTCGGCTTATTTTGCCATTTTTACTTTCTCTACTATGTATTTTACCTATAGCAAGTAAAATTAAATTGAGTTTTATTTATGGACGTTCTTTAACTACTATGGTTCTTAGCGTCCCATTCTATATTGGGCGTGAAACACCTGTAATTATGCTCAGAGGCCTCTTTATCAGGCTTGAGGTTCTTTTACGTGCCGTAAATCTACGACACGGGACCACCGGCTTTACTTCCCTTCCGAAGGAAGCCGTGCTAACGATTTTTACGCCCGAAAAAATCCATCGCCCTCCGCCGGGTTTGAACCCGCGACCTTGGGAACCAGAGGCTAGCACGGTACCACTAGTCCACGGAGGACGACGTATAGCAAGTAGAGCAAGTACTATTCCTTCCACCCAAAAATTCGATATGCAGACAACAGCGTAAATTCACACTTTACGGTACCCATAATCCAAAAAAAAAATGTTCTTTAGAAAAAATTCCGCGCGCGCGCGTCTGTTAACAGCATAACTCTAACACGAAAAGTCTGTTAAATGCACAACTTGGTATTTAAGTTCAGCAAATTCCAAGGTTGCGACATGTAGGCTTTTAGAAAAATTCCCGCACCACAAAACTACCCTTTACATGGAAAAATTTTCTAAATCTTTAATTTTTCAAAAACGGTCTAATGATTTTGATTAAAGTATCATATGTTTAAAATATTTTCATGACAAATAAAATCTATATGTCGAATTTTCTGGGAATAGTTTCTGAAGTCCTGTGCACTCTAAATAACTTTTGCATACTTGGTGAACCGTAAGAGATAGATAAAATTTTACTGCATAAAAAATGTAAATCTCGTTAAAGCACACAATTTATGCAAAACAAAAATGTTTGTTACGATAACCATTTCCGAGATATTTGTTGTTTTCTTATGAGAAAAGTATAAGTATTTCAAAATATTTTCTCATGAAAAATATGGCTCTTAAAATATTTCACTATCGCTTAGAGCCTCCTATATTTCCTTAATCCCCTTGTATGTACAAGAAAATGTGCAATATTCAATTTCTGCAAATGTTATCTCGATTAACATGAAATAAGCAGAAGAATAAACTTTTATAATAATAGTTTGTATGCGAATGTTACATGACTTTGCTTTGAATAATAGGCTAACTCATTTAGGAAAGCCCTAATCCAAAAACAAAAAAATATTAAAAATGCGTCCGAAAGGTGTGTACCCATCTTTCTTCGTGCACACGAGCAGCAAATTTCAAGGACCGAAAGTCGGATGATTACTAAAACTGTTATATCGTTTAGGTAAAACTCAAAATGCAAAACGGAAATTTTCAGCATATACTGCACCCCCAAAATTGTTGCCTGTTGTATAGACAATTTTTCGTTATGATTTACTTTCTCAAAAAATGCATGTAAGGTTTTGATTATTACGTCAGATGTTTTGTGATATTCACCTGAGAAATAAAGACGTGCCTTCGTTTTGCTATAAATAGTCCATATATTATCTTCATTCTTATTGAGTTTAATATACTCGGGATATCTTAAAAGATAGGCGAAACCTTATCGCGAGAAATATTTATCTCCTGAAGAAATACTGTTTATGTCACACAGAAATATTTAGTGTATCAACCATTCCGAAAAATGTAATTCCCTAAATTTTGGAATGTTTAATGCAGTAAGGTTTGAAATGTTAAGCGGTCAGTTTTTTGCTCGTTGTTACACAATTTTTACTTTCTCTACTACGTATAGTAAGTAGGGGAAGTATTGTATTCCACCCAAAAATTCGATACCGAGATTTCATCTTAAATACATGTTTTGAGACCTCCTCAATAAAAAAAAACATTTTTGGAAATATTTCCGTGTGTGTGTGACTGTGTGTGTGACTGTGAACAGCATAACTCAGAAAGAAACAATCGGATAAACATCAAACTTGGTACTGAGGTTCAGTATCTTCCAGAGATACGACACGAAGGTTTTCAAGGAAATCCTCCCACACCAGATTACCACTTACATGGAACATTTTTGAAAAATTTTAATTTTCTCAAAAATGGCTCTAACGATTTTGATAAAAATATCATATCTTTAAGATATTTTCATGAACAAATGAAATATATATCTCGAATTCTCTGGGAATGTCTCCAAAAGTATTCTTCATTGTGAACGACTTTTGCATAACTGGCAAACCATAAGAGACAGACACAATTTTACTACACAAAAGATGTAGATCGCATTAAAATACACAATTTATATCATATACATGTTTTTTGTTGAGTGACCCGTTTACGAGATATTGCTTGTTATTCCCTTAAATTTTCCAATACTTATACTTTTTCTCAAATGGGAATTCGTTATTCATTTTTTTTGTCCTGGTAATGCAAAGAGAATGGAATAGTCCACATAGCAACCAGCTCTTAAAATATTTGACTATAGCTTAAAGCCTACCAATTCCCCTTGCATCTACAAGAAAATTAGCAATAAGGTTAACATCTCGATATCTCGATTAAAATGAAACATATGGAGAATATGCGCTTGTAAAAATAGTTTGTAGAAGAGTAGAAAAAGTCATGTGAGTGTAACACATCAGATTTTTTGTTACACTCCAATTTCTTAATGATTAAATTCCTTAATTTGTTTAAGAGTTTTCAAAGCCCGCAAGCATCCTTCTTGGTCAGATTAGGCACGGCAGTTTGACCATCCCTTGTGCACGGGCGTTAGCTAACACCGGTCTAGACTGCCGTTTTTAATTGTTTTTATGAAATAAAGGTGGTGGTTCATCATGTTTCCGTTTCGAACCATATGGAGTAGCTCCGTTAATTGATACGCAACTGTTGCCTTGGCGAGGGTGGGGCTCGTGGTGATATAAAACCACGCAAAGCTTGAGTTACGCCCACGCACAGTTGCAACAGTAGATGCAACAACTCAGGGGAAACGTCAGTTTTAAATTCAGGAAAGTTTCTTTGGAACATATGACGAAAACGAAGAAGTGGGCAGGTTATTTCGTTGTGATTTATTTGCATGTTATTTCATCCCAGACTGCAAAGGTCAGTAAAAATGGAGACTTTAAGGTTCCCGACAGAGCCTGAAGTTGGCACAGTTTGACCTCCCACGTTATTCAACAACCAAAATGATATCGCTGCCGAGCGATTGCGACTTGCATATATTGATTTATTTAAAAAATTGAAATACATTTATTTTTACAATGAAAATGTAATGTTTTATTTAAACTTACAGCAGGTATAGACGTAGACACTCGGCACGGTAGTTTGACCATCCCTTGTGCACGGGCGTGCTAATACCGGTCAAGACTGCCGTTTTTAATTGTTTGTATGAAATAAAAGTGGGGGTTCTCCTATTTTACAGGAGCAACTATAATTATTGCTGTTCATTTTCAGGATGGGGGTGTAGATTTATACAAGTAATGGGCGTATTTTTAAGGATTTTCTTTTTTAACTTAGATGAAAGATTCACATTTGACACCTTGTCTGTTGGTGTACAGATAGCGGCGCTCCCTGTTATGCATGATTTGAAATTAGAGAGCTATAACTTCCCGCTTCTGGATGTAGTTATAAAAGGTAAGGTTTTAATCCTCTTTCTAAAGATCACGTGAATCTATTTATTGTATTGTTAATTCTTATTTTTCCAGTTTTTCATGATGCAGAGTTAGATATTCGTGTGGCTATATGGAGAACAAAATACAAGACTGGCGCCTTTCTCCAAATGATTGACTCGTCGGTTGTAGCTTGTCAGAAAGGAGGTGCCGCCGGTTTGTCACACCATCTGATGTGATAAATCAAGATGTGCAGTCTTTATTGAGGTTAGCACAATGCAACCTAGAAGACATTAGTAGTGTACTCGCATTTTAGGACATGCTTTAAACCACAGACATTCAAATGCAGTCTTGCACTAGACATAATGACCTTTCAAGTACATTGTTTAATTAGAAATTGTATTAAAACATTTATCACTTTATCAGTCACAGTCTAATGAACCACCTCTTATGGACAACAGAATGATATTTTAATGATTTTAAGAAGCACGTAATACAAGTTTTTTCGCTATCATCGGCAGATATGTACTTTATCTGTAGGTGTGCCTTTAATTCTTTTATTAATCTCCAAATTAAAATATATGTTAATTAATGTAATATGTATAAATAACAATATTACTAATTCTAAAAACTAGATTGTTTTGTTTGGTGGATCGCTTCACGTTTTTGCTAAATTTTAGAACCACTGAGAAAACTATACATCGTCCAGGTTGCTAATGAATAAACGATCCAGGCCATCTCATTGGACAGCGTCCATGTTTTATAAACGTTTACCAATAACGCCTTCGTTTTTAAGTGTCTTTTATGGCGCTATGCATTCATTTTCTGACAATCTTGAATACGAGATTCCAAAATGTGCTTCGCACCCGTTCTTTCTAAGAATTTTCAAAATCTTTTCACATACGTTATAAGCATGATTCCCTAAGCTATATAGCAACAAGTAAAAATTACCAATTTATTTTATATTTTGGTTTATGATGTAGGATTATTGCACCACGAAGAGAAGCCAATTTGAAGCAGGAACGATGGTCGTCAGAGCCCGCGATGGTCGCCAGTTTAAAGCAGTATGGGTGGTCGGCACTATTGAAGTCGTTCACTTTACCTGCCTCGTTGTTGATTCTGCTTCTGCGATCTCGTAATTCGTTCTGTTGTCTCGTGTGCCAGCTGCTCCAGTGGTTTGCTAGGAGATCCTCTCGGGGTGTGCGTAGATGTATTGTGAAGTTCATATGACCAGTTCAAATTGACAGAAATTTATTGTGAACTAATATTTGAGTTACTGAAGTGAGTTTCCGACCATTTGAAGACAAAGAATGAAACTAACTACGAATCGTAACATTGCAACAATTTAATTATTATACCTGCTAACTTCTTCTGTATCAAAGTTGCGGCTTGAAATAACTGTTTCTGCAATAAAAGAAACTAGTAGCATAATCCGTGCTTATCGGCGTCTCACAATAGCGCGAAATCTTATTAGTCTTATCATAAATCTGAAACTAAACTTTGACCCTTATCTCTCGATTGAGGAAACTACGCAGCGCCTTACGGAGATTTTATCATAAATAAACCTCCTTCCTCAGCAGTGTTACCTATCGATGTTCAATATTTATTTTTGTTTCAGGATGAAATAGTCTGTGAAAGAAAATCATATAGCTGTAATAGCGTTACATAAGAGCACACAAAAGAGCAGAAATTCAACACGCAGAAGGACAAAGTGTATGCTCAGAATTGCGAGGAATCCCGCCAGATTGCTCCTTGGGTTCTTCGTGGCCATCATCCAGCATCAGTGATGGTTTGGTAGGGAGTCTTATACAAAGCAGCTACCGATGTTCATTTCTGCGAAAAGGAGGTCAGGACCATTGTCAATGTGTTTGTAGAGGAAGTTCTGAAACCTCTTAAGCAGACAATCTTCGCCAGTGAACTTTGGATCTTCCAGAAGGACAGCACTCCGGACCATAAAGCTCGGAAGACTCAGCACAACGTTGCAGATTTCATTACCCATATGGATTGGCCATGGTAAATTGTGGACATTTTAGAGAGACCAAGACTAATTCTTCAAGTCACAACAATCTTGAAAGTCTAAAAAAGCCCCGAGGCAAGCAGTGACGAATATGGGCATAAGCGTCGTAAGTGCCGCTATGGACGACTAGCCAAGGCATTTAAAGGCTTGTGCGAAGGCTAAAGGTGGACATTTTAAGTGAAATGATAGTGCAAAGTGTTCATCACAGTCTGATCTATTAAACTGTATAAAAAAGTTTTAAAAAATATTTTCAGTTAATCCGGAAATTATTCCTTAAAGCTGTGACATAAATTATGATATGACTAGGCACTACACAAGATGTCACTAAGTGCTTAAAATATCACATTACTAGAAAATACCGGTGTCGGTATCACAGAAAGTAATGTATGCAGAACTGTGTGCACGAACAACTGTAAGTACTAGTGCCGGTACTAAAAATAACTCCCTCATTTAAAAATTTAACGCCATTATTACTTTTAGCTCCGCCTAGTTCATTACAGCCCACCAACGTTGTTTTTCACGCGCAGCCAATACTTAAGTCCTACGTGTGCCTCTGTTACTTTCTTACAGGTCTCCCGAATTCAAATATACAAAAAAGCAATAAAAATTAATTTTAAATAAAATATACATGAACTTTAACCAGAACCAAGAAAAATAACAGATATTAATATTCTCATAAATAAAATTCTTGAATATTCACCTAAAAATTAGAGCAAAACCTCTCTTCCGTACTTGGCTAAAATATCGGAATATAAATGCCCTTCTCTTTTCCAGAATTCTGCCTACGTGGCCCTGCAAACGTACTGAGCTTATAATCTCACTGAATTCCCAGAATCTTAAGCTACTGTGTTCGTTGCTTCGGCTGTCGCTAATGACTTTGGTTACTGACTCGCTAATGACCTGTTTTTCGGACAAGCTTATTACATTATACAAGATTTAATTTACAGAAGTTATTTATTGCAATTATTTCTCTATCTTACTGTTACTTCTTTATTTAATGATTTATATGTTTCGTGAATAATTACGGTACCAAATATCTGAGTAGAAGTACATAAAAACCACAGATATGTGCCTCAGTTTCCATTTGTGCAATTTATGTTTTATCTTGGAAAAAATTATAACAAGCGGGGTGAATGCGATGATTATAAGACCCTCACGAAGTATCAGAAAACATATTTTATCATCTAGTATGAGCTGAATCATGGCGAAGCTTGGTAGAAACGGCTATTCATAATGTGGTTAACTGTGATGTAGCCACATGTTGAGTGGGGTAACTGAAATTTCCACTAGTGCAAAGTTTTCAAAGTGATATAGCCTAAAGCAAATGAATATTTTATCTGATGTATTACATTCACATGACTTTCTCTACACACTATCAATTATTTTATATCGCTTCTGTAAACTGTGTTTACTCAAACGTATTTTTCTATCTACATTATGTTAGTCGTGGTAAACATTTACAGATATAGATATAGTGTCATTACACCTTTCATTTTAGGGACAGGATGGATAGAGGAAGCCGAATCGATAGTCAGGTGTTTAAAACCAGCTGGTTATGGCTTTAAAATTCCACACTCTCTCCATGATGTCACAAGAATTAAGTAAGTAGCGATTTTACAAAATCAAAAATGTGTTGAATAATTGAAACGAATATTAACGGATATTTCGGAAACAGATGATGCCACAAAACTGTCTTTAACATAAAGTTGTGTGTTTTGACTATAATTTTACGTCCTCTTTCTATCTCTTAATTACTTTCTCTACTACGTATAGTAAGTAGGGGAAGTATTGCATTCCACCCAAAAATTCGATACCGAGATTTCACCGGAAATACATGTTTTGAGACTCCCTGAATCCAAAAAAAGCATTTTTGGAAACATGCCCGTGTGTGTGTCTGTGTGTGTGTGTGTGTGTGTGTCTGTGTGTCTGTGAACAGCATAACTCAGAAACGAATAGTCGGATAAACACCAAACTTGGTATTTAGGTTCACTATCTTCCAGAGATGCGACACGAAGGTTTTTAAGAAAATCCCCCCACCCCAGACTACCCTTTACATGGAACATTTTTCGAAAATTTTAATTTTCTCAAAAATGGCTCTAACGATTTTGATTAAAATAACATATGTTTAAGGTATTTTCATGACAAATGAAATGTATATCTCGAATTTTCTGGAAATGTCTCCAAAAGTGTTCTTCATTCTGAACGACTTTTGCATAACTGGTAAACCATAAGAGATAGACAAAATTTTACTGCACAAAAAATGTAGATCGCGTTACAATACACGATTTATGTCATATACATTTTTGTTGTTGAGTGAACCGTTTTCATTTTTTTTATGTCCTGGACTTGCAAACAGAATGGAATGCGCCACATAGCAACCAGCGCTTAAATATTTGACTATCGCTTAAAACCTATCATATTCCCCTTGCATCTAAAAGAAAATTAACAATAAGATTGACATCTCGATATCTCGATTAACATGAAGCATATGGAGAAGAAGCGTTTGTAATAATAGTTTGTACAAGAGTAGAGAAAGTCATGTGAGTGTAACACATCAGATTTTTTTATATATGAACCCTTCCGAATGAAGTGGACTGAACAGATGTTTCCCAGATGACCTAGCTGTCGATGGGCCTTTAAACATCACTCCACCACCACCACCACCACCACCACCACCACCACCACCACCACCACCACCACCACCACCACCACCACCACCACCACCCAGAAAATTCAAGATATACAATTAATTTGCCGTGTAAATGTCTTACTATATTGTATTTCAATCAAAACGTTTAGAGCCATTTTTGAGAAAATAAAAGCCATCGATAATGTTCTATGTAAAGCGTACTTTGGGGGAGAGGGATTTTCGTGAAAACCTTAGTGTAACTTATCTGGAGGATATTGAACACAAAACCAAATTTGGTATTTATCCGACGCTTCGTTTTTGAGTTATGATGTCCAAAGACACGCACATACAAAGGCACACACATAAATATTTTTTGAATTTTTTTTATTTTGGAGTCCTCGAACCTGTACTTCCGGTGCAATCTCGATATTAAATTTTGGATGAAATACAATACTTCCTCTTAGGCAGGTGGCAGAGAAAATAAAAAACAAATTCGCTTCAGGTGGTATTTCAAATCAGACTATATTATTAAACATTTTATAAATAAGATTAACAACTAAACTATGTATCTTCATTTAAGCATTCAATAGGAAGAAAAATGACCTCAAGTTTATGCCAAAGATGCTCTGTGATTAGCGAGTGAGCGAGAGATGCGACAGGAATTTCAGGTGTATGTGTATATAAATGTGTGTTTAGTTAATTATTCAGCTGTCTTATGTGAATTATCACGTAACGAAAAATATACTGAAAACCTAATTTTCTGCTAAAATGAGCCTTCGCAGACAAAATTAATATCGCGTTAATATGGACGCTTTTAAAATATTATAGCTTTTAGCGTCCAATTCTACGGGTGGGATGTGAAAGATCGGAAATTTTGCACAGAAGCCTTTTTATCAGGCTTTATGCTCGTTTACGTATCGTAAATCTACAACACGGGACGACCAGCTTTACTTTCCTTCCTAAGAAAGCCATGTTAAGGACTTTTACCCCCGAAAAAATTCATCGCTCCCAGCGGGGTTTGAACTGCGATCTCGGGAACTAGAAGCTAAGCATGGTACCCCTAGCCCACGATGGACGACTTTTTGTAGATGCTTTAACTAATAAGAGCATGAGACCTATGCTGCTTCCAACAGGTATAAGAGCACCGTGTTAAGGAATGTATTTTGTGTCATATACTATCCTTAGAGGGCTGTTTAATTAAGTTAGCTTCATCTATTATGAGAGAGGGTGGCCCAGCAAAATACAGTCTGATATTTTGTTCATAAATACAGTTTTAGAGATCATAAATAAGTCTACCCTAGAGATAGGCTATTTGTAGATGAAAATTGTATTGATAAATATGATTCAGCGGATGATGTACAATCTTAGGTTTTTTTCAGCTTGACTTGGAGTATGTTCGTCTGACATCAGGTCTCTATCATATACCCTGGTGACAGTCTTCACGTACAGGAAATACATCAAGACAAGCGTTATGTGGTGGTTAGTCAGACAGAGACTAGAGGAAGGAGCAGATCATGCCCAAGTTGCAAGTCTAAAGTAAACGCTAGAGCCAGGAGAATATTGGTTGGAAAGGGAAAAAAGTTGAAGGATTCAATAAAGAAGAATCTGATCTGAAATATTCAGATTGTGATGAAGAAGAAGAAGATGAAGACAAAGGTGTTTATTTGGCTACGGTAAGTTTTCAAATGAAGTACAGTGGATGTTACCTTTATTCCTATGAATGCCTGTGCAGCTATTGAGAAATCTGAGTTTACATGCGCGAAAGAGAGAAAAGTGAAGAATCTCGTTTTAGAAACATTATATAACATAAATATTTACATTTTTTGTTATGGAATTTAGGTTTCGGACTAAATTTTATTTTATTTCAACTGAAATATACTTAAGGGGGTAAATCACTAGATATGAAGAGATTTATTTTATTCTTCATAATTTGTTTTCTTGGTTATCTGTGTCCAATGAAAAGGGTGTCATGTGTGTGTGTGTGTGTGTGTGTGTGTGTGTGTGTGTGTGTGTGTGTGTTTGTTTCAGTTCATGCCCTCCTATTTCAAGCTCGAAGCCAGCTAGATCGTTTTACTTTAAGAATACGATTAAGAAACCATGCTCTTTCATTAGATATTTTATTTATCATTCAGCCGGTGACTTTAGCTAGTCACGAATGTTTTAATTCGGTCACGAACTTTTTAATTCGTTATTTGTCAATTAATTTATAGTCACTTTCCAAAGACATTTAATTTCGAGTTCTGATTCTCTTTGGCGAGAGTCCAGAATCCTGGACTGTAAGAGAAAGTGAATGCGCGTTAGTATATGATATAACGTATTTCTCTTGTTAGTTTATTTAACTGATTGAGTTGTCTTACTTTTAAATGTAGCCACTGAGGTGGTCAGAAACTTAAATAGTGAGCACAGTAACTAGCTCGAAATAGCAATTTATATTACTATTAATGAAGCAAAAGCATAACGATAAAGCGTTATGTTTTTTTACACATCAGGCTTCTTCTAAACATTTTCTTCCTATACTATACATCTGAATTTCATTTTTCGTTTCAAATGATGCGGGATAGCTAGTGTGGGTGGCACGATATTTCAGTTTTATCATCTTTTCATGTACCACGACTCGATATTTAATGCCAAATAAAGTTTAATATGTTACTAATGTCTTATTCTTCATCATTGTGTACCAATAATTTATTCTTAATTAACTATCATAACTCTCGATGAAGAAGTGTGCTCCAGAAGCAGGAGAGTAACATTTCAATAGCAGTTGTTAGAAAAAAAGGTGCAGATTACATTGAAAATTCTGACGAATGCTATTAAATTTATTATCGTTGTCACTCTACTCCTTAACAATTCATTTAATCTCTAGTAGATTTATGTGTTAATAAAGCTTTATGTTTATTTTAAGAAGACCTTTTCTCATAAGCTTTGCTTGCATTTACCGGAAATGCTAATTTTATTCTTTGGACTATGAAAATGTAATTTAAAGCAATGAAATTGATAAAAATCTGAATAATATAAACGATGACTAGTGACATGAGATCCGAAAGTAATTCATCACTAACGCAGTCATTCACTTGTTCCTTGATATGCGAAACACTTTGGATGCAAAGATATGTAAGTGCACTATTGTGCGTTTGTTTTTAAAGTTGTGTTTAAGTATTTCCACGAAAACACTGACGAGGTACAGTCACATAACTTTCTCTACCCATTAACTTTTCGTAGGCATACGTTATATATTATAGTAAAAAGTGATTGTTCAATTCACGTTGCGTTATTTACGACAATTTCTCTAACACGATGTAATAAATTCAAAACTTATTACAAGATATCATACGGGGGAAAGACAGAAAAGAAGAATCGAAGGCTATCAAGCATCTTCCGTCAGATATGTGAAGTATTGGTTAGGAACTTACGGACTCTGTTATTGTTTTACCGTCGCTCCTGGATCCGGCCAGTGTCTCCTCTCGCCTCATCCTTCCTCCCGGAGACGCCCCTCGTGGGGCGTCGGTACAATATCCTCTCTAGATTGGTGCCGAGCCGCTCCGTTAAGGAAGGTACAGATAAAGATCGGTTAAGAAAGTAATTAATAAATTATCACTCCGACTTCAGCCAAGCAAACAAAAACCTTGTATCTACAGATTCTCAGCAGCCGGAAGAAGAGGCAAGAAGACGGCAGCAACGCCAACATACATACATGTGCGACAGCACTGCACCTCTTTAGCAATACTGAAATTAATTAAACACTATATTAAACCACTCAAAGTATCATAATCATAATTAACAGAAAAATATGTTATATGGGTTATCAAGTTATCACAGTTAAACCGCGGTCGTTCACAAGCTTTCCAATCTGTAACACTTGTCTACACGTTTTATTACATTTGAATTTTTTAGGAAATATAGTCCTAAAACTCCGACAGGGCTTATATTTCCCTAGTAAATAAGACACTAATGTTTCAAATTGCACTTTAAATCTGCAGATAAAATTTAATAGCTACGGTAAACTATAGGGTAAGTTGGTACAATTTCGATCATTTCAGAAAAATGCTATTTTAACTGGAACAATGTTGGGAAAGAAATAATTTCAACCACAGCACTTGTTTTTTAATATTCGATGAATATGTATCCCAAATATTGCACCATTACAAGTGTTAGTTTAAACACAAGAGAAAGTTACAGAATTCAGTAAAACTGATTGAAAATGTACCACACTAGGTACAACTGTGATCACTTGTTGGTACAATTCTGATCACTGTCATCTTTCACATAAAAAGCACGTTTTCCCTCGGGCACCAACGCAAACTTCGTGGTACCAAGTATTACATTTTTGGCAGCGAATCCAGTCACATTTTCCCATTGATTTCGCAGTATTATAATTCAAGAAACCAAACCCACAATCAGCTTCGTTGTTTGCCGATTTGGAGCTTGTAATACTTCTCTCACTGACTTATATTCCTCTTTATTGTTGTTATTGCCTTTGTTTATTTCTTTCTAAGATCCCTGTTGAAAAAGACATCTCTTGCTGCGGATCTTTTCCACGTTTTCATCTGAAATGAGTTGAATTGATGTCTGTTTACTTTTCCGAGACGACACTTTTTTCTCTGAAGTTGGCAAAATGGCCTTGACAACATCTACGGAGAAATGTTATTGGATGCTGGTGTTACGGATTTGCCGTGCTCTTCAGTTACATCTTTTGAAGATATGCGCTCTTCGCCCAGAATGCTGATAGGAGCTGTATTAGTGAGAGTTGAAGGAGCAGGTGCCTCGAATAACATTGAAGGTGTAAACGTTTCTCGGGAACTATATCTTTGTAGAAGGGCATTACTCCTGTGCACTGGAACCCCATGACGGCAGACCCAACAGATGCAATTTTACTCCGTGAATCACAGAATATAAGCTAGATAGTCTTTGTTTCGTAATGCTTTCCTTGGGGTTCAATGAATTCAAACAGTTAGATTTCTGCAATACTAAGCCTTTAGAGAGTTGAAGAAAGTTCTGTATAATGACTTTAGTGCATAATCCTTTAACATTTCTTCCAAATTTTTTAAATATTTACTTACTTCCGCTTTATTTAAGGCTTCAGCTCTGGATAGCGAAATACCCTCGGATTTTTGCAGACTAAGGTAAGCGTGTCTTTTGATAAATGCTCTAAACCAGTCGATTCCAGCAATCTTACTTTCTAAGTTCCATGGATATTTCAAATTATTTTTCTCACCCATCTGAAATGCAGCATATAATTATATAATTATATAATGCCATATAATTATGATGCACTTGTAATGCTTAAATGTCTATTAATTTCACTCTTCAATTACTTAATCTAATGCAGTCGGAACTCCATTTATTGTATATTTTCTTTTATGTCGTTTTCAATGTATTTAAAAGAACAAATGGAGGTTTGCTTCAAAATAAGTGCGGTAAAACATGTATAACTTACAATATAATCAGTACATTTAAGAAAAATGTGAGAAAATATTCGCGGAAAAGAAAAAACTGAAATACGTTTAAATACACAGAACTTATTTGCAGTAATAGTGTATGATATTTCTGGTAACCAGTTATGACCGACTAAACTCAATAACTGCACTGATCGAAATTGTACCTTTTTCTGATTGAAACTGTACTATTGGTAGGAGTGAAATCACGAGTAAATATTACTGAAGTGTGCGAAGAGCTGGCGGCACATGTCACACAGTCTTATTCTTTAGCTGCCTCCGAACACGTGGAAATGAAAAGCACGTCTTTAACCTCACTAATATAGCATTTGCAAGCGTATGGAAACAAGTCAATTTTATAAGAGCGCATAAAATTAAGTAACTCCACTTACCCCTTAAAAATAAACATTTTATATCCCAGTAGCACAAACTGGTGTATTCGTGGAAAAGACAGAGGCATTGCAGAGACCTTCAGCACTGCAACCCCACATTCAAGCAAGTTCTACCAAAACTATCAAATTGAAAAATGGCACTAAACTTTATGTTGATCGAAATTGTACCACCTTACTCTACCGAGGATTTTTGGAAAGAGTGTTAATAAATAGTTAGATTTAAGGGCAGAGGAATATTAAATAAGCTCCTCATAGGTTATCATTTCATTGTCGAAGGGTTTCTTCCTCATTATGAGCTCAATAGCCTCTGCAATACTCCAACTGCAGCTCTGTTAGGTCAATGTGGTGACATAAAAAGCAATTGTCGTGTTCTCAGATAAAAAGGAGCATTGAATTACGCAGTAGCAACTCCTGTAATCTAGTTTCATAATTAATGGTGCACGAAAACGGCGCGTGGAACGATTGTTGATTCATGCTTTCATAAATAACTTACAGAGGCATATAAAACTATATCTATAGCCTCCTCCCCCCTCTACTCTCTCTCTCTCTTTCTCTCGTGGACAATTTAAATTATTCATTTTAAGGCGCACTATATTAACTGCATATTGTGGTACAGATTCGTGTGCTGCGCAGTAAGACTTACTATCTTATAAGAATTTTTAAATTCTTGTACTATCTTCACTCCAAAGATTAGAGAAATACCTGTTCCGGCTTCACAACACATCAACACAACGCTTTCTAGGACATCCAACATACTGTCCTCTTCCTTGGCAGTTCTACACCTTTTTTGTTTCACTATACTAGTGTATCTCTCCATAATCATTATGTTCAACTGACCAATTCATTTTTACTTTCTCTACCATGTACCCAGTACGTAGAAAACGTATTGTATTTTGCTCAAGAAACTCTATGTCAAGATTTCACCAGAAATACATGCTTTGAGGCCACTGAATAAAAACGTCTGAGTGTTACATTTACATGACTTTCTCTACTCTTCTACAAACTATTTTTACAAACGCTTATTCTCCATATGCTTCATGTTAATCGAGATATCGAGATGTTAATCTTATTGTTAATTTTCTTGTAGATGCAAGGGGAATTGGTAGGCTTTAAGCGATTGTCAAATATTTTAAGAGCTGGCTGCTATGTGGAGCATTCCATCCTCTTTGCATTACCAGGACAAAAAAAATCTGATGTGTTACACTCACATGACTTTCACTACTCTTGTACAAACTATTTTTACAAACTCCTATTCTCCATCTATTTCATATTAATCGAGATAAACATTTGCAGAAACGATCTTTTGACATGCAAAGAAAATTACATTTTACACATAGCGACCAGTTCCAAAAATATTTGACTAACGCTTAAGGCGTACTATGTTCCCCTTGTTTTGTATTTGCAAGGGCAATATAGAAATACAGTAGCCTTTAAGCATAGACATATCTCTTAATAGCTGGTTGCTATGTGCAGCACCATCTCTTTGCCACAGATTAATACTCTTTGCGTTTCCAAGACAAAAAAATGAATAACGAATTCCCATTTGAGAAAATAAGTATTGAAAAATTTAAGGGAATAATAAGCAATATCTTGAAAATGGCTCACTCAACAAAAAAAATCTGATGTGTTACACTCACATGACTTTCTCTACTCTTGTACAATCTATTTTTACAAACGCCTATTCTCCATATGCTTCATATTAATCGAGATATCGAAATGTCAATCTTATTGGTAATTTTCTTGTAGATGCAAGGGGAATATGGTAGCTTTTAAACGATAGTCAAATATTTTATCGCTGATTGCTATGTGGCGCATTCCATTCTCTTTGCATGTCCAGGACATAAAAAAATGAATAACGAATTTGAGAAAAAGTATAAGTATTGGAAAATTTAAGGAAATAACAAGCAATATCTCGAAAACGGTTCACTCAACAAAAAAAATGTATATGACATAAGTTGTGTATTTTAACGCGATCTACATTTTTTGTGTAGTAAAATTTTGTCTATCTCTTATGGTTTACCAGTTATGCAAAAGTCGTTCACAATGAAGAATACTTTTGGAGACATTCCCAGACATTTCGAGATATACATTTCATTTCTCATGACATTATCTTAAACATATGATATTTTCATCAAAATCGTTAGAGCCATGTTTTGAGAAAATTAAAATTTTCGAAAAATGTTCCATGTAAAGGGTAGTCTGGGTTGGGGGGATTTTCTTGAAAATCTTCGTGTCGCATCTCTGGAAGATACTGAACGTAAATACCAAGTTTGGTGTTTATCCGACTGTTAGATTTTGAGTTATGCTGTTCACAGGCACACACACAGACACACACACACACACACACACACACACACACAGACACACACGGACATGTTTCCAAAAATGCTTTTTTTGGATTCAGGGTGTCTCAAAACATGTATTTCCGGTGAAATCTCGGTATCGAATTTTTGGGTGGAATGCAATACTTCCCCTACTTACTATACGTAGCAGAGAAAGTAAAAATGTATATGACACAAATTGTGCATTTTAACGCCATAAACATATTTTGTGTAGTAAAATTTTGTCTATATCATATGGTTTACCAGTTATGCAAAAGTCGTTCACAGTGAAGAATACTTTTGAAGACACTCCCAGAAAATTAAAGATATACATTTCATTTGTCATGAAAATATCTTAAACATATGATATTTTAATCAAAGTCGTTAGAACCATTTTTGAGAATACTAAAATGTTCGAAAAATGTTCCATGTAAAGGGTAATCTGGGGTGGGGGATTTTCTTGAAAACCTTCGTGTCGCATCTCTGGAAGATACTGAACCTAAATACCAAGTTTGGTGTTTATGCGACTGTTCGTTACTGAGTTATGCTGTGCACAGACACACACCCACACACGGACATGTTTCTAAAAATGCTGTTTTTGGATTCAGGGGTCTCAAAACATATATTTCCGGTGAAATCTCGGTATTGAATTCTTGGGTGGAATACAATACTTCCCCTACTTACTATTCATAGTAGAGAAAGTAATGATAATTTTGATATATACCAAAGATGGGATAGGATCTTTGCAGAGGAAGATTTTCAAGAATATCCCCACCACAAATTACCCTTTACATGGAGGATTTTCCGAAGATTCATATTTTTTAAAAGTGGCTCTAACGATTTTTATTATAATAGCATGTGGGTATTTAGGATACATAACAAAGGAAATGTATGTCTTGAATTTTCTGCGAATAGACTGTGAAATACACTTAATTTAGAAACAATTTTTTGTAATTTTGAATAACGCGTAAACCATAAGAGACAAACACAACACAAAACAAGTAAAATTCTTTAAAACACAACTTATTAGAACTAAGCTTTTTTTTGTCACATCAACCATTTACAAAATATCCGTTATCATTGGTTTTAATTTTTCAATACACGAATATTTTTAATAAATTTCTTCCAACCCAAACTACCCTTTACAAGGAAGACTTTTCTAAAATTTCTTCAAAAGTTGCTGTAACAATTTTTATTAAAATAGTAAATGTTAAAGATATTTACATGACAAATAAAATCTATGTATTAAATTTTCCAGGAATAGCCTGTGAAGTTAGGAAGGAATTTTCTACAATCATATACAACTGATAAATGTTAAGTAATAGACGAAAAAGTGGTACACGAAAAATGCATAACATTAAAACGCAATTATTTCGAATAAACGTTTCTTGTACCATTTCTGAGAGTTACGTTATTAATGGTTGGAATTGTGCAATACCTTGTAATTGTTTTGGTGCTTTCGATATTCCGTTGTTTCTTGCGATTGCACGAAAAACTTCTGGAATTTTAAGGGCAACATATGCTGTCCAGTTCTTAAACATTTGACTATCGCTATTCCTTTATATATATATGTGCAATATAGCTATTTCTACAAAGGTTTATTTCAATTAAAATTAATTAGAAAAATAAAAGTTGGTAAGAATAGTTTGTATACCCACTAATAAACGACAGAAATACAGGAAGTCATGTGAATGTAACATCAGATTTCTAGAAAAAGGCCCATGTGTATGTGTCTGTGAATAGCATAGCTCAAGAATGAAGAGTCAGATAAATACGAACTTGCTATTTGAGTTCAGTGTCTTCTAAGATGCGACATGAAGGATTTCAAGGAATTCCCGCCACCCTCAACTACCCTTTACGTGGAACAGTTTTCGAAATTTGTTGTTTTTTAAAAGGCGGCGCCGTGGCCGAGTGGTTAGACCACTCGCCTCCCACCGAGGCGGCCCGGGTTCAATCCCAGGGACCTGCATATGGCATTTGTGGTCTGGGCGGGCTTTCTCCGGGTTCTCCGGTTTCCCCCGCCATTCATTCCACCAACTGCTCCATCATCACCTTTCCTTTCATCCATTTCACCAACATTTCGTTTCACCCATCCTGGATGCTCTGTCCGATCCATGAGTGTTTGCTCCTCGACGGGCCTCTGACCCCAGGCACCCGCTTGTAAGTCCTGGGGGGTGTAAGTCCTACATAAGAGGAGGGTAAACAGATAATGAATGAATGTTGTCTTTTAAAAATGGCTGCAATGATTTTGATTAAGATATCATATATTAAATATGTTTACATTACAAAAAAATGTATATCTTGAATTTTCGAATAATCTGTGAAGTACTTTTCACTAGGAAAGAACTTTATATAATCTTGTATAACTTGTATGCATTAAGCCATAGACGAAAACGTACTGCATGACCTGTTTATCTCATAAAAGCACAGAATTTATTCAAAATAACGTTTCTTGTGGCATAAGCCATTCCCGAGATATTCTTTAGTAATTGTTTGAATTGTTCCCTACTTCTGTCATTCTTTTGAAGTCGTGTTGATTTTCAGTTGTTTCTCGCGATTGCGTGGAAAGCCTGTGAAATTTTAAGGCCAGTATATAGCGTCCAATTCTTAAGCATCTGACTCTCCCTGTTTCCTCTGTATCTATTAGAAAGCGTGTAATGTAGGTATTTCTGCAAATGTTTATCACGATTAAAATGAATCAAGAGAAAAAAAATCTTATGTGATACATTCACAAGACTTTCTCTACTCTCTATATTCTATGTTGGGTATGCAAAGCATTCATACTAAAGCTTATTTTTCTGTTTACTACATTTTAATCCAAAGAAATCTTTGCAGAAATAGCTACATTATAAATTTCGTTATAGATACAAAGGGAACAGCGATAGTCAAATGTTTAAGAACTGGACGCTATACGCGTCCTTAAAAATTCTATACTGTTTCCATGCAATTGCGAGAAACAACTAAACGTTGAAAGGTCTTTTTAGAGTGACCAAGAAATGAACAATTCGAACCTTTAATAGGGAATATCTCAGCGAATTATGCCACAAGAAACTTATTTTAAATACATTGTGTGTTATAAAGAGATCTACATTTTTTGTATAGCATATTTTTGTCTCTTTATTTACCAGTTATACAAGATTATACAAAAATCGTCCCGAAAGAAGAGGACTTCAAGACTATTCCCCAAAAATTCAATACGTATATTTCATTTGCAGTGTAAATATCGTTCCCCCATGGTATTTTAACCAAAATCCATAGGGCCATTTTTTAGAAAATAAAAATTTTTGGAAAAATTTTGAGGAAGAGGATAGCTTTGGGTAGGAGATTTTGTTGAAAATATTCGTTTCACATCTTTGGATGGTATTGAACCCAAATCTCAAATTTTAAAGAGTGACCAAGAAATGAACAATTCGAACCCTTAATAGTGCACACCTCAGAAACGGTTTAAGCCACAAAAAATTTATTTTAAATAAATTGTGTGTTTTAAAGTGATCCTCATTCTTTGTGTAGCATTTTTCAGCTCCTAACATTTACCAATTATACAAGATTATACAAAATTCGTTCCAAATGAAGAAGAACTCATAGGCTATTCCCCAAAAATTCAAGATATGCATTTCATTTGCCATGTAAATATCGTTCATGTATGGTATTTTAAACAAAATCGATACTGTCATTTTTTAGAAAATAAAAAGTTTTCGAAAATGTTCTATGTAAAGGGTAGTTTGGGGTGGGGGATTTTGTTGGAAATCCTCTTTTCGCATCTTTGGAAATATTGCACCTAAATGCCAAGTTTGGTGTTTATCTGACTTTTCGTTTTTAGGTTTATTGTCTTCACAGACACACACATGGACATGTTTCCAAAAATGCTTTATTTGGATCAGGGGCCTGAAAACATGTATTTCCGGTGAAATCTCGGTACGATAGATGGTAGAAAAAGTAACATAAATGTAACACATCACAGTTTTTCTCGGAGTTTTGTCAAAGTTCATATTATTCGTTTGTCAATGGCTGCCCAACTTTTATGTATTTGCACTATCCGCTGTCTGTTCTCTGCATAGTGTTGATATGGATGCCAAATTCCTCCTTACGTGCCCAATGCTTGCATATTTGCATTAATTATTCGTAAGAAGTTGCAAGTGAAACTGTGAGACAATGGCAATAAGTAATTACGTAGTATAAGAACATAAGCGATAGGTGGTAACGTTTAGCAAATACGATGGCAGAGATCTTTGTATGCGTTCACCCTTCATTCCACAGACACTTTAAGCTGGTGGACAGACTGTGCAATATATGAAATGCACCGTAAACAACAATAACAGTGTCTTCAGCGGATGATGCATATAACGAAGCTTGCCCAAGTCACTAATATTTGCAAGCCTTAACCAGCAGAAACCGGTTCAAATCCAGGTGATATCTCTATTCAAGCAAAATCAGGGATTAGTGTCGTGTATACAGAATTCGCTGCAGTACTTTGTTAATCTCTGTAACAGTGAGAATATAAATGCTCAAGATATGTCACTGAAAAATGCTCAGTAGAGAATTGCCTCTGTCTCCGGGATAAGCGTTACAAACTGAACCGTTCATAATGCGGACTTAGAGAAATTAGAATGTGTTTTCTTCATGGTCAGTCAAAAAGAAATGGCACAAAGGGTAGGATTGTGCCATACCAGACAGTTGAACCTTAATGGCTGAAAGGCGTAGCGAAGCTCCGGGCTTGGAAAGTTGCCTGCCTGCCAGAAAGTTAGAACGTGTGTTGTGTTTGTCAGCTTAATTATACGATTGATGTCATTACTCGCACCTTCCAACTGAAATGTGGCACCAAGATTCAGTATTGCTCAATACGCCTATTTTCCTTCCCTTAGGGTGCTCACAATTCTTAGGCAGAAAAATTATCTTTGAAACACAGATGGAAGAACATATGAAGTAGAAACATAAATGAAATATAATATACATTTAAAGTAATTATCTTTTCTTCATAGGATGAAAGCACTTCCTAAAAGCTTACCATAAGCATCGTAATTTACTATACTATTTCACTTGTTTGAGGTACGACATTCTCATAATAATATAGTGAAGCATGTATACCTTAGACCTAAATTTATTAAGAGTACTTTTACGAGAGCATTCCAAGGGAAGCGGCATTAATTGACAATCCTTTGCTTTACTAACCTAAAATGAAACATTTTAAAGCTACGTCAGTATTTTACGGAGTGCAGTATTGCCTGGCGATCTAAAGTAGCTAATTTAATGTAAGTAAACTTCACCTTTTACTATCCCGAGCTTACTGAAATTGGAAGGAGTAATTTAAGTTAACAACGGAATAGTTTTGACCGTAACAACGAAATATCAGTCGTAGTTGCTGAAGGAAAACTTAGGATTCAGTGCCCCATAATGCCTCAGAGCATACAATTCATTTTTCATTCCTTATGAAGATATTCTGTAAGATTATTCATTTTCTGTCTTCTTTGTTTTCTTGGATAAAAGTACGCAGCACGTAATTTTGAACTTAAGATATTTATATAATGCCGGATTATCACTGCTGAAGGTATGCTATCCTAAGAAGATAAAGAGCTGGAAGTATTCTTAATTATGTATATCCCAGAGTACAGCGCTTGCCATTTGGTATTAGCAACCAGCCTTGATATTAATCCATGGCATTAAACAGAACAAACTAATTTGTGATTACTTGTACACTGTTTAAGCTGTGAAAATGTAGCCAAACTTCTACATTTCTGTAATGTAATGTATGACTGGCAAAAGACGTATATCCTGTAATTTAAAGTAAATAACAAACATGAATGATCTTGATGACAAACAAGCTATATTTCATAAATAACTTCTGAGAATAACGTAAATTCATACAAACTTAAAAAGTTCAGCGAGAACGCAACTAAGGAATACATTTCTTTAATTCTAAGTATACCCTATACTCTTAAAGAGTCTGGAAGAATTAATGAAAAGTAAACGAATGTGTATGTGTGATACTAAGATTTAAAACAAATATTAATGAAACAAAACAGAGAACATCATTGCCGATAAGCAGTTCTCTCTGAAGTTAAAGCTGCGGTAACATGGACTTAAAGGAACAAACAGTTTCCATCTAGATATTAAACAAACGATTGTGTTCTTTGCAAGGCTTATAAATCTAACAGTGCTCGATGAATGTATTAGCAGCAATGTTTGCGGATTTCAGATACGTGTATTTGAAAATGAGTTTTTAACAGCCAGTCTCCATTTGTGATTACTTAAAGAGCTTTTCACAACATATAAACGTGTTTTTCATTTTATGTTTCCTGCACTAATTAATTACGTAACTGTTACGCTTTCATTTATTTGCTGATTTGGTGAGACCATCCCTTCCTGAACTTATCAGTACTTCTTTGTTAGTTGTAACTATGCATTTCCGTAACAATCTTCAAATTTCCGTCCCAGGTTTTTGCATTCCTTCAGTACTTCTCGCACCGCCGACCCTAAGAGGCGGAAACATTTTACTTCTTCAACAAATTCGACAACAATAGTTCCCCACAATTCGAGGTTTTGAAAAATCTGGGGAAAGGGGAAAAAAATTGTAGAAAAAAGAAATCCGTAGATGTGCGTGTGTGTGTATCCTTCCTATTTGCTCCACTCTGGATTCACAGAAAGCAAACAGGAGCCATTTCCATATTTAAAAAAAGCTAGCGTACTTACAGATAAATTTAAACGATGCAGGCAGTAACTGTATATATTGCATTTAAAACGGGCACTTCAGTGCGAAAATAATGAAATTCAAAATCGTGTGTGTTCAACATAAAAATCAAAAAATGACTTAAGTCATGAATACAGAGCATACGGAGGACAGTGAAGAGGACAGTGTATCCCAGAGCAGGCAGACATTACGAGGGATAAATCAGCTTCACTGCAAATACGACCAGGAAACAGCACAGCACTCCGATGAATACATACGTCATTAGCAGAGAAACAGTTGACAGAAAAAGTAAGCTTTTCTATCCATAATTTCTCCAGAAGCTTTGAGAATAAATAATGATGAGCAGAGGTTTTTCTCATACAAATTAGTTGCACTTAATTGTTGCCATATAGCATTGTTTGTACAATACGAGTATGTTGAACATGTCTTAGTAGCGGAAGTCAATTGGAGTCGAGAGTTTTCTTCTGTTGTATGTTCACACATGGGTCATGCGGTTTACAAGGTCATCCAAGCATGACTTGGACAGAAGCTAGGGGGAGAGCAGCACCACTGGTTGCTGTAGCCCCAGGCAGGGCACGTGCTACACTTGTGAAATGGCTCTTCCTATAATTAATGATACAGGTCACTGTTTTTGTTTCTGCATCTAGCCAGCCAGTCCAATTTCATAAAAGGCAAATGACTGGCGTTCTATATCACAACAATTGCCAATAGGTTGAATAAATCGTCAAATCGCGCTCTCTCCTTTAATGTAGATATTAGTTGCCACTCAGTCTTTAAGCACATCATCGATATCGCTGGAGAACAGTGATTTTGGTGCCTTACAATTCTGACCTATTTCTGACCATGTTTGGGTCACTGATTCTCTCAGTTTTGCTCTCTCAGCTATTGTTTTTGAGATACAGCTTATTTACATTATACACCAATTTAACCTTACTGGTCCGCATATACAACTATATTACTTGCACATAATTAAATATAGAATGCATTTGGATGGATCAAGCACTTCTTTTTCATGAAGCAACTTTCTATCAACTACCATAGTTTATTTATACACTAGTTGCATTAGGTTCATTGATTTTCTTCCATCAGGTCGCAGAATGTGATGTTTATGTGATTTCCTCCGATGCAATGATATTGGACATTCGCACTGGATTATTCAACAGCAGTCCGCCATCATATGTATATCCCATCGTCCACGATACCGTTCTTCCATTATACTTATTTCCTGGTGAAAACGCTCACCTTGTTCCTCGCTTACATCTCCAAGGTTGTCTGCAAATGGGTCCCAATGACTGTGCAGGTAGTGTAATTTGATGCTCATATTACAACCAAGTGCACAAAAATCAGTGAGCATATTCTTAACCGGTTTTTTATAGTTAAGAAGAACCTTATAGTTTCCAAGGAAATTCTTTACTACCATACAGATCGACGACCACGCAGTTGCCTCAGTAACGTTCATTGACTCTTTAAATTTCTCATCATTTATGAGTTGTCGGATTAGTGGTCCATCAAATATACCTGCTTTTATTTTCTCCATACTCAATGCAAAAAGTTTTGTACATACATAACCAAAGCATGCTCCATCTCTGTTCAACACCTTGATGAACTGCTTCATTAACCCAAGTTTGATATGCAGTGGTGGCAATATGATCTTATTTCTGTCAACCAAATGTTCTGTGATGATGTTTGTTTCTCCAACGATCATGCTTTCTCTAAGATGCCACTGTCTTGTCATCCAATGTTGATCTTTAGCCCTAGAGTTCCATAGGCATATAAAGCCTGGGTATTTGGTGTACCCACCTTGTTTTCATAGACGAAAATTCATCTTAATGTCGACACAGGTAACCCAGTGCTAATCACGGTATGAGATCTTATCTGGGACTATTGCTTATGTAGCTTGATTTTCAGGCATAGTAATTGAGTGGCCAATTGGTAATGACCTGTATTTGTTCCCATTATGCAAAACAAAACATTTCAAGCTGCGTTTGGTGCTATCAATAAATAACCGCCACTCCATTGGTGTTTATTTTCTTATTCCAGTTTCATTAACAGTCCTTCAACATTGATGCAAAAAACAAATTGGTTTTCTGTTGTGAAGAACGGCAGGAAATCTTGCTCTCTTTTGCGCTAGACTGTCACTTTTGTTCCCGGTAACATACATTGTTTCTCTGCCAGCCTAGAAGCTAACAATTCTGACGACTTCTTTGGAAGACTAAAATCTCTAATGAGGTCATTCAATTCTGCTTTATTATAACCAGATACAACTGATCAAGGTCCTCGGAAATCACTGTCATGTTGTTCAGCATAGCTTTCAGGTGATTCATCCACTTCTGGAAGACTGATAAATACTGGAACAGGTATCTCTCTGAATGTGGAACTGGACGTCTTGCAGAGCGTAGATCGGGATATTTCCGCGTATTCCGGTTTTTACTATTGATGCCCTTTATATTTACTATACAAAAGTAACAATCGTCACTGTGGTTTATTGGTTCTCGCCATATCATTGGTTCCCCAAATTTCAAGCACTTCCGCTTCCCATTTCTCCACTGTCGAAGATGCTCTGTGCATGTTTTACATACAATGTGAGGTGACCAAGCGTTGTCTGATTACTAAATGTCAGAGTGATTGTAGTGTGAATATGCATTGTTGTGTGACATTGATTTGAGATGTTTGTTGATTGTAAGCATTGTCGAGAAGTGGGTTTATACGGCCTTACTGAAACTGACAATAATAGCGTGCAATAATGTAGCGAGGGGGTGAGCTGTTTATCATTATTAGAGACGAGCAAATGACGTAATATTGGCTTGTTTTTCTTAGAATTTGCTGGAACATTTTCCCTAGAGCATATGTGTTCATAATTTTCATTGGATATAAATATAGACGCTAATGTTGGCGCATTTTATTAACCAATAGCAGCTCAGTTATAATCTTTAGGCATATCGGGGTGTGGGAGTATAAAAAGGGCTAAGTCAGAGTCAGATTTCTCCAGTCCATCGGAAACATTTGTACATTACACGTCGGCTCCAGTCCATCGGAAACATTTGTACATTACACTTCGTCGAGTTTAACAAAAACAGTCATGGTGAATACATAGCATAGTTTATCGATTCGCAGGTTACGCGTAGCAAAGTTATGAAAAATCTCTCGCGTCGTAAAGTTAATTACACAAAAAGTTGAAGTACGCGAATTAATAATGGGCAGTAAAGAAGTTATTATAACAGTTTCAGTTTGGCGAGTGTCAAGATTAATATGTGAAAGTGAATAATGTGTTACGACAATAAAAGTATAAAACAAATTCTTTCATCAGTGTTATCTTTGGATAAAAACTCCTTTCCGTTTACACATCTTTATAATATAAGTGCTTGACCGAGAGATCATAGCTAGCCGGAGGACAGTAAACAAAAAAAAATTAAATACAATAACAGGCGCTCTGTAAAAGATAACACGAAGTGACCGCGAGAAATTGTATTCAATACGTGCGGCAAGTAAACAGTAGCATTTTCAATTACAAACAGTAATACCACTACATATTGTTTCCACAATGTGGGACGAACAATAATAATACCGTCGCAAATTGGCTACCACAACGTGGGGCTCGACAAACAAATGAATAATACCACTTCACTTGGTCTCCAAGTTTTACTTTGAAATAGCAAATAAGCTCTTTTTACAAAATCGGTTATGGGTTTTCTTTGCTGGATGAATGTGTATTCCCCACAGATGAAACAAAACACATCAGTATTATTCACACGTTTTCTTTGTGATGAAGCTGTATCAGTGTCTATGAAAAGGAGACATGAATGTCAGAATAGTTAAAGTACATCTGCAAACAACACGAATAGACCTTGGATAAAATAAATTAGTATAATACAAATAATATAATCAAGTTACAAATGATGCTGTAAAACAAAGTAGTCATAAGAGTAATTTATAACGATATCAGTATCTCATAAACTAGAGCTGCTAGAATGAAATGGAAGACATTTTTGGAATCAGCAACATCAAAATACCCAGAACAGGTGGAAAATTCAAGACACCACGAAAAATAATTTTTTTGTTCCCCAGTGTAATAGATCATGTTTATTAGTCTTAGAATACAAGTATTCACGACTTTCTCAGCAAACGTATTCATGTACAAATTAAGATTTAATTATCATATCGACAAGGGACAAAGTTGCTCACATATTTACTGTGAAACTCATCAATACTGCATAGAGGATTCGCCATCAATGATAGCCAACCCTGCTCTTGAATATTCGCAGTAAAAGATTTCTTATATGCGTAGGTATACTATTAAATACCCTTAATGTGTGTATAAGAGAATTGAATGTCACAAAAAAAATAACTTAATAATCAACCAATGACGCTGATGAAGTAACATAAAACAAAAATAAAGCTGAAGAGGTACATCGTTCTGTGGTAAACTGCCCGTGATACAACCAACGGGTGGTGACGAATCAATAACGCTGGCAACATTGCTGAGTTTACTATAGCAACCGAGCTCCCACCCGCCAATTGCTTTTCCGAAATAAACAACGTTGTCAGACCCCACTTCCGAAATTAGGAATGCAGTTCCTATTGTCCTAACAATGTTAACACGTTGATTGAACAGAAAAAACCCCTAATTTTAATAATTACAATTCCGTAAGTTAATAGCACCGCCTTAATTACACCTCCGTTGTGTGGGGATAACGTGTCTGTCTTACATTCAAGAGGTCCCAATTTCGGATCTCGGTTACGGTGAGTTTCCCGTGTAGGGTTTTTCTCGGAGATTTCTCTTATCCTGAAAAAAATGTGTCGGGTAACTTTAAGCTCTTCGTACTCCTGTCTCATTTAGCATAATTTCCCTCAATTTCACTCATTCATCGTGCGATAATACCTGCACGGTTAAAACGCTATTACACCCCTCCCACCAAAATACATTGTTATATTAAACAGTAACTGCGACTTTTTATCTGCAAATGTAAAGGTTTGTTCTGTAACGTTACTTCATTTGACGTTTCCGCATTTAAATAACTAAATACGTAATAGATGCAAGAGAGTTGAACTGTATCAGTCTATCAAATTGTAAATGTAGAACAAACATGTAAACAACATGCCATAGATCGCTTCCATCTGTATAACTTACCATATAAACTTTCTCTTCAATTGGTAAAGTCGACGAAGTGCAAGAAATTTGAAAGCCGGAAATAGAAAATCAACTATTTCCTCCCCGACTTAGTTTTATTTTCGTGTGCCAATGAAATATATGAGAGACAGGTGACCAGAGCTACCCTCTAACTAAGAGGGTGGGAAGAGGGTTGCACGTGCCATATGCCGTCGGGGTAGGTATAAATAATGACCTAATGGCCGCCAGACCAATTAGGCCTACACCACAGACGAGGATATTGCAGCACAACTGTAAAATCTTATAATTAAAACCATGACTTTCTTTAATTCCTGCCGATTGAACCCGCATCACAGCTTCCAATTTTTTTGTTTCGGTTTCTTTCTTCCGTCCTTCCTGGGCAAATAATAAATGTTTATTGGTTTGCCCCTTCTCGAAGTTTGGAACGGGAGCAAGGTGTTCGGAAACACTGGGAAGGGGGGCGGCGATACTGGCAACAAAATTATAACCAGCTCTTGACATTGAATTAGATTACTGGACTTTAAATTTGATTCAGCAGTCATTTATACTTTTTCAAACACCAAAAACGATTAAAGACCATTTCGATTTACTTTAATTCATTACAAGCAGATATTTGATTTAGTCCAGTTAAAATGGGTTGCTTTTCTTAAACAAAACGAGGTCATTTGAAGTATAATTTGAGGCAGTATTTTTAACACTTAAATAATTTCAGTAAGATATTATATAATATAAAATATAATAACAGCCCGCCTTAAAGCAATACATGTGTAATATAATATATAAAATGCATGTAACAGTCATTGTATTAATGTTTATATTATTATGTACATCTTCAATAATATTATGTGCATGTATTACGTAATTTAATAATGTAGGAGTTGTGAGAATAATAGATTAAAAGTTGCTAACAATGAGGTAACCTTGAGGCAATAATGAATTTGAAAGTTTAATAATGCTACTTGTGATTCTTGGAAGCAATAATGTAATTTTTTGTGATACTTTATAAAATAGCCAATCAACAACCAGAAATAGCTTTAGTTAAATGAAGGTATTTTATTGGACTAGGATTAACCAATCAGAAACTCAAATGGAGCAAAATTTACAAATTCAGAAGTCAGTTGCTTGTAGACAGTGTTCCTAACCGGACGCGAGATGCGTCCTCGAGAAGTTTAATACGTATTCGTGTAAGACGAAAATAGTTTACTTGTTAAAGAGTGCAAGTAATTAACAAAAGAATCTCACAGCTCTCTATATCAGTGAAGTGTTATTTAAATCGTGTCAAACATTAATAAATGGAGTGAAGAAAAACTTAAAATCTGTGTAAGCCTACATTCTTCAGTCGCACCACTCCCTGCTAAGACATTCATGTCTCTAAAAAAACATAAATACTGACGCAGCCGTGGCAAACGTAAATATGTAATATTTAAAGAAACAGTCAAAATCACAAAGTTAATATTTTTTAAACATTTTTGGGGCAAAGGCCACCGGAATGTACATTTGTGGCGAAGGCTACCGAAAACTTTTTACCATACGTGCGGTTGCAACTACTTCAAGTTCGGCTCCCCAACAGTCGAAAAACAATACAACTCCTTCAATAAAAAAAACTTCTTCAAAATTGGCTTCCATACGTGGGGCAGAAAAAAAACTTGTTCAAAGTATTCTGATTCATTGCAAGACTATTATAAATGAAATAAAATGAAAAAAGCAAATGATAATATCCGCAATCATATATTACAAATTTATATTTTAGTGGTTTTTAAAGCGTAGTAGTTACATGAAATGTTTTTTTTAACTAGTTAGGCAGTAAGCGATATAATCTGACAAAGAAAAGCCATTATTTCCTGTTAGTTTTTTCTTTAAAGGGAAAGGATATTGCTAAGAAAAAATAAATAATTAAATATTGTCGGACGTAATTATCATTCCAGTTCCACGCAAGTTTCTATCGTTGTGCTGCCCCAATTAAACACAGTTTCTATGTAAGTAGCTTCTGAAAAATCTGATGTGTTACATTCGCATGCTTTTCTCTGGCGTTTACCACTTATTAGTCGTATACAAAACATTCTTACAAAAGCTTGCTTTTCTGTCTACTTCAGTTTAATAGAGAAATAACTTCGTTTGCAGAAATAGCTTCAATACACATTCCGTCAGGATAAAAAAGGAAGAGCAATATCAAAATGTTTAAAAACTGGACTCTATATGCTGACCTTAAAATACCATATTCTTTCGATGCAATCGCGAGAAACAACTGAAAATCGACAGGACCTTAAAAGAATGACAAAGTATTTAGCAATTCAATCCACTAATAATGATATCTCGGAAATGTCCATAAAAAAGTTTTTTGAAATAAATTGTGTATTATATAGAAATATGCATTTTTGTGTAGTGTTTTTCGTCTATCTCTTAAGTCATATATGCAATATTTCTTCCGAATGAAGAGGACTTAAGAGGCTACTCCCAGGAAATTCAAGATATACATTTTATTTGTCATGTAAATAGCTTTCATGTATGGTATTTAATTCAAAATCGTTAGAGGTATCTTTGCGAATATAAAAAATTTCGAAAAAAGTTCTATGTAAAGGATACTTGGAAGTGGGGAATTTTCTTGAAAATCAATTATGTTATTTAACAGAATTTTCGATTATTGGTTATGCTATTCACACACACATACACACACAAACACACAGACCTTTTTTCTAAAAAATGTTTTTTTTTATTCATGGGGTCCCAAAACTGTATTTCCGTGAAACCTCATATATAATTTTTTAGCGGAATGCAATGCCTACTCCGCTTGGTAAACTGTAGAGAAAGTAAAAAGAGTAGACAAACTGCGATATGCCTGTTCATAAGCATTCCATTAAATTATAATACAAGGGCTATTATAACACAAATTATGGGATTCTGAATGCCAAACGAAAAGGATGTAAGTACCCGGTAGTAATTTAGAGCAGGGTACGGGAGAACATTATTAGTGAAATTATGCTCTACTGTCCAGCAATATCAAGTTTTACTTACTTATGTACTAAATGAAGAAATTCCAAATGTGGATATTAGGGGGGCTCGGGTATAGCTGGCACAGATTTTAAACTTTTATGTTTATGAGATTTAATGTACTTAACATCATTATGCATACTTATCTATGTGTTTAATTACTTCGGAAGGTTTGAGAATAAAAATGTAACAATACTTGATAAAGGTAACTAAGAAACTGTAATTTATTTGAACCCTCACACATGTGTCGATTTCCACATCGTCGGATGTTGTTACAAGTTGACCAAAAAATTATGGTAACGCAAATAACATAACGAAAATAATGCAAAATATAAATTCAGTGAATCAATAATCCAAACACATGTGAAAAAAGTGTCGTTTGCATTCATTCAACAAAGTAAAAGGTGCCACAAACATCGCTTAAAAATCTACATCTGTCCTTCAGAACTGAAGTTCAGAAAAAGAAGTCTCATTTGACACCGCATATGCATCTTAAATGGGCTAAATTTCAAATGTAAGATCCGATCTTACTTCGAATTCATTGAATCCATTGTTCTTCACCCAGGCCTCTTGAGAGCTTATGTACGCAAACCAAATAAAGTAGTTTATCATGACTTTCATCAATTTGTTGGCAATTTCTAAAGTAATTTTATTACTTTTTGTGGTTTCCCCAAAAGCCGCCTTCTGGTTCCTGTTTATTTTGGTCTTGTTTAGTTTTTTGGCTTTTGCTCACAGCTTTTAGGTGGAGTTTATACATATTCCTCTACGATAAATCTGTTTGAACATGGCTCTCGTGCTCTGAGAAACCAGGCTTCTCAATGACAACTGATGGGTTAGATTATTCAGTAATATAAGACGGTAGAAAATCTTTATCTGTTTTCCTAAGATATGTTCTTGGCACACGTGCGACTCCTTAAATGTGGACACCATCAAAATTAAGTAAAAATTTTGTTGGAAAATTTTAGCCTAGTGAATCAACGTATCCAATGAAACGTGTGCTAACTTGGCCCGATGTATGTTTTTGAAAAACTGGCTCGGGTTTATGTCAGAAAACCACAGTATAGACCTTAAACTGTTCAGACGTGTAGCTACAAGTCTTCACTCAACACAGACACCCCAAAAGCAACTTTTTACTTTCTCTACTACGTATAGTAAGTAGGGGAAGTATTGCATTCCACCCAAAAATTCGATACCGAGATTTCACCGGAAATACATGTTTTGAGACCTCCTGAATCCAAAAAAAGCATTTTTGGAAACATGTCTGTCTGTGTCTGTGTGTCTGTGAACAGCATAACTCAAAAACGAACAGTCGGATAAGCACCAAACTTGGTATTTAGGTTCAGTATCTTCCAGAAATGCGACACGAAGGTTTTCAAGAAAATCCCCCCACCCAGAGTATCCTTTACATGGAAGATTTTTCGAAAATTTTAATTTTCTCAAAAATGGCTCTAACAATTTTGATGAAAATATCATATGTTTAAGATAATGTCATGAGAAATGAAATGTATATCTCGAATTTTCTGGGAATGTCTCCAAAAGTATTCTTCATTGTGAACGACTTTTGCATAACTGGTAAACCATAAGAGATAGACAAAATTTTACTACACAAAAAATGTAGATCGCGTTAAAATACACAACTTATGTCATATACATTTCTTTTGTTAAGTGAACCGTTTTCGAGATATTGCTTGTTATTTTCTTAAATTTTACAGTACTTATACTTTTTCTCAAATTCGTTATTCATTTTTTTATGTCCTGGACATGCAAAGAGGATGGAATGCGCCACATAGCAACCAGCGTTAAAATATTTGACTATCGCTTAAAACCTACCATATTCCCCTGGCATCTACAAGAAAATTACCAATAAGATTGACATCTCGATATCTCGATTAACATGAAGCATATGGAGAATAAGAGTTTGTAAAATTAGATTGTACAAGAGTAGAGAAAGTCATGTGAGTGTAACACATCAGATTTTTTAAAGACCGGTTGTTTTAAGCTTTCATTTTCCAGGAGTGTTGATATTTACTTGCAAGTACAAAATCACACTGTAAGAAGAGGAAGGCTCCAAATGTAATAAAATCTATAACAAAGACTGACGATAGATGATCAGCCCCATGTCTAAGTGTCCTTGTAAAATGTCGTAGGGTTGCCAAGTTATTAACCGTGTGCCGATTAAGGGCCCATTCACAATGAAATGTAAGCGAAGACGTAGCATAAGCGCAAGACATTGCATTCATGTTATTTAATGGAAGCATTCACATAGTCACGCAACGCAAGAGTTTGTAAACTCCAAACTTTATGCTTGCGTTGCGTGCATAGAGGAAGAATTCTGCATTTCTTTCTCCTTACATTGCCTGCTGTTCAACAGCAGACGATCGTGATGCCGTCTATTGTGCATGCGTGCACTCTTCCATTAGTCCGTGGCACACAAATTGTGGGTAACGATCTCTCATTTCTCTCAAGAGGTTATGGTAGTGTCCTTACTGAACCCTCTTTCATTTAATGGATGAATCCGGTATCTGTGCCTGGATTTCTTGGTTCACATACCATAAGGCGCAAAAAGATAATGGACATTGCATTAATATAACTTGTGCAGCTGTAGCATCACATATATAACTTGCTGCAGTTTACTGAAGTTATTCCGTATGAGGGTAGGAGGTATGAAATTTTAAGAGACTTATGGAGTCGGAGTTCTTTTAATACGCAGTTAATTGTGTAGTATCTTGGGTTCATAAATTATGTAGAAGTTTTTGTTTTATCCCAAAAATATTGGGCACTTCTTGGCGACTGCTTAGCTTTTGTGGAAATCTTGTCAGAAGATATTGCGAACGTGATGAAGATGTCGCGAAGTAAAGAAAATGTAGCTAAAGTAGATCATTCGAGTTTAGACGCGCGGATTATACGGCTACGCCCTGTCGTCGCTCCCTCTCCTTCTAAAAAGCATCCCTCGGCTACGCGTTGAGACTGAGGGTCCTCAATCCCTCGGCTACGCCTTGCGGCTTAGGGCAGAATGCCAACGACAGCAACGCTAACATGATGCAAGTGCATGTGTTAAATGTTGATAGCGGAAGTGCTCACTACCCACATACAGAATAATGGCCAAGTTTCCAGAGTACTTGCACAACTACTTTCAATGTTATGCCCTACTTATTTATAAAATATTGAGTAAACTTTCTTATTTGGGATTGTTGGTTATATTATTCCATTTGAAACTTACGGTGCACTCCGACATTTCCGCAAATAGTTTAAGGATCTGTAAGCCATGCAAGCTTCTCGCGTTACACCTAACGGCTGCATTGTGAATGGTGTTCTCTCACGTCTGCGTTTATGCCGCAGCGTTTACATTTCACTGTGAATGTAGCCAAAGCCTGTAGCCAGCTAGACCCTTGGCCCCTTATAGATACTTTTGTATGTTAGTTTTTTACACGAAGTTTTAAGGTAAAGAATATAATTTAAATTATCCAACATTTAACTATATCCTTATCCACTATTGAATTACTCCACTTAAAAAAATAATGCAAAAGAAAAAACACAAGATATTCTTTCTCTAAGAATTACAAAATCAATTTCATTTAGTCTGTTAATATATGTCCAGAAGATGTATATAGAGGAAGAAAGAAAACGGCACAAATGCTGCAACTCGAAGAAGATTTAGAACTGATACACTGTCTGCTCTGTTGACAGTCATATTTATTACCTTTTACCCTGTTGTTTCAATGTTGCCGAGCTTAATATTTTTCTGGAAATACTTGGTCCTTTGTAAATTCTCCAGATTCCAGAACACCCAATTTGCTGTTTTACATATACTAAGTAATATCACTGAGTATTTGTCTCCACTTTAAAAAAAAAATGTAGCTGCGAAATTAATGAATAGAAAGTTAACATTCTAATATGCAGAAAGAACTATCGGAGTGTATTTTCAATTATTAAAAAAAGTTTATAAAATGGAAATAAAAATTGAATATCGTGTTACATTATTCAGAAAAATAAAGAGATTATACTTAAAATACGACAAAATATCATATTTTTTCACTTTCCAACTCCTCTTAAACTGTGTGCCCAGAACTAACGCAGAATGATATCACTTTCTGTGCATGTATTTTCAAATTCAGATTTATTGTCGGATGGCACATTACAGACACTGACACCGACAAAACCCAGTAAAATGCTTTGTTGATACAACGAAACAACACTGTTTTAACACAATAGTTCGCTGGCATGCAAGTTTAAAACTCATCCAACTTATAAAAACGTGTTTTTACCAACCATTCAAATAGAAGGATGTAGGACGTGTTTATCGGAGGGGGACACCTCGACCATTGTGATCTAATATGGCTACACCTCTCGGGAGACAGGGTTGAGGTGGAGGAGCCTTAGGAGGACCCAGGTCCGCAGGCAGACAGGCGCAGAAATCCCTAATACTTCCAGTTTGAACACCCACGCACCAGTAGAAGCGAGGAATCCCAAAAGGGCGACGCAGCATTCCTAACGGGCGGGATAACTCACTCTGGCGTTTGTGGAGAGAAATGTTTTCAATGTGCATGCACACACGCCATCTGCCCGGCACCGTCAGCACCGCAGGACCTAAAAACACACTAAAACATGAAATGGAGAGATAAAATGAGAGGAGATGGCGAAAGGGGAAATCGCTGTGGAATACATCACCCAGGCATTCGTCTTGGAACCAGGGGAAACCACGAAAAACTCCATGGTCAGAAATGGAACGGAATGCGGGCCGCAGACGTTACCACCTAAGTCATCTTGCCCATCCATTTAAATAGTATATTTGAAAACTTCTGTTTGATATAACTCTTAGCCAGAGAAGGCAACAAATTGTAACACGTTGCACCCAAATGAAAAATGACAGTTCACTTACTGAGCCTAAATTGAGGTTAGGGATTCGTTATATCTGGAGTTATGACCATGTTGAAGCAGTATTTTATGCTATATTAATGTCATATCTGTAATGATGTGTATATTATATGTAATTCATGCAATCATAGTGTTAAAATATGTTCCTTATATTAGACTACATGTTTGTTATTTTAATATTCTATTAGATATATTTTCTCATCTACGACGCATACGATTTCGACTGAAACATTTTCGACCCAAGCTAGCTGTTAACAAAGTCTTTTCTGAAGTACGAGTATATATGCTAGAAATATGTAGGCGGCTGACGCTATAGGAATCCCAAACTTATCTTGAAGCAGGGGTATTGTGTGTGCGATGAAGATAACATTTGTTAAAACGGTGTAATGTTATTATTGAATTTCGCATCGTAAAGAACCCCGAAATGAAACAAACACATTATCGTGTGCACCAGGAAGCAGAATAATATTCGTGTGACCAGTGTTTGAAGAAGAGTCAGCGAGAAAAGATAGCAGTCACAATAAAATTACGCGTCAATCTAAATTCAACAAAGTGGAAATGCTTCCGACGTAAGCAACAGCAAATAACATTAAACCTAATATTCCATAAACTATTATTCAATTTTTTTCACTTAATTTAAATATAGATATTAAATTGAAATCTCCTCATAAAGCATAATAAAATAAACGAAAAGAATAACAAACTGTCAAACCGCTCATTAGGATACTGCACTATAAACTGTTTTTGTTCCATATATAGTTGCGAGTCAACTCAAATATTCTCAAGTGCTTATCATTTATTTATTTGAAAATCATTAAAATTAAATACTACAATTTAATATTAATCAGTGTCTTCAATAATTCATTTTCTTACGCTCCATACCCTAAGATCTCCAACTCAATTTCATGCTCAATTAATAATAAAAGAACCGGCGGCAGCCGAGGACAAGAACAGAAGAGGAAGTGGACATCTTTGAGTTGCAAACTAGAAGTCACGAACTCGCATTTTGTAGGATCAATATTTAATTCACTAAATATTAATTAGATCAACCATTACGTTGGATCCTTATAATGAATAAAACTGAATAATTACAATAATAATTAATAACACAGGACCTGCGTAAATATACATCCGTTTTTTTAAAAAAAAATAGTCAGAAATATTACACTGAGCATGCCTTAATAACTCTAGCAATTATAGATTTGTAACTATGAAAATTTCCAGCGAAATAAAAAGTAGTTTATAGTGAGACCTGTAATCAAATTTCTTTAAAATTTTGAAGACACTCATTCATATCGAAAGAATATCACCTGTTTTAATTGAGCCATCCCATAGTAAAGTACCATACTATGAAACAGCGCAAAACAAATGCATTTCATATACAGGTTTACAGGAAGGAACACATTTTAGATATTCATTTTTAATGAACGACAATAGGTAACGACACATACAAAACATCATTGAATACAGGAAATTTCAAAGTTTTAAGTCCCGTCTATTAGTTCCATTCAGTGCCTATTGCGGCGCTGTGTTTGTTTACGAGAAAATGGCGACGCCACAGGAAAAGTCGTTTTGTGTGCTGCATTATGCAAACAGTGAATCCATTGTTTCGTTGCAACGTTCATTTCGCTGTAAGTTCAACAACGAGCCGCCGTGTCATAAAAAAATTACAATTGATACAATAAATTCCTAGAATGTGGTTGCGCATGCAAACGGAAAAGCACTGGTTGTCCTCGCATAACAAATGGTGCTCATTTTGAACACATAAAATAAAATTCTGAACTTACCTCTATTCATTGATGTATTGCATGTGCCGCAATCTATTGTCGTTCATGAGAAATATATATTAAAATCTTCTTCCTTCTTTTTGAATAACCCTGTAGTTATCAGGAAATAGTGCTTAAATTCTTGATTAGGTAAACAACCGTGGATAACTTAGTGATAAATTTTCAATATGTGTGTCCCATTTAACTGTCTAAATTAACACCTACAAAGTTATTTTGTTTCCAAATGTAAGGCATGGTTTCCTAAATTGATTCAACATGAATAAAATACACAGTCTGTTCCTCGTTAAATCATTAGAATGGAATTAGGAGGAAGCAGTAACATTAATGTCTTTATATTTTTCCATAAGTCTAGCAAGGTTATTATCACAGCTCATGAAACTTGTGTCATTAATATACATAAAGCTTAAAATGGCAAATTGCTTGGTAAATCATTTACTGCAATTAAGAATAAATACAGTCCTAAAACACAAGATGTAACACTTGCCTCAGAGGAGAAACATCCATAATAGTTTACAGTTTGATTACGGTTTACTAGGAGACTTATATTCAATATCACAATTCTCCGTTTTCAAAAGCGAGTAGAATGGTGTCTACATTTTTTAAGACAGCTATTAAGCTGAGTTTGAATTAGTGACAAATATTTGGCATACAATGAAAAGTAATTTTCAATAGCCTACAAAACCGGAATTCAACTATGTATTTGACTTTTAAAGTTAAAGAAATATGCCTTTCATCCAAATAGGTCTGCTATTAGTATAAATAATTTCAAATAATTTCCATGCGAAGGTAACTTCACGTTGGTAAAAAGTTCTCTTTAAAATTCCATAAAATATGTTTGTCAAATATGAAGTGTTATATGTATGCGATTTCTGATTTTTAGTTCTGGTGTTCACAGACTGACAAAAAAGTGCATGTAACTATATCTAAAAATGCTATGGGACCCTAAATTGTGTATTCGGTGAAGTCTCGATAGGTAAAGAATTGTTAAGCCAAATATTACATGTAATGTGGGCTTCAAATGTTTTCCGATGATCCAAGGGGTGTGGAGGAAGAGGGGGAATGTCTTCTCGATTAGTCATGCCTGGGTATAGCTGACAGTAAGTGCCGCTAAAGTCACATTTACTTTTATGTGTGCTCGTATAATTCAGCGACCTGGCTCTAGGAGGAAAGAAGACAAAACTAAACACTTTGCTCTTTACTAGATTTATCCAAGCGAAATAAATTAACATTTTCTTTACATAATATTGTCGCATCCCCCGTCTCTAAATAAGCATAAAAATATCATCACACTCGCTTTGCTGCAAGAGGATTTCAAACCGAAACGCAACACTACAGATTAAATCCTACCGGGGAGGACATATTAAGCAGTTAACCCTAAATCCTAGCGCAAAATCAGGAAGGAAAGGCGAAGGAGCAAAGCACAACACGTAAATAACCAACCTTCACATTATCCAACTTTAATAATGCTTAAAAATAGCAGTACAATACCTTGTTAATGGAGCCATCTTCTTTGCTGACCACCGGAGAGACAGGCTGAAAACACTTCCTTCCTCTTGGACTCCAAACCCGGTTCTCTCCCCACGCTAATGGCTACACAAGCTACCCTGGCATGTCACTGTTTACCCCCACCCCAACTTATGCTAACGAACCGCTCAAAACCTGTTTATCCCTCTAGAACAATTTAAATACAGCCACGAATCCTTACTAATAGCGTCACATCCGACCAGCTCATATTGAGTAATGTAAAACGTACATGTGCCACATCTCTCCGGGGTCTGCCAAGATTGATGTCCGCATCAATTGCTACAACAAATTAACATACAATACAGAATTTTTTCTGACAAAACATTTTTGTACCGTGACAACACTTGGTTAACATAGTTGTGTTGGTACCTTGTACAGGTGTACTTTGTGTTTAGTTTAGTTTACAGTATTATATATATAATGTAGATATAAAGTTAAAGCAGTCACTTAGGGAGTCTGATCACCAGGAGGTACATAATGACGAAAAACACTGAATAAGCTATATTCACTGTTAAAGTTTGTATTAGGGTTCCGCACACACTCTATCACTTTCACTTCCTCGCCCACAAACAATAGTTAAATGTGCCACTAACTGTAGGGTAGGTAAATGTCCCACCTGCGACGAGAAATTCAATTTTATTTTCTATGCAGAACTGAAACCTTAAGGTAGGGATTATCGGTGCTTCCCACTTTGCCATGAAAGCCGCAATTAAAGTCCTGCAGCAACGATCTTTAAGGGTTAGTTACCTGTCAATCCTACCCTTCGATGAGGTCAGTTTATAAGGCACATAACATGGCGCCAGGCATCGACGAAGCTGTGCCATATGGGGGCCACCCCTATGGCCGACGACTGCAACGATGAAGCAGAAACAGAGGCAACCAGTACCTCAGCTATTCTTGTGGCATGTTTACGGACCCATTTAATTGTGTGGTGAACGCTCCCCATGATATGCATTGCTTAAACATTAACTCAAGTGCAAATAAGTAAAGAGCACGAACCTGTTAATTACAAAAATTACTCATTGTTAGCCATGTCCCAAAACAAGGATGTGTCAGTACAAAATATAATACAAAGCATATTACATAATCCCCTTATGGTGAGAAAACTTACTAAATATCTTAACACAGAATTTACAAAACTACAATATACTGATAACCTCAAAATTACAAAATATCACTATGCCTATTAAAATGTTTATCCTACGTGATCACTTACAAAGGGTACCCTAAATTACAATGCATATTGAATCAATGCCTAGGTCTTTATAGATGTGCACATCTAGTCTTAATCATCCCAATTAAAACTGTTATTAAAATTGGCTATGATTAATATCATTAGTCATTAAACCTCGAGGTAAGCCCGCATTAAAATCATCATCATCATAAATACCACCTCTACTCCCAATGAATTCTAGCACACATGCTGCATGCCTTCAAAACATGCACTGATAATGTATAATACTGTCATATCAAATACTACCATATACCAAAGTTTAATTACCGACATATCAAATTTAGTATACTACACTAGTCCAATGCTAAGTACTACACCCCGTTAACAAGCTATTCATCACAATATCTGGAAGAGATGGAGATCAGGGTTGCCAATATTCTGTCCTGAAACATTCTCAAAAACAGAAATCAACCTATGGTACATGTAAGTCAATAGCCCAAATTCACAATGTTATCATATCATTGCCAAAACTATGATTACATCACTTCAAAATAGAAATGCATCACTACTATCATCGTAAACAAATATAATCGAATATTGGAGAACACACTGCGGCACTTTCACCAACATGAAATATCACATACCTTAGCGGCTGCATACTGCACTTTCGCTAGGCGAAATTCACACTGCAAGGGCAACGGGTACACAACGGCAATCCCGCCGAGCTGCACTGTCACTGAAACAATTCTAATACTTCCGAATACCATAATGGGTACACTTCTGCAACACCATTATACATCAATACAATATGTCAGGTCCGGCGAGGGTATAAGAATTTGTCACAATTTATGAATAACATAATACCTGTCAGGGGTAACAATCAAGAAGTTTAGATTTATAAATATCACGTCAGTCTTATTATTAAACTTTATGTAGAGTTAACCCAGAACACAAAAGATTTGACATATAGGAAACGGGTGTAGCATCCAAAATAATGTAAATTAAAAATCTATACATCATTACATTTATCATAAGCGGCAAAAGATCAAACAAATTCACAATCTATAAGGTCCTACTGGATCATAATAGGGATACAAACGTGACACATGTACTGATTGTTCCTTAACTCTTGGAGCATGGGGTCGTTTGACAACGTAGGTCACAGGTGTAATCTGCCTAACAATTTCATAAGGTCCAAAATATCTGTGCAATAATTTGGTACATTTCCCCTTTTTCCTTACTGGGGTGAAGACTTTAACCCATTGACCCACTGAAAACTCAACATCTCTGTGTTTCTTATCATATCTTTCTTTCTGCCGAATCTGTTGCTGATTTATATTAAGTATAGCCACTTCACGAGCTTTCAGAATATCCTTCAGGGTTTGTCGAACGAAGAGATCATTGGAAGTAGCTTGGAGCTGCACTTGATTTGGCAGAGCAGGTTCACGTCCATAAATCAAATAGAATGGGGAAAATTTAGTTGTCTCCTGAACAGAAGAGTTGTATGAAAATATGACATATGGCAAGACTACATCCCAATTCCTTTGATTTCCATCAACAAAATGGCTCAACATATTTAACAATGTCTGATTAACCCTCTCAGTAAGGCCGTTACACGAAGGGTGATACGAACTAGTGAAATTTGGGGACACCGACAAAGACTTTAAAAGTTCTTGAGTAACTTGGCTTAGAAAAACTGAACCACGATCAGATAGCAAAGTTGCAGGCGCTCCATGTCTGCAAATAATTTGGTGTAAAATAAATTTAGCAACATGAGGAATAGTAGCCAAAGAAAGAGGTGCAGCTTCAACCCAACGAGAAGCATACTCTGTGGCAACAATAATGTGTCTGTGGCCTGAATTTGAACGAGGGAGAGGACCTAACAAATCTATACCCCAACGTTCACCAATGAAGTTAACCGGAATAGGTTGTAGAAGACCAGCAGGTTTCTGATTCTTGGGACCTTTTCTCGACTGGCAACTGGGACATGTCCGGACAAAATGCTCAATAGATTTCTTCATTCCAACCCAATAGTATCTCGAATTAATTTTGTTGAAAGTTTTCGAAAATCCTAAATGGCCAGACAAAGGGTCATCATGGCAGGAAGACAAAATTTCATGCTTAAGTGATTCAGGTATAACAAGTAAATGTAGGGGACCAGTAGAGCCAGCATTTTTCCTATACAACACATCAGATTTAAGCACGTACGTGGAAGCTTGTCGTTGAACTTTGGGAGAAGCTAACTGAGGATCCTTAAGGGCATTAATGATAGGTAAAAGAAGCGGATCAGCTTTCTGTTTATCCGCAACTTCGATAGGAGAAAGCAAACAAGTAATAAGTTCATCTAACTGCTCAAGTTGTTCTGGTTCAGGCTGTGAAACTGGAAATCTAGAAAGTGCATCAGCATCATTATGTTTCTTCCCAGATTTGTAAGAAATAGTATAGTCGAATTCTTGTAGTTTAAGACTCCACCGAGCCAGGCGTCCTGTCAAATCCTTTAAGTTATTCAGGTAACAAAGAGAATGATGGTCTGACACAATATGAACTTTGTATCCAAAGACAAAATTTCTAAAATGAGTGAGACCAAAAACAATGGCCAAAAGTTCAAGTTCGGGGACAGCATAATTCTTTTCACATTTTGAGAGGGTCCTAGAAGCATATGCAATAGGGCGCAAATTATCTTCAACTCTTTGTAGTAAAACACATCCAAGACCAAGTCCACTAGCATCTGTATGCAATTCGGTATATGCGCCAGTTGTATAATGAGCCAAGACAGGTGCAGAAGTTAGATAATCCTTCAGCTTTTGAAATGCCCATTGTTGATCATAACCCCATACAAAATCTACATTTTTCCTAGTCAACTGAATCAGGGGTTGAGCAATTTTGGAGTAATCCTTCACAAATTTCCTGTAAAAATTAAAAAGACCCAAAACTTTCCTGATATCTCTAATACTCTTTGGTTTCGGGAGTTGCTGAATAACTTTGACCTTGTCAGAATCAGGGGAAATGCCCTCTTCTGATACTTCAAATCCTAATAGTTTAATCTTATCCATAGCGAAAAAACATTTAGCAGGTTTAAGTTTGAAATTGTGTGAAGCCAAACGTTGAAAAACAGCCTCCAAATTGTATAAGAGCTCCTCAAATGTTTTAGCAAATACCACAATATCATCCAGATAAACTAAAGCTTTCTTAAATTTCAAATCACCTAATAGCTTTTCAGCAATATAACTGAAGAATCTGGGAGCGTTTGCAAGGCCAAAAGAAAGTCTCTCAAATTCATACTGTCCTTCATGAGTGACAAAAGAAGTGTATTTCCTACTACTTTCAGCAATGGGAACCTGAAAATAAGCTGACAATAAATCTAATGAAGCAAACCATTTGGCTTCACCCAGGTAACTGAGTAAGTCATCAATGAGTGGCAATGGGAACGAAGTAGTTTCACTTATAGCGTTTAGCCTCCTGTAGTCGACACAGAACCTCATGGAATTATCTTTTTTCTTAACTAAAACCACAGGGGAGCTCCAAGAAGACTGAGAATCTCTAATTATGCCTGCATCTTTCATTTCTTGCACTTGTTGAGAAATAGTTTCTTTTTGTTTATGTGGTACTCTATATGGGCGTTGTTTAATAGGTTTGGGATCAGTGACCTTAATTTCGAATTCAGCTACATCAGTAGTGCCTAAATCCTGAAGAGAAGTAGCAAAAACATGTGAATATTTCAGTAGCAAGGTATGCAAATGACCACGTTGATCAGGGCTTAACTTACAACTTACGTTCCAATCAAAGTTAGGAGCTTTCAAAGTTGCAACATCGCTAGAAGAAACAGAATTACTTTGTATTAAAGCTACGTCATGAGCATTTGCAAGCACAGTTCTTGCAAATAATGTTTGAGGTACAGCTGAATTATTATGAACAGGGATTGTATAAGTTTCGGCCGAGTGACACACAACAGGTGGGATCATAAGATTCTTTTTGTTCATTATGCTAACTGATGGTTCAAACATCACGTCATTAGTAATAACAGCAGTTGGCTGCACTGACACATAACAGGTTGAGAAAGGTGGAATTCTAACATCTTCAGTCACTGAAATTTTGTTAGGCACAATAGCATCATTATCATCATTCAAAGGGCTGACAGCAATGTCTGCAAAGGGGCCTCTAGTTGTTACAGAGATGGGAATAGTAATACTATGATCCTTAACTTGAAGTGAAACACAATTTTGAGCATAATTAATCACAGCATCATGTGCAGTCAAAAAATCATTTCCAAGAATAAAGTCGTGAGCTAAGTCCTTAACCACTAACACATCTTCCTGAAAATGTGTATCACAAATTACAAAATCCAAGATGGTATGATAGGGAGCATCCAATAATTTGTTGCCTGCAGTTTTAAGCAAAATTTCAACAGGTTGCAATTTTGAAACGTCTGTAACATGTATAGCATTCACAATACTAATAGCACTTCCTGTATCTAACAAAATAAACATTTCTTTAGCATCAATGTGCCCAGGTACCTGCAAAATTTGACCTGAAAGAGAAGATATATTATTTAAATTAGGAGTAGGCACAGTATGTTGAGTTGTTACCTTTAAGTCACATCGTCTGGGGCTCGGCGCTGCTCGTTTTTTGGATGTGTCGAATTCATTCTGCAGTAGCGAGCAATATGCCCCCTCCTGTTACAGTTATAACATATAACTGAGGAACCTTGTCTATCATTGTATCCATCGTACCTGCCATTTGATGACCTCTGCCTGTTGTCCTGGCGATAACCAGCACGATCAACAACTTCAAATGGTCTCTGATGTATTGAATGCACAGACTGTAACTGAGTAACTTGGGTTGACAATTGTTCGACCTTTTTACATAGCAAAGAAATAGGGTCTGGTGCATTAACTGATGTTGCACTAGGTATTGTAGTTGGTGACATCACAGAGCCTGCCACAACAGATGACACAGAGGGAGAAGAGTGCCCCACAATTTGTGAATGAATTATTCCCGGGGTCTGAGCAAGAGCTAATTGTTGTCTGTGAGTGGTATAGAAGTCAGCTTTGTCAACTCTTTTAATAATCTGTAGCACCTCATCAACAGTTTGAGGGTTCAAAGGTAACAGTGCCTGAACATAAGTGGCTTTCAAGCCCTTGAGCAAGTTCTTTATTTGCTCCGCCTGTGTCATTGCTGGGTTTACCTGATCACATAGGGATAAAACATCGTAAACATAATCCAGAACTAATTCACTGTCAAGTTGAATACGTTGCCTGAGCTTAATTTCTAACAGCTCCTCCTGGTGGGACATTTGAAAAGCTGACAAGAACTGAGAGACAAGGAAATTCCAATCATGCTGAGGATGTCTGTGACAAAAAGTTTGATACCAAATGGCAGCGGTTTCTTTTAAGTAACAGGGGAAAAATTTAAGCTTTTGACCATTATTCCAAGAATTTGCTTTAGCAACCATTTCAAAGTTGCGAACAAAAGCATTAGCTGGTGTCAGTGTAGGACTTAGAAAAAACATTGGCTCAATCATGGGTTTAGTCACAATAGGTTGCATATTCGCTATAGTAGCTGCAACTTGATTCTGAATAACAGGAATTAACTGTGCATTCATGTCAATATTACTTGCTGAGGAAGGTAACTCACTATCTTCAGAAACTTCAGAAATAGGCACATTTGATCATTGCCTACGTGAACGTCTAGTACACATTTTAAAAATGGAAGCTTACAAATCTGACCCTGAAAAATACACCACTATTAGCACTGTGCGAAAGTTGCCTCGCCCTTAACTTGTTAAAAAAAAGCAAAACTGACAACTGTAATGTCCGTAGGCGATTAAGCGGAATTGCCAAATGGTATTACTCAAAAACTTGAGATGCAAAATCTATAGCCAAGATTGCCATATAAAGCACTCGCAAATAGTAATTAAACAGAGCTACCCCCGGGGAAAAAATTTAAGACTTGGCGTGCAGAAGCCCAACGCATAAACTGTACCCCTAACACATGGTATTAACGAGAAATAAACGTCACCCGAACCACATTATTCACTGAAAAACATGTATATATTGGGCAAAAAAAAATAACCCTTACCTTAAAGCACTGAGTAATCACACGCTACGTTATTTCACTATAAAATGCACTAATAAACACTCACAAAGCAATATAATTCTTCACTTCACTGCAGGAGAACATGAAAAATGTGAAACACGTAAATGCTTCTAAAAACGTCCAAATTTGTTATCACACAACGCTGTTATTAAAACTTTAAAAAACTTTCTTTATAGGATACATTCATGGGATAAAAAAACAAATAGACCTGAGGAAGATTTTACACGTGAGCACTACATGAAAATTACGGCACCAAAACTCATATTTTCAAGAAAAATACACCCACAAAGTTCATGTGCATTTAAAAGCGCCAAAGTAAATTGAAAATATGTGAATTTCAACATTGGGATATTATAAAACACTTAAAAGGAAAGAAATTATAACATGTAATTGCCACGTGCTGCGAGTAAATTTGGGACCAAAATTAAGTGCGCCTGAACATCAACGTGAATAATAAAATCTGATTTCTAACAAAATTATTAATAACTGTTTAAATCCCCTTACATAATTAAGCACACAACTAAGCCGGAAATGCAATAAAGCAAGGCTAAGCAAGAGATAAATTTAAAATTTAGCACGTGGTGCAGAATATGAAATTACTATAACGCTAAAAAATTCACAATTTAAGAAAAATAAACCCTAGATTTATATGTATATACAATTCCAATAACTGATCAACGATGTATAGATTCAAATATAAACGTTATACCCTAAAACTCTGAAAAGAAAAAAATTCCAAGTTTTTGTGCAAACACGTGGCAGCCAACACATCGCCATTAAAATATTCAACGCATCATTATAAAATATGCCCAAAAATACAGCAGGATTTTCCAAATCAACTTAATACAATATTAAAGCAAAAGAAGAATGGATTGCAAAGATTTAACAGGATTTAAAATCTCACACGTGGACGCCACGCGGTCGCCATTGTTATTCTGCGCAGCGTTTCAACACCAAGGTTCTACGCATTATACGCGATTTAGGAGAAAAAAATATTTGGAATCTGCCCGGCGAACTCCACCAATTATGTCGCATCCCCCGTCTCTAAATAAGCATAAAAATATCATCACACTCGCTTTGCTGCAAGAGGATTTCAAACCGAAACGCAACACTACAGATTAAATCCTACCGGGGAGGACATATTAAGCAGTTAACCCTAAATCCTAGCGCAAAATCAGGAAGGAAAGGCGAAGGAGCAAAGCACAACACGTAAATAACCAACCTTCACATTATCCAACTTTAATAATGCTTAAAAATAGCAGTACAATACCTTGTTAATGGAGCCATCTTCTTTGCTGACCACCGGAGAGACAGGCTGAAAACACTTCCTTCCTCTTGGACTCCAAACCCGGTTCTCACCCCACGCTAATGGCTACACAAGCTACCCTGGCATGTCACTGTTTACCCCCACCCCAACTTATGCTAACGAACCGCTCAAAACCTGTTTATCCCTCTAGAACAATTTAAATACAGCCACGAATCCTTACTAATAGCGTCACATCCGACCAGCTCATATTGAGTAATGTAAAACGTACATGTGCCACAATATGATCTTTAAAAATCAAATATTGCACTGTTCATGCGGGTGCTTCAGAAGTTTAGGATGCATTATTCAGTAATTTTCTTGAGAAACAATGTATATCTAACATATAATGTATATCTAGCTTTTTAAAGCTTGTTGCTGATAATAATAATAATAATAATAATAATAATAATAATAATAATAATAATAATAAATAATAATAATTAATAACTACCATTAATAATATTAATATATCAAACTGTTGAAGCAGTTTGAGCACAATTAAGTGCAACATACAGTTTTCTTCAAAATGAGATATATTTTGCGTTTGTTACTGAAAAACGAATATAGATTGTTTTATTTCAAACATAATTCCTCCTTCACATACTCACAAGACAAATGAAGAAAAATCGTGCCAACATTGTACCTAAAAGGAGAAAATGTTAATAGATACGAGGAAACAACGTTTAGCGCAAAATATGCAGTTTCTATATAGCTGTTTTATTCGTTTAGGATAACGTATAAGCTACATTTTAAAAATAGTGATCCAAAAGTGTTAATGCAGAACGGTTGGTGTGCTTTTGTTGCAATTGCTTCATTTGAACGCATTCTATTCTGAAAATTAAATTGCTTTCAAAAGTAAACCTGCTTTCAAATTACAAATCTGAAGAAAGACAAAAAAAAAAAAAAAATTAGATTTTAGATACTTTGTGTTAGAATTCACATTCTGAATTCTTAAAATGCTGCTCTTCCCTAGTCTGGAATGGAATGGGATGTGTAACGGAGGGGATTCAACCCCGATCCAGTGAATGAGGATATTGTGCTTGTGTCCCTCAAGGGTGCGCCCCCGGGATGGAGAAAGTGAGGGAGGGACACCGAGCGGCCGGAACCAGGAGTGACGGCACAACAATGAACAAGGTTCCTAAAGTTTCCAGATTGAGACGCACCGACAGTCGGGCAGGCAAACCGGGGACCCCACCCCACACAGGGGTCCAACGCCCTCCAAGAGGCGGTCCGTATACGCTGGCAACCAGCCGAAGATCGAGAGACGGATGAGGTTCCACAGAGATCATGCTTTTCCCCTGCCAAACCGCTCCGGAACACCATCGCCGACACTTCCACCCTGAAACATACCTAACCGGGTTAAGGATGAATGAAATGAGGAATGGAACGATATTTGGAGGCTGTGAGAATCAGCATTCGCCTGATGACCCAGGAAAACTCCCGAAGAAACCCAAGGGTCAGAGTGGGGGTCGCCGGGAAGCAAACTAGGGATCTTCGAATTCGAGTCGCACGCGTTACCGCAGCGCCACCTGGACGGAAACTGGAAGATCGGTAGTTCAAATTTCGGCTATGATTGAATTTTTCAATCTGATTCTATTTTTCCAACCTTGTCCTGTACACGGCTTAAGTGAAAGTCTTCTTGTTAATTGAGATGAACTGCCAGTACAAACTTCGTTGTAAGTCTAACAAGAATGCAGTAGCTAAAACGATTTTTATGTGATGCCTTTGAAACTCCACGCTCATTACATTACCAAGAGAAAAATCTAACGTGTTGTATTCACATAGCTTTCTCTTCCCGAGTGCAAATCCCAGTTAGAGCGAGTTAGCTGGATAAAGCTTTCACAGGGTTTCCTCTTATCCTGAGAAGATGAATGTCAGGTAACCCTAAGCTCTAGGAACCTCCGGGCCATTTCAGCATAATTGTAACCACTTCGTTCATTCACCGTCCTTAATGCCCTATCTGGTTAAAATAATTTAATTATACCAAAAGAAGAAGCTGACATTTACACATTTCGTTGTAGAATACGTAGATAAAGCGACAGTGACATTTTCAAAAAGCATGTCACTACGTGATGCTTTGAAATCCCGTGCTGTTTGTAAAACCGCGACAACTGAGAAACTGCGTGCTTTAACGGTGTCTGCATTTCTTGTGTAGCAAAACTTTGTCCAGTTTTTTAGAGTTTACCAATTATACAAAAGTTATTCAGAACGAAGAAGACTTGAGAGTTTCTTCTCAGAAAATTCAAAATATATATTTCATTTATCATGAAAATATCTTAAACAGAGAGTATTTTAATCAAACTCGTTAGAGCCATTTTTGAGAAAATAACACATTTCGAACATTTTTCCATGTAAAGGGTTGTTCGGGGTGGGGGAGATTTTCTTGAAAATCTTTGTGTCACATCTTAGAAAGATGAACTTATATATCAAGCTTGGTATTTAGCCGACTTTTCGTTATATTGTTTACAAAACATAGAAGCATATGGAGCTTTTGCGATAAAATGTGTTGCATTCACATGACTTCTTCTACTCACTCTTCCACAAATTATTCTTACAAAGCTTATTCTTGCATCTATTTAATGTTAATACAGATAAAGCTTCATCACTTATTTACGCAATCGTTGTAGGTATCAATAGAACATATTAAGCTAAAGCGATAGCCAAACCCCTTAAAGCTGATCGCTATGCGGGGACTCGGCACTGATCCACATAGTGGATATTGTGCTACACCTCACAAGGAGGTGTCTCCGGGAGGAAGGATGAGGCGAGAGGAGACACCGGCCGGCCGGAAATAGGAGTGACGGCACGGGAATGGCAGTGTCCCCAAGTTTTCAGAAGAGACTCCCTATCAGACAGACAGACCGGGGAACCTACCCCGCACAGAGGTGGTCCAACGCCGCTCAAGGAGGTTAGGATACCCGGATAGCCGGCCGAAAGCCGAGGGACGGAGAGAATTAAAAAGAGCATCCTTATCCCCTGCTAAACTGCACCGAAACGCCTTCGCTGACACTTCCACCCTGAAAGAAACCAACGAATGAAAGATGAAGCGAAATGAGAATTAAGATGAAATGGAGGGACAGGAAATTCGGGGATGTGAGAATCCTTCCGAGCATTCGCCTGGCGACCCGGGAACCCCCCTCCCCGAAAAAAAACATGCGTCAGCAAGGTCGGTCACAGGAATCGAACCCACGACCTCCCGCATGCGAGCCACAGATGTGATTCTGTTCTCTTTGTATGAACATGAGAAAGAAAGAAAGAAATAAAGAAATAAAGAAAGAAACTAAGGAGGAAAGAAGCTACGAGGGAAAGAAGGAAAAAAGTAAGGAAGGAAGTAAGCGAAGCAGGTGGGCCATAAGGGAAATAAGAGAAGTAAGGAGGTAAGGAAGGAAGTAAGTAAGGAAGCAAGGGAAAGAAAAACAATAGCTATTTGCAGTTGAGAGAAGTTTAAAGTATTTGAAAATTCAAACTAATAACAAAGAATATTTCAGAATAGGTAAAATATAAAAATGTTATTTGACATACAAATAAAAATGTTATTTGATATAAGTTTTTTGCATTATCAAGATCTACATTTATTGTGCAGTAAGATTTTGTCTCTCTCCTACGATTTACCAGTTATCAAAAGTGATTCACAATAAAGAAGAATTTACAGACTATTCCTAGAAAATTAAAGATATACTTTTTATTTTTCATTAAAATTAGCTTAAACATATGCATTTTAATCTAAATCCTTAGAGCCATTTTTGAAAGAAGTCGAATTCTTGGAAGAAGTTGAACTTAAACACTAAGCTTGGTTTTTAACCAACTTTTTGTTTTTGAGTTATGCTGTTCGCGGATACACAAACAAACAAACACATACACACACACACACACACACACACACACTTGGACCTTTTTCTAAAAATAAAGTCATTGCCTTCAGGGATACGCGAAGGTGATTTCTCTACTTACCGTAGCTATGTGATAATGCAAAAGAAACGCTAACTTTGGATTCATGGGGTCTCAAAAGGTGTATTTCGGTGAATTTCGTTTTTCAATTTTGGGTGGAACACAATACTTAGTTAGGGTTCTCAAAACGTGTATTTCCGGTGAATTTCGTTGTTCAATTTTGGGAGGAACACAGTACTTAGTATTAGGGTTCTCAAAACGTGTATTTCCGATGAAGCTCTTATTCAATTTTTGGATGGAATACAATGCTTTCTCTACCTCCTGTAGCTACGTAGTAGAGAAAGTAAAAACGCTTTGTTTGGTTTCAGGGAGTCTCTAAACGTGTATTTCCGGTAATCTCTTTATTGAATTTTGGTTGGAATACGACACTTTCTCTACCTCCTGTAGCTATGTAGTAGAGAAGATAAAAATGCTTTCTTTGGATTCAGGGGATTTCAAAGCATGTATTTCCGGTGAATCTCTTTATTGAATTTTTGGGTGAAATAAAATACTTCGTCTACTTACTGTAAGTGGGTAGTAGGGAAAGTAAAAATGCTCTCTTTGGTTTCAGTGGGTCTGAAAACGTGTATTTCCAGTGAATCTCGTTATTCAATTTTTGGGTAGAATACAATACTTTCCCTACTTATTATAGGTAAGCAGTAGAGACACTAAAAAGAAGAGTTGTGGGATAGATAAGCGGCTGTTTGTCGTTACGGCATCTTACATGTAACCAAATAGGGAAAAATGTAACTTAGACTGTAACTGGAAATCATTTCTGGCCTAAACTGTTGTCAGGATTAAGGCAAAGTGCACAGAAAAACCACACTTTATAAGGACACTATGATAAATAAAGAACATATAATTAGTTGATAATGGGTAGAGAAAGCAGTGAATATTGAAAACCAAACCATTTGTTTCAGTGCTTGCTTGTTATACAATGATATGATGCTTCTAATTCCTAAAAATTAGTTTGTATACTGCTTCTGTCCCTGTGTTGTAATGCTATTGCTGTTTTCTTTTCACAGTTATACATTCTTACAGCCAAGTTTAAGGAAAATATGTTGGAGTGATATTTCCTTTAGCATTCCCTAACCTTGTAGAGCCGGTATGAGCTAAGGCATATGGCATAACCTCTCGATAAGACACCCCGCTTGCCCCGCTACAGGTGGAACGGAAAACATTTGGAGCCGACTGTACTACCTGTATCTCAAGTGGCTAATTGACAGAGTAATTAATCAAGAAGAAAGAGAAAACAAAGCAGCAAGTCCCGCTGCGCTGATGAAATCCGCCAAAAATCAGCATAGTTGGATAAAGCCACAATCCCAAAAAAGATGGTGGTTAACTTCTTGCTGGCAGACTAAGTTTCTTGTGCCCTGAAAACTGAGATTCTTTATGGCGTTTTCTTCTCATTCGCAGTGATGAATCCTCAGAGAAGGGAAGCGATAACGTGAATATACATACATATCGTTGTTGACAACATAGTTAAACAAAGTATTGTTTCAGTGTTTTAATGCTTCTGCCTATTATTTGATGCTCATACGCAAACCTCTCCCGTGAAAGACCTCTAGAATCGCTTAAATTTTTAGACAAAAATAGCCTATTCAATTCCATAGAGGCCAGTGACACCAAATTATTTCATCTGCTTTGTAAGTGAGGTGTGTCGGCCACTGTGAGTGTATGAAGCGTGTCCACACATGAAGTCGGGTAACTCCCGCATTGAGAATCCATTCGCTTCTCTTGAGTGAAGACATAACCGCGGACCAACGAGGTCAATCAATCTCGCGCCGGTGGTCTGTGACCCTATTGTCCAGAATGACCTCGAGGAGTAACTCGCCATAGTAGCGTAGGTGCTTAGCTTCCGGGAACTGCGGGCGCGCGCACTCGGTGTGTGGTAAGATCCTACAGCTCTATAACTTAGAGGGCGGTGCTGCCGTCCATCACCTTTAACTATGAAGGCCATCTTAGGGTGCATTTCGCTTGTTCTGGCCGATCTCCATTACCGAGACAAGTATTAATGTACCCACATCCGTCCTGCGGTGACCGTAGCAGATCGGCCGCAGGAGTAATTGGTGCAAAAGCTTTCGCGTTCGATGTCCGAAATGCATTCAAGGACAAGCTGCAATTCAAGGGTATGCCCTGCTGAAGGACATATAAATTTGATTAAAATAATTGATGTGTTGCTCTCACATGACTTTATCTACTCTCTCTTCTACGAAACATTTTTAAAATATTCTTCTTGTGTCTACTGTTTGTTAATTCAGATAAACTTTCAATTCACATGTACACATGTCGTTGTCTGTGGAAAATCTTAGAAGGATATAAGATCCCTGAGAACCTGATCAAGGAATTAAATTATTATACTGTAAAACCAAGATAATAATGGATAAAGTAAAATAAGAATTCAGTATTAAAATGGGATTGAAACAAGGTTGTGGTTTGTCACCCATTTTATTTGATTTATATTTAATAAAATAATAGAAGAGTGGAGAATGAAATGTAAACCAAAGGGAATCACATTAAATAATACGAATGTGGACACAATCATATTTGCAAATGACCAAATGTTATTGGCAGAGAAAGAGGAAGACATGCAAAAAGCAATGTTTAATTTGAATGAGATAATAAAAGAATATAATCTGTAAATTTTGGGAGAAAAAACAAAGGTAATGGCCGCGGTAGGTAAAGAAAAACTCCGGATTAATATTGTACAGTAAAAATAGTTGAACAGGTATCCACTTTCATTTATTTGGGATCAGAAATATCAGTAATTGAATAGAAAGGCAGAGATGGAAGAAAATATTAAAACATATAATAAAATAAACGGATGTATCAAACGACACTTTGGTAGAAATATGCGAAAAGATATTAAATTGAGACTATATAAAATAGCATCTAAGTTCGCATTGAAATACGCGGGTGAGACATGGGTGACAAAACACAAGGAAAATCAAGATTGGAAGCATCGCAGATGAAACTTTTAAGTCTGTATGGGGTGCAAGTAGAAAGCATCGACTCCAGAATGTAGACATAAGAGAAGAATTAGATGAAGAAAACAGTGGAATAAATTAATGGGTATCAGAATAAGTGGAAATATCACGTTCTGAGGATGGAACCTTCGATAATACCATGGCAAGCACTATTTTATAAACCATTTGGACGAAGAGACATTGGACGACCCCGTATGAGCAGTTTTAGCCTCGGAACAGGTCTAAAGGCCTAATCCATGTTAGGGAAGAAGAAGAAGGCAATTCGTTGTAGGATAAAGTGGGTAAAGCCATAGTATCATTTTTAAAAGCGTGTCGCTACATTATGACCTTGAAATTCTACGCTCTTCACATGACCATAATAAAGCAAAGGGGTAACGATTTTCCAGCTGAGAAAGTATATGCATTTGAAAATTAAAACCAATAACAAGGAATGCCTCCAAATAGTTAACTCCTTAAATATATATATTGTATGCTTTAATGAGATCTAGAATTCCTTTTAGCAGTAAGGTCTCTCTCTCTCTCTTTCTCTCCCTTACTTTTTACCAGCTATACGAAGTTATTCAGAATGAACTGCACTTCAGAGGCTATTCCCAGAAAATTCACGATATGTATTTCATTTGCAATGAAAATATTTTAAGCAAAATCGTCATAGCCATTTTTGAGAAAATCAAAAATTTCCAAACATTCTGCAGTAAACTGTATTTGAGGTGAGGAGTTTTAAAAAATCTTTGTTTCGCATCCTTGGAAGATGCTGAACTTAAATATCCAGTTTGTTATTCAACCGACTTTTCGTTTTTCAGTTATGCTTTTCACAGACAAGCGCGCACGCACACACATACGGACTTTTTCTAAAAATGCTTATTTTGTATTCAGGGAGTCTCAAAACTTACTACAGGTAAGTAGAAGAAAACAGAAATTGTTGTTAATACTAATCCTGTATACCAATGTAGTAAGGAGACGCTTCACGTAAGCAGCAAGACGGAGAAATTTTCTGACTTACAATACATCGTGAGTGCAACCTAATAACACAGTTTTGGTACCCAGTTGCTAGTGAATTCGTGTATGAAATTGCTTTAATGTCCGAAAGAGAGCTTACGTCTGTGATTTTCGGACCCTTAAACCCCAAAACAAAGAGTTTCTGCATTTTATTATTACTAGAAAGTCAGTCGCCAGTCATCTATCATCTTTATGCAAGCAACTTATAATCAGAAATAAAAAAGAGCAACATACAACGCGCAGATTGCAAAGTTCAATCTAAGCAAACTGGACTTAATATACTGTATTGTCCCAGGCGCATGTTTGAAGCTTTTGTACAACAGAACACTCCGTCCAGGCTAAGTTTTCGTATCTATATGTGTCAAGAAAGTGTCGTTTGCAAATTAGTTCAGTTGAAAAGAGACCATGCTTAGTACGGTAGCAACGCGATGAAAAGAATTCACTTCCACTGTGTATTTTATTCATTGTTACCTCAAGTACTTATGTCAATGCCTACTTGGGTTATATAATTTCATGAAGATTATGTCCGATATGTAGCGTTATTTTTGTGTTGTCGTTTTGAATTTGTGCTTGTGCAATATTGTGATGAAGTGAAAATGATTGTGAGAAGTGGCGATCAATAAAAACATTAAGTTAAAGTATATAGCTGTCTCTCTTTATTTTTCCCTTCCTTTTACATTAGATAACTGTCTGGACTACATGTATCAGAGGCTTATTGTGCAATTTGAAGCACATTAAGGTTGTCTATGCAGCAAAATCAACCGATGATTGAATCTCGATCCTTATATTCATAGCTTCAGTAACAGTCTCTTCAGGTCGCGGGTGTTCAAACCCAGCAAAAGGCGATGGATCATTTAGGGCTTTAAAAGCCTTAACATTGCTTCCTTCGTAAGGGAAGTAAAGTCGGTGGCCCAAGGTCGTAGCTTCACAGCACGTAAAAGAACCTCAAGCCTGATAAATAGTACCTCTGAGTAAAATTTCCTATCTTTCACGTCCAATATGGAATGGGACGCTAAGGACCATAGTAGTTAAGAAGCGTCCATAAATAAAACCAATTTAAATGTAATTATTTCTTTTCAAAAGTGGGTAATTATCTTTACCATAATAAGCACTTTGGAACACTGAATACATTTCATAAGATGATACAAACTCCGATTTTGCAAAATCTAAAGTCATGTCATAAATCATAATATAGATGACATTCATATTGATAAAAAGTTTGAAATAATAGTATTACAGTGATTAAACTCAGACCAATTATACTTGCATAATTTAATATTTAGGTTTGTGTTCGCACTATAACAAACCGAGATTTTCAAATTTCGACGTCGTTACAACATTCCATGTGAATTAACTAGTCTGAGGTACAGCAGGTTGAGTATGAAAATCCAGGTTCAAAAACTATGTATTGGATTTTCAGACTTTACAGTTTTAAGATGTTCAATCTTTTCAGAGTGGGAAAGCTGTATAATAGGCACCCTCAATTCAATTTGTGTAAGTTTGACCAGTCCTTCTCGCCTTGAATACAATCCTTGGATAGAAGGAGTGTCATTTAAATTTTTCTATTAAGGATAAGTTTTTTTATGGTCGTCGGCGAAGCCCAGAGGCATCGAAAGAGGAATTATAGCATTGAGGCCTCCTTGGCAGCATGTATGATGTATGACGTGGACGTCTTCACCAGGTTAAATCCATATTCAGCATTCATTTGAGAATTCGATTACATGGGGTTGAGGGCTGCACAGTTACCTATAGTTGAAGAAACGCCAGAATTTCTAGTTGCTACTATAGATGTTAAATTGCAGTCTACCGGAATTTAAATCAAACATGAAAGCAATACTATTATTGGTAAGGTTTGCAATACTACTCTCTATTATTATGCGGTCCAAATTTCTTAAAGTTTGAGGCGTGTCCACTTATACGGCACTAGCGAATAGCAGCAGTGCGGTGCTGCCTCAAACGGACAGTATAACTCTTCTTCTTCTTTATCTGTTTAACCTCCTCTTATGTAGGACTTACATCCCCCAGGACTTACAGGCGGGTGCCTGGGGTCAGGGGTGCGGGACCGAAGCCTCCCGCGGTCAGAAAAATAGCCCCGAAGCCTCCCGGATCCTACATAGGCCCACGTGTCAGAGGCCCGTCGAGGAGCAGACACTAATGGATCAGACAGAATATCCAGGATGGGTGATCAGCCCGATGCCTGGTATGGGAGGAAGGAAGTAGATGAAACGAAATGATGGTGAAATGGATGAAAGGAAAGGTGATGATGGAGCATTTGGTGGAATGAATGGCGGGGAAAACCGAAGAACACATGCGGGTATCTGGGATTGAACCCGAGCCGCCTCGGTGAGAGGTGAGCGGTCTAACCACTCGGCCACGGCGCCGCCCAGGACAGTATACCTCGCTGCTGGTAAAACGCTAATTGCAATATCATGTGCGCGAATGCGTATTTGATATTTCAGAAAAGCAACAAGTAGCTAGGATAAAAGGCGACGTTTTCCTGAACAAGTAAAAAAAAATCATATTTTTACACCCAATAGTTCGCCATTAATTTTTAGTTAGCTTTCGTGTTGTTCAAACGCAGACTTTTAGTTATATTTACGCTTGCAATGGTAATTAATGGATTGCTGGCGTAGTTATTTTATATACTGTTATGTCATAGACAAAATCATCACCTAATAATGTGCAATTCACCATGTCCTAAATAAATTTAGAAGTAGTTATACACGAGGTTTAGTAATACAGTAACAACCTCGCAATGAAAATCCTTTCAAAACCTCTAAATTGAGTTTTATTTATGGACGCTCTTTAACTACTATGGTTCTTAGCGTCTCATTTTATATTGCGCGTGAAAGACCGGTAATTTTGCTCAAAGGCCTCTTTATCAGGCTTGAGGTTCTTTTACGTGCGGTAAATCTACGACACGGGACCACCGGCTTTACTTCACTTCCGAAGGAAGCCATGCTAAGGATTTTTACGCCCGAAAAAATCCAACGCCCTCCGCCGGCTTTGAACCCGCGACCTTGGGAACTAGAGGCTAGCACGGTACCATTAGTCCACGAAGGACTACTCAAAGCCCTCTGACGCAGCTCTACAAAACCATACATGATATTGTTTTTTAATAAACAACATCATGCATGGTTTTGTTTCACATAATAATGCCATTGGAAAAGCACGTGTCCGTTACACGAGAGGAGAGTTGTGCTTTTTATAACATTCAACACCTCTTTACTTGGAATGCACAAGAAATAAAGCCATATAAAGAATAACTGAGAAATTAAGAATAAGCAAAACTGTCCATCACATTCTCGAGGAAGCATCAACAGTGGAATTCATTCCACCATAATGCCGTAGCTCAAGGTTAACACACTGTTGAAACATTGTTAAAACATTGACAAAGCAAAAATACTGCTCGTGTACTTCATACAGCGCGCTTACTGGAAGGTTAGGCGACTCAGTTGTGAATTCAACTGCGGTGTACTCAGTTGTTTCACTGATAGGCTTTGCACCGTTTATAAAGTTAACTGTTTCATGAAAATGTCGCATAGTAAGCCCATTAGTGCCAGTGGATATAGCAGTAAGATTGGGGCTGTTGCTCTCAGTGTGTATAATTTCTTTAAAAGGTATGCCAACGAAGAAAACCGCAGAAATCTTAATTTCACGAAATGTCAAGAACTTACGGCTTAGGCGTGCTCATTACGTACCTACACGTGTGTGTAGAGAAGCGAAAAAGGCGCACACAGAGGGCCCACAAAATTGTTGGGTCTAGAAAGCATATATGCTTACCTAAAGGAGTGGCAAACCTAAACGATTTGTAAATAGATTACGGTCCAGTGTTTTTTAATTCTGTGATAAACGTGATATCGAGGACGATGAGGATATGCGGTTAGCTGCGTCACTTGAATAACAAAGGACGCATAGAAATGTATGATTTTATTTCTCCATTTGTCTATTACATTTCCATTGTTGTATCTCTTCTTGTTTTTTTGTACTTTTTAACTGAAAATTGCAATGGCAATTATAACAAGCGCATAACGTTCTGACGAAGCGATGTGAAGTATGACAACCGCGCGGTCACTCCGTATTGGTCGTCACGAAACGTCAAGAGATTTGGACCGCACAATAGGTGTTCAAATACATGCTTCACTGTAGAGATAGCCTCTATTAGGCAACGTACACAAATCCTGAGCTTCACCAGCAATTCTAATATCATCGCTTGAATCTAGAGCTGAGGTATAAATATATGCTCCTCTTCTTTAGTGATCTTATCTTTCCAGAAACTGTTCATCGTTATTCAATTGTTTACGATGCTAGATAAAGATAGTGTGTGAGTCAATCTTGGTAGGAGAGATCTAATGTGTATGAGATGCCGTCGTTTAAAGCTTATACCCTTTTCACCTGATGTGAAGACTTGCATTATAACATTGTTTCTAAAGTCGATAATCTTGCCGTCCTAGAGTAATTTGATCTATGAGGATTGTGTCAATCATAGGCAAATATATAGTTTTTGAAAGTTCTTAAGTTCTATGATCGCCTGGAAGAACCGATGGAAAAAAGAAACTCGTAGAGAGAATGTCCGCCCTTTTCATCGATGAAAGAACAAGTTGTAATACTGCAGTCTACACGTATCATATTCACAAGATAATAGCTTCACTCAGCACACCACTCACCACAAATCCGATTTTCTTGTAACCTAGAAGCGAGCCTATGTTTCTAGGTTTAGAAAGATCTATTTCATAAGGACATTGAATCTCGCGTTTCATTGTATTATTATTATTATTATTATTATTATTATTATTATTATTAGGACATATGAAGAAGGCACAATCATCCAGTCGTCCTTCGCAGTCTAGTGGTACCATGCTAGCCTCTAGTTCCCAAGGTCGCGGCTTCAAACCCTGCGGAGGGCGATGGAAAGTAAAGTCGGTTGTCCGAAGTCGTAGATTTACAGCAAGTAAAAAGGAACCTCAAGCCTGATAAAGAGGCCTTTGAGAAAAATTTCCTATCTTTCACGCCCGATATGGAATGGGACACTACGAACCTTAGCAGTTAAACAGCGTCCATAAATAAAAGAACTTCAATTAAAAAACAACTCAAAAGTCATCCAATTTAGGTTTACCTTTCAGAAGTGTATTTATGTCATCAATCTTATAGGTTCCAGAAGTAATGACTATACTTGTGGATTTTCCGTTAAGTATAATGATATACATTATGGCTTATATCCACATTTGATATAAAGAGCACCTCATCTATAATATAAAATAATATCATATAGAAATGACAAATTACTTACCACTCACAGTGGCTGTATAAATCATTTAGACTAATAGAACGACACATTAACTTGTTTTATTCAAGAAATTGCTACCACAAATGACCGAGTTGAAATTCTGATACCTTTGTTTATTATATGTATCTTTACACCCTTCAGATATATATATTTAGGGGGTTTCTGGCTACCAAAACAATCGAAAGAAAATGTAAAATTTGTTTCCTTCTCTATAGTGACCCAATGTATGCCCTTATTTTTCAACTACCTAAATTTAGAATAATTCTCTTTTTGTTTATTGGTTTTGAAGGAACAATTTAATATTACATAAACTTTTCCAAAATATTGCATGCATTTCAATACCAGCATTAATTAGGGCTTTCTCCGGAATAAGTGTAACCCTGTTCCCCCGTTTTTTGAAGAATTCCAAAGCCCTTTGCTCTTGTTTCTGTATATAGCATTAGTAAATTTCTGCAACATTAGAAATATCAAACCTCCTTTTGTAGACGTGCGCTATTTCTTATCCCCTTACCTTTAGATTTCATTTCCTCATTATGTCTCATCTAAGCTAATTATTTATCAGCTTATTTTCTTACTTACAGCGGAAGCAATATGTGCATCATCTTCAGCACAAGTGATAGAAACCAATGGCAAAAATGCACATATATTTCTTTTTGTTCTTCTCCCAGCATCAATTGCAAACTCAATATACGTGACGAATAATTGTACTCTCATTCGAATGATAGAGTTAGTATCTCAAACGTATGCACTTCCGGTACAAGTATTGAACTTTGAAGGTAGTATCAGAGGATGTGAAGATCTGTTTCCAAACAGATCGCTTATTCTTGTAGGGAGTTCTAATGCTGGTAAAACAAATATATTGATGAATTTGCTACTTTACGAGGATGGGCTTGGATTCAAAAATTTATATATTTATCTAACGCCTTTTTAACAATCGAAATATCAATATCTGTTCAATCTTGAATGTTTGTAAACATACCGGATATACGTGTTAATAGCTGTACGAATGGAATTGAGTTGATACAACCGTCTGATGTAATGAAAGGGTCAATCTTTGTATTTCATTATATAACAATTAACAGAAGATAAGATTGCTTCCTATATAAGGTTGGTAGAAATCGACCTGTTGATTCTATATAGCTAGCTCAATCATATGCCAAGTGCCAAAGCATTTAATTAGAGATAATATGAATATGGTTGTACCATTTAGACAAGACAATCTAAACTTGAAACATATATGCACATTATGTCAATACAGAGATGACTTTCGCTGAATTTAAACACTGGTGTACACATGTGTAAAATGAAGTGTTGTTTGAAGTATTGTTATAGCTCCCGAATTCCATCTGAACAATACACGATATAGAAATAAAATTTGATGTATATGAAAAGGGCATAAATGAAGATGATCAGCCTCTTGTAGCTATTGATATTCATAGGTTCTGACCCCAGGGATTGACTCCAGTCACAAAGGTTCTTAATATATAATACTCGCAGATATGGAAAAGGAAACTATCAATTCAGGAAGTAGAAACTGTGAAATTTTATGAAGCTGAAGATGATAATGGTGTATCGAATAAAAGTTTCCCGGATACACTTGAGAATGTATGTATTCTCTCGGCAAAATGCTAAGAAAATTGAGTTTTTGGTTAAGATCTGAATCGACGAGCTGATTGCAACATGTACTCTCAGAATAGATTAGGAAAATAGCGTTATGATTGCTAAACCTGGATCGAAAGTGTTATTAGTTCCAATACATAAATAGAAACTTCATCACTGAATATATCAATTCTCGAGTGCAACCACTAGATACTAATGGCAGCATTTTATTTGGCAAAAACCGATTCATCGGTATTGCGGATTCTCCAGTAGATATGGATAATTTAAGTAAAAGATACGCTAAATTTTTGGTTATAAAGAAGTCAAACGAGGCGCGTAAAGAGTTAAACAGGTAACTGCCCATGGGAATCGAAATACAAACAGACAAGAATCTGGAAGATGGCACTGCAAATATAAGCAGAACTATCAACACAGTAACAATGAGACAGTGGGTTCAGTAATGAATTCTAGTAAACAAATGGAAAGACCTTTGATAGAGAGAAAACCAACCTTCAGAATATATGTAAGCAAGGAGAAAATGAATAAATTAAAAAACATTATGAGACAAATTTGAGGTCTAAAAGATGCCATCAATTAACTAAAGGCAGAGACTTTGAATATCCCAAAACCATTCTCAGAATGAGAAACTGAATACATTACAGGCCGATGTAATATTGTTGATGCTAACCACAAAATCGTGTAGACATAATGTAAACCTAAAATATTCGATCAGGAATTTTGTATAACAATACAGCAGTCTTTACTGATGCATTCAAAACTGGGGTACAGGATGAAAAGAATGATACGGAAAGCCTGAGAACTTCATTTGAGATGATATCTAGGCTGCCAATGCATTGAGAACTCAGGTTGAAACAAATTGCAAATCAAGATGCAGAAATTAATTTGGATGCATTTCAAGATGGACAGCGAGAGCACGAGACTTAAGGAATTTGAATATAGATATGGAATAGCATGAGAGAAAAGTTAACGCATCCTGAAGGGTCACAAGTTTGAAACCTGAAGCTTAATTTCTGGAGTTCTTCAACCAGCAACCGAGCTGCTTCAAGATATATTCAACATTTAGAATGGAACGCATTGCGAAATGATATGAGTCTATTTCAAAATGCCTGAAACAAGTTCACACAAACAGGAATGGTGGTGATTTGGATACTACATATGATGTGCTCTATGATGATGCTAGGCAATGAAGTAATTTACTTTATAAATAATCACATTTAAAAATTTTTGAAACATATTATAAAGCTACTCCCAGATTAAAAAATTGTAGCACTATGGTTAAGTGATCTATCTCCAAAGAGCTACATGCTCCTACCCGACGAAGTTTCATGCGCGGGAAAATCATCTGCCAAGGACTACATGATTTGTTTAAAACTGATTTGATTGAATAATAATAGCACATGTTAACTTATCAAGAATGATTAAAAATGCGAAACGTGTTTTTATAGTAGGTACGGATAAAGTTTTTAAAAAATAACAAAATATTTTCCAAATACTTTGTTATCATTCATTACCTTACACCTTACAGTACTTATCCACATAGTTGTTCAGGCAATTTTTGTAACAGAAAACCAGTTTTTGTATGCCTTCGTCAAAGAATGGTGCCGCCTGTGATGAAGTCTGTACTTCTTGTTTCAGAACACCATCTCGTTGAAAAGTTTTCCACTAAAGGAATTTATTCAGATGAGGAAACAGATGAAAATGATTGGTACTAAATCCGGACTGTTGTAAGACAAGAAGAAAGGCTTAGCTTTCGTCACAGGCGGCACCATTATTTGACGAAGGCATACAAAAACTAATGTCCCATCACAACAGTTGCGTGAATAACGGCGGTGACTATGTGAAGAAGTAGTATAAGGTGTAAAGTAATGATGATAAGGTATTTGAAAATAACGTTCTATTATTTGTTAAAACATTATTGGTACTTTAAAAACACACCTCGTATATACTGAATGCAATAAATTTCTATTCTAAAACGACATATGCTAAGCCCTTAAAAGACAAGGATAGTGTTAATGTGGCAAAGTGATAATGGCAAAGAATACCATAATAAATGCTTCAATAGTTGAACGTTCAAGTATAATATTAACTATTTGAGCACACAGAGTAATGTAAAGGCTACATCTATAGAACGGTTAATAAGGGAAAATACAATATGATGTATCGAGAGTTTTTAACTCAAGGACATGCAAATGGATACGTTTTCTACCTATAGTCATTGCTAAATACAGCAATACTTGACATTCAGGTATCCGCATGAAACCAAAGAAAGTGAATAAATAGTGATCTCCCCACAATGTATCCCTACAATCAACCCAACAAAGAGAAGAGGAATGCAAGGAAGTTCAGTATTTGTGATAATGTAAGAATATCGAAACATAAAAGATACTTTGAAAAGGGATTAATGTTCAACTGGAGTACCGAAATATTTCACGTTTCTCAAGTAAAATGCAGTACTTACCTAAATCAAGGAAATGAATTTAAAGGCTCCTTTTATGGACATGAAATTCTCAAGACATTATATCCAAATATCTATCTTGTAGACAGAGTTTTGAGACAGAAAAGAAACTGGATACTTGTAAAATGATACGGCTTTCCTAATACCCAATGGATGGAAAAAAATGATTTGGTTCAATTGAAAGTTATTGATTTAACATTGCTTAGTTATTTTAAAAATTTCCGGAAAGTTTATAAAATAATTCCCAAAATACTTAGCCTTTCCTTATCCTTTCTATACAAATATAATATACATAAAATCCGAAGCCTTTATAAATAAACAATACTTTGAATTTCAAATCACTCTCTGAATACAATACATTCCTAAGACCTATTTATGAAGTTATTGGCAATCTCAATTGTAATTAGTTTGAGTGTTATCTTTTTTTTTTTTGAGGATGAGGCAACCAGGGCGGAAACTACAAATTACCGTAATCCGATGGAATAATCGTTGAATGAGAGTCTTCAAGCATTTTACGCATGTCATCTCTTCCGTGTAATGCAGTTTTGTTAGTTTGAGTGGTTGAAAGTTTATGTTTTGTTCGAATCATAATTTGTTTTGCCTAAAATGCTTTTAGCGTCTTTTAAGCATTCGAAATATTTTTGTAAATCTGTTGCCTACATTCCAATGCTAATTATCCCTTTAGTCTTCAGGACGCGATATCTATAGATGTATAATTTTGATCGCAACCCAACATACTCTCTAATTATCATGTCGCAGAACTCAATTTTTAACTTGACGCACTGTGTAAATAACATGAAACTGGTTAATTGGGGTGTTAACATCAAATCGGGCAATTACAGGTTATAGCGTACGGGACGACCAGATCAACGGAGAGCTTCTAGATCCAGATCGGGAGTCGAAACCGCAACCATAACCAAATCCTGTACCAAACATGCCGATCACTTTTCTAATAGTCTGCTTCATTCCATATACATTATCCTAGTAATAATTTTGTGCATCGAAATGCTGGGGATTGTTTTTGATGATTTATAAACATTACTTCTAATTTCGAAAAATGAATGAATCCGTGTGCATGTAATTCAGGACCAGATCATCCAGATTGAGTTTCATTGCTTTGTAAACATTCGTACATGATAGATTTTGAAATCTCCAAACTGCATGCCCAATATACATTGGCTTGTTCGTAAATATTTGGTCTCAAGCCAACTCTATTTCGGCCAGATCTTCACCGAAAGTTATGGTTCTCGCAAACCCGGGACCGGTCCTTTTTTCATACATCTTTATTGAATTTGGAAGTATTTCTTATACACATCTTGGTATTGATATCTATATGTCTTAAGCCTAGCCGACTGTTTGTAAGCTACCACTCTATCTACACGTTTCAATACCATACCTAATTGGACACATTGCTGAATATTTTGGTAATATAATAATATTTACGCTTATCTGAAGGTCTACTAAACATCTTTTATTTTCCATTACTTGAAAATCATTATGAGAATTATAAATGTTGCTAGAATAATCGACTTCCAGAACATACCCGTTTCAGAATCTGGAGGTATACGTAAGAAATTATTAATTCTACCACTTCTCTATTTAACCATTTTATTCTCCGTAATTCGCAAAGGTTGTTTAGATTTATACTAGCTAATTATTTATCAGGCAGAGATGCTTTTTAATCTTTCATGCATTTATTGTTCGCTTTTGAGTAACATTTAGATACACTGCAGAGTCCGCCTCTAATTCTAGACTCTAAAAACTCCAACATTTATGTTATTAATGGCATTTGAACTTTATGGTTTTAAGCAATGCATCACATATTGCTTAACCGGTAATTGTTTGATGATGGTAAAGGCCATACATATTCAGAGAAAAATTGCGACGTTATTAAAAAATGTCAGCCAAAGATAAATCGTCAGCTTTAAGGTATAGATTACCGTATTTGCTGATACTAAAGAATTTCCATATAGTATGGGCACGCACATACTCCTCTTGTATTGTCATGAAATGCGTTATATCTGTGAATGCGGTCACTTCTGGCGTCTCAGTACTGTTTAAGTAGTTATGTATAAGGAAAATCGCTTTGCATTTCATCAGTCTTTGATGCTACTGATTTTTATATACTCTATTTGTAATCATAAAATCATGATGGTCTAGTATTTTAACTAAATGCATTTATCGTCTACGAATCGGTATCACCCAAGACATATGAAGTATATACTTCTACTGTTTGATCTACATATTTTATTCAATTATATGTAGTTATCTGAAGTTTGTGAAATACGCAGGAATAAGTACATTATCGTAGGCTCGATGCTTCGCAGGGAAATGCGAGTCGTAACTTGACAAACAAAGAAACAGCGTTGGTATTTTCCGGTTTATATTATACGAATTATGAGTAGGACCAAGAAAGTGCCTGTTATATAATCTCTACAGTGTTCTATAACCTTGGTTTATGGAAGTCAAGTTTACATTTACATATTATGTGACAATGGTCAAGGTATCAAATTGGCCTAGAATTGACAGGTGGAATAGAAACGATCTATCTCCACCACTTCAAGCAATAACTTAAAATTCTATATCCTGTTTAAATTTTTTATTGCTTTTACTTCGGCACTTCAAAGGTTAATACTAGAGTATCCAAAAGAAGGTTATTAAGGAGAGAGCGAGGTCACTTTTTTGCGTTTATATGGGAAAGGATAGAGAAAACGAGGTTAGATGCGGAGGAAAATGCGTTTATATGGAAGAGATAGGGAATACGAGGGCTGATGTTAGGCTAGACAGGAGTTCAAGAGGGAAATGCGTTTATATGGGAGAGATAGGGAATACGAGGGCTGATGTTAGGCTAGACAGGAGTTCAAGAGGGAAATGCGTTTATATGGGAGAGATAGGGAATACGAGGGCTGATGTTAGGCTAGACAGCAGTTCAAGAGGGAAATGCGTTTATATGGGAGAGATAGGGAATACGAGGGCTGATGTTAGGCTAGACAGGAGTTCAAGAGGGAAATGCGTTTATATGGGAGAGATAGGGAATACAAGGGCTGATGCTAGGCCAGACAGGAGTTCAAGAGGGAAATGCGTTTATATGGGAGAGATAGGGAATACGTAGAGAGGTGCTAGGCTAGACAGATGCTGAAGGTGGAAAAGTGTTTATATGGGGGAGATAGGGAATACGAGGGAGGTGCTAAGATAGACGAATGTTAAAGGTGGAATACGTTTATACAGGAGAGATAGGGAATACGAGGCTGAGCTGATGTATTATACGGCAAAAACACATGTTCCTCTTCTTTAGCGATCTCGTCGTCGGATCTCGCCGTCCCGGTAACACTGGTGATACCCATCATTATAGGATTCTAAACCCCAAAGCCTGAAGAAACTTTTGATTAAATGACGTTAACATACTGGTTGTCAATGGCATTTCCCTCTTCAACCCCTGTTTGGCCTAGCTTCAGCCCTCGTATTCCCTCTCTCTCCCATATAAACGCATTTTCCTCCGCATCTAGCCTCGTTTTTCCTATCCTTTCCCATATAAACGCAAAAAATGGCCTCGCTCACTCCTTAATAACCTACTCGTAAATATGGACGCAGGGTTTTCGTACCGGATTTGCAGGACATCGAGGATTTATCTTTAGAACGACGCTTATGCAGGTGAAAATGATTACGCAGCTCGTGTGCTCAAGCCATCATCCTAAATCAAAATCGCTTATGCAAACCTAAACATTTAGATGCGGCCTTCCAATTAACCGAGCTCATTTATGGAGGCGTGGTTGTTAGTTTATAACTCACAACTATGCAGTCATCTACTGTATTTGCAGTAAACATTGAAAATCACTATTCCGTCGAGTTCAACTCAATTCCTCTTCAGTAGGACCCCAGATGTTCGGCCCCATATACCTGTATTGAGTGTGTTACGGAGCACTCTCACATCAGGAGCTCAAACGGTCGGAATTTATCTTCTGGGATTACTGCAATTGCATCTTCCTCAGAAACGTTTAGACTTACTGGTTACGAGCGAAAGTGGATAATATCTAATTGCAAACTGTGAAGCGCCCAAGTGGACTTAATTGTCAATAACTGCTCTACTTTTGGGTAGAGAGAGTGCAGAATAGCCTATTCAGGATTCTATAGCTTTACCTCCCTGTTAGAATAATAAAATATTTAATGCATTAGATATTTTCAAGCACCTACGTCGTACGCTTTTTAGCTTTTACTTTCCTCACTTTTGTTTTTTACACTTGCAGGACTTGTTCTAGATAACCGCTTGAAGAGGCAAACCGAAGCTGCTAAAATGAGGTAAAACATCGTTCACTCAACATATACGCCTCAATACACTTTTGTTCCAGTAAATTGTATTACTTTAGGATACCTACCTTTGTGTTACACACTAGGTTAGTTTTCTCTTAAATCCCTCTGTTTCAAACACTTCTTTATAAGTTAATATGAGAACTACCTTAATTCTGCTTGAACTTCGGTTAGCAGCTCGGTTGGTGGCTATCAGAGGGCTTGAATACAGTTTGAAGTAATTCACGTTGGATGATGGATGAGCGCAGATGAAGCAAGGTGGCGTCCGAATGATCTATATCATTTCTCATCGAGAGAGCCTGCCGAAGAGAATCTGTCAGATCTGTCACGAAGTAATCCCTTGGCGAAGTTTTGCTGCCTGCCGTCTCTCTGAACCTTAAAGTATCACTGTCACATGTCGACCTCCTCCTGTTCGTAATCACCTATCTAAGCTGAGCTAATGCAATACATGACCAGTATGTCCAGCATGCGAAAGCCATGGACGTAAATAGACATTTTGCTATGAGAAATAAAATATTCTCTCTGGATTCTATTGAAGGTTTTCTTTGGCTTAGTCAACGAAAACTTCCCTTTAATTTAACTGTTAAGATAAATTTCATTAAAACAAACAGATTTAAACAGTATAACTTCTTTAGTGGTTTTATGAACCCATCCGTTCTTTATTGAGCGAAAGCCTTCTAGCGGAAAACGATAATAAACATTCAATGCATTGTTTACCATTGCCTCGTGACATCAGTGGCAAAGGGCAACACTGTGGGTAACGTGTTGATCACGCAGTGCACAACGACTCCTTATTAGAAGAGCTTTTTATATTTAAGAGGGTTAATTCTTTCATGATTTCTGTTTCAAATCAATAGAGAATAAGTGATACCAGTTCCAGACATTCTACCCAAAAGCAGTACTGCGATCTTCCATCAGTAACTATCGCTCGTTTCACCACCACTGTCGCAACGGTAGACAGAACGGTTGGCAAACCGAAAGCCATATTGCTGCAAATGAAATAGGTTGTTACAATTATAATACAATTAATATCATGCAAATAATTAATGAAGATTCCAAATGACATGAAATTGTGTAAGTGCTATTCTGCTACATTAATTCACTTGTGGTACACTTTTTGAACGTTTTCATTTAGGGCACCCGTTCATTTCCCTAAATATAACTTGATGTTTTCTTTCATTTCCTTTAATGTGAAATTCTCTAACTCCATCTGCTAATTCTTTCTTCAATAAGCACAGCTTACCTTCTTTACTTTCTCTACTACGTATAGTAAGTAGGGGAAGTATTGTATTCCACCCAAATATTCGATACCGAGATTTCACCGGAAATATATGCTTTGAGACCCCCTGAATCCAAAAAAAGCATTTTTGGAAACATGTCATGTGTGTGTGTATCTGTCTGTGTGTGTGTCTGTCTGTGTCTATGTGAACAGCATAACTCAGAAACGAACATTCGGATAAACACCAAACTTGGTATTTAAGTTTAGTATCTTTCAGATATGCAACAAGAAGGTTTTCAAGAAAATCCCCCACCCCAGATTACCCTTTACATGGAAGATTTTTCGAAAATTTTAATTTTCCCAAAAATGGCTCTAACGATTTTGATTAAAATATCATATGTTTAAGATATTTTCATGACAAATAAAACGTATATCTTGAATTTTCTGGGAATGTCTCCAAAAGTATTCTTCATTGTGAACAACTTTTGTATAACTGGTAAACCACAAGAGATAGACAAAATTTTACTACACATGAAATATAGATCGCGTTATAATACACAATTTATTTCATATACCTTTTTTTTTGTTGAATAAACCATTTTCGAGATATTGCTTGTAATTCCCTTAAATTTTTCAATACTTACTTTCTCAAATGGGAATTCGTTATTCATTTTTTTTGTCTTGGATATGCAAAGAGTATTAATCTGTGGCAAAGAGAATGGTGCTGCACATAGCAACCAGCTATTAAGAGTAATGGCTGTGCATAAAGGCTACTGTATTTCTATATTGCCCTTGTAAATATATATTCCCCTTACATCTACAAGAAAATTACCAATAAGATAGAGTCTGCAAATGTTTATATCGATTAACATGAAGTAGATGGAGAATAAGCGTTTGTAAAAATAGTTTGTACAAGAGTAGAGAAAGTAATGTGAGTGTAACACATCAGATTTTTTTTTAAATAACAAACCCTGTAACTCTAAAAGTACTGCTAGATATTCTTTACTTTTAAAGACATAAAATTCTCCGTGAATATGAGTCTATTTAGAGACAATATAAAAGTACATCATACCGCTATTAACTTCTGCAGGCGCTAGTATTACAAGTAAGCCATTATAAGCACGTCAAACAAAGTGCAGTCAACTTGAAGTGATGCTAAAGTTAAAACTCATGCTTAGATCCTAAAGTGGAGATGAATTTGGAGTCCTTGGCATGGAAGGTTCCTCGCACTCATCTTTCTTGAATAAGATAATAGTTCAGAAAAAAATCCATTCGAGTAATTGTTCACGATCGGTGTTTATATTACAACAATCCTGGGTCAGAAGTTAAACGTTCGCATGCTACCCACACGCTTCCGCGAGGTCCTCACCAGGATTACAACATATTGACAATAATAAAAATGATAACGAATTAAGAGTAGTACTTTTTATGTTCTATGTGAAAATTTTAGTTGTGTATGTTTTTAAAAAGTTCTATATTTACAATCACACGAGTTTCTCTATCCGCTATACTTTATTTTAATATTTATCGTATATATTATTTATATAACTGTTTATTTAATCCCTGGTAATGAAGGCGTATTTGCAATAAATGGTTTGAATAGATATTCTGTGGCAGATTTACAAAGCTTACAGGAGACTGAAACAGCAGCTAGATGTACTGGTCATATATAATCCTCCCTTGATATTACATGCTCTTTGTGTTAACAGATTTGTTGAAGTAAGTTTTGTTTATTGCCTATTATATCAAAATTCTATAAATTATGTAACATTCAAAAAAACAGAAGGGACTTTACAGACCGTAGACAGAAAATTCAGTGTACATATTTGGTTTGTCATGTTAATACGAGGCGCATCCAGAAAGTAATTTCACTTTTTTTAAACAAAGAAAACATAGTTATATAAAAAACTTTATTGGTAACAGGTACAGCAGTATTTGAGCAATTTTTCTATAACAACAATTGAGACACTTAGCATATCGTGGCATCAACTTCTGTATTCCTGTGTCGTAGAAGTCTGCCGCCTGTGAATGGAACCAGTATGTGGCAGTCGTCTTCAGCTCTTGTGTTGTCAAAACGCTGACTGGAGGACAAGAATTTCTTGAGGTGCAAGAAAAGATGGAAATTGCTGGGAGCAAGATCACAACTGTATGTGGATGATCAAACTCCTCCCACCCAAGCTCCTGCAGAACATTTGGTTTGCATCGAGCCATAAGTGGACGAGCATTGTCATGGAGCAGCACAACACTTGCAGTAAGCATTCCACGCTTCTGGTTCTGAATGGCACGTCGCAATTTCTGCAGTGTCTCCCAGCAACGTTCAGCGTTCACTGTTTCACCTCTGGCAGGAAGTCAATGAGCAGAATGTTCTTCCTGTCCCAGAACACCTTGCACATCACTTTCTGCACCGACAGTCTGTTTGAATTTCGTCTTGACCAGAGATCTACTGTGACGCCATTGCATTGACTGCTGCTTGGCTTCCGGGGTAAAGTGCGAAATCTACGTCTCATCGCCCTTAACAATCTTGTGGAGGAATTTGTCGCCGTCATCATGATGCCGCTGCAGAAATGTCAGCACTGCTCCTAAGCGTTTCGTTTTATGCTCGGGTGTCAGGTTTTTCAGCACCCACCTAGCACACAATTTCCTGAACAGCAAGTGCTTAGTAACAGTTTCATGCAGCAAGGATCATGATAACTGCGGAAAATGGCTGCTGAGCTCCGTAATCGTGAAGTGACAGTTCTCCACGATGCGCTGCCGCACTAGCTCAACAAGGTCATCATTGATGAGGAACGGTCGCCCATGCGCTCTTCATCATGGACACTTTCACGACCTTCGGAAAACTGCCTACACCAGCGACGCACCATCTGTTTGCTCATGATGTTCGGCCCGTAGACCTAACAGATCTGAGATGAATTTCGATTGGCACCATGGAACAAGGAACTTTATCACTGGCCGAGCTTCGCAGGCGGCAGGAGAACGAATAAGAGCCGCAATTTCGGGTCACTGCTGCCACGCTACTGGTACCAGCGAAACCTATTTGGCCGGAAAATGATTGATGCATCATATATGTGTTACGAATTCGCAATTTTCCCGGCTAAATACGTTTACTTTAAAGGAAACAAAACCGGGAAACCTATTTTCTGGATGCGCCTCGTAGATGAAGACTGTCCACCTTAACTAAAATTATTAGTTAAGTTTTTGATTAGATACGATTTCTTTATTTCAAAGGTAGTTTGGAATGGAGACATCCTTAAATGTCTAACCGTGGCCTTCGCTATAAGATGGTTTTGGTTCAGAGTTGAGATGCACTCCCATAACGTCACACTAGCAGTGCATCATTCTCTTCCTACCGAATGCAAATCAGTTGAGTTACGACACTAGAATGAGCATTAGGAATCCTCTCTCACTATGAAATATAAATTGTGCCTTTCGTGATTAATTATATGCTGCAAGTTTTATCACGAATACTGTTTTATGCAGTGCATAGTGTAATATTAGTGACTTATTTGATGATGAACAAATTATCAATGATGAATTATTACCAACATACACTTAAAAAAATTGAGTTCTATCTATGGACGCTCTTAACTACTATGGTCCTTAGCCCATTCTATATTGGGCGAGAAAGAACGGAAATTTATTGCTCACAGGCTTCTTTATCAGACTTGAGGTTGATTTGTGTGCCATGAATCTACGACACTGCAACCACCGGCTTCATTTCCCTTCCGAAGGAAGCCCTGCTAAGGATTTTTATACCCGAAAAATTCGCCGCCTTCTACCGGTTTTGAACCGCAACCTCGGAACCAGAGGTTAGCATGGTACACCTAGACCACGGAGGACGACAAGATACAGTTGTTACAGTGACCATTTATAGATTTTAAACGTTCAAATTGTGTTTACTAATGCTAAGAAATAATCACTGTTTCTATTGTACCCTTGGAATTCGGTACTAGTGGCATTTCTCTTCTCACTCTCTTAACACGTATGTGTTATGTGCCCAGTTGTGTATCAGCAGATAGCTCACACGACTAGTTCCATGTTCCCAAAATACGAAATCAGGAAGCAGTTATGGATTAAGAGATTTACACGGAAACCTTTGTGCTCAGTAGAATTGTAGTTTTTGTCATGGCTCTGTAAATGGGAAAACACTTCGTTACGGGAACCATCAACTGTAAGTTGTAATTTTGGGCGCCTGACATCAGAAACTCAGATTGTTGTTTGTGAGTATATGCTTTTTCGAGTAATATCAATATTTCCAATTAGAAAATTTCAAGCTGACAATTTGCAAAAAGGTTTAGTCAGTACCTACAGGTAAATGAGTGGTTGGGGGAATCTTATTGTTCCCTGTGAAACAGATCGGAGAATCTGAAAGGAAATAAAAGCTAGTAAAATCAATAAAACTTCATTCCTCAATAAGTGGTGCCTTTGCTACAAAACATTTTCTATCTTCTTGGAGCGAAAGTGCTGAAAAGACAGAATAAAGGCAATGTAGGTGAGCTGTACCAGAATATGAACAATTCAGTAGTTTGCGTTGAAGTGGATGAGACTAAAAAAAAATCTGATGTGTTACACTCACATGTCTTTCTCTACTCTTGTACAAACTATTTTTACAAACGCTTATTCTCCATATGCTTCATGTTAATCGAGATATCGAGATGTTAATCTTATTACTACTTTTCTTGTAGATACACGGGGAATTGGTAGGCTTTAAGGGATAGTCAAATATTTTAAGAGGTGGTTGCTATGTGGAGTATTCCATTCTCTTTGCATTACCAGGACAAAAAAAATGAATAAGGAATATGAGAAAAAGTATAATTATTGGAAAATTTAAGGGAATAACAAGCAATATCTCGAAAATGGTTCACTCAACAACAAAAAAATGTATATGACATAAATTGTGTATTTTAACGCGAACTACATTTTTTGTGTAGTAAACTTTTGTCTATCTCTTATGGTTTACCAGTTATGCAAAAGTCGTTCACAATGAAGAATACTTTTGGAGACATTCCCAGAAAATTCCAGATATACATTTCATTTGTCATGAAAATATCTTAAACATATGATATTTTAATCAAAATCGTTAGAACCATTTTTGAGAAAACTAAAATTTTCGAAAAATGTTCCATGTAAAGGGTAATCTGGGATAGGGGGATTTTCTTGAAAACCTTCGTGTCCATCTCTGGAAGATACTGAACCTAAATACCAAGTTTGGTGTTTATCCGACTGTTCGTTTCTGAGTTATGCTGTTCACAGACACACACACGGACATGTTTCCAAAAATGTTTTTTTGGGATTCAGGGGGTCTCAAATCATGTATTTCTGGTGAAATTTCGGTATCGAATTTTTGGGTGGAATACAATACTTCCCCTACTTACTATACGTAGTAGATAAAGTAAAAAATTCTATTATATTGCGGGATATGTTGTACGCCTTACAAGTCTTTACGTTGAGTTTCTTATGTGTGACAAAGCAAACAAACACATATAGAGAACGAGACAAGTTTCAAGAACTGGTCTATTTGACACAGGAGAGTTGAAATGATTTTCTAGTAGAGCTCTTTTAAATAGTGTATAAAGTATTCAAGACGTTAATTAATAACGAATTTTAACGAGAATTTTTGAAGTGCAATTAGCAAATACTTTAGCAAAGTAATCGAGGAGGTTCTGAGTTTAGTTGATTTCCTCAGTGATTCTAGCGTGTCACGAATTATATTAGTAGACATCAGTTTCCAAAGTTACACACATATTGCTAAACAATTACTGCAAATGTAGGAACGATTTCTAAACTCATAAAAAAGGTCAAAAGAGAAAATAATTGAGGTCGCTACAAAAGTGATGTGCACGTAAAGTAGGGTGGATAACCCTCTTTCAAAACTTGGGTTCGTGAAGTTACATTTCATCTCTAAAATGTTCTATAAGGCAACTTCTGAAGCAAAGATACATGAATTTACGTATAAGCAAATACAATAATTGTCAGTGATTTCTTGTTCCGTTTATTGTTTTTGAATTCTGTAATTAACTACTTTATTCCACAGCACATGTCTGACATTATGCACACCATTGCGATGTCAATTCCAGTTAAGTAATTAATTAATCAGTTGTGTAATTTTGTTATCGTGAAAACATGATGCCTTTAATTGCATTTAAATAGATTAAATGCACCCAAGTAATGTAATAACGCATGCTTCATCCCGCTGCCGTTGAATCGCTCCTGTGACGTCACACTCGTGAGGAGCGAATCATTATATATCGGAGGCCACGGTCTGACTCAAATGCGGAATTTGTATATATTCAGCTCTTCCTTTTTGTTCTACACTGTTTAAAAGTCAGGCAAATAAAAAGAAATAGACACGTACAAATATATACCGGTTTCTAGATTTTTTCAGGGTATTGAAATGCAATAGTTATTCTATTTACCAATAGGTAAGCGGTAGAAAGACATTTTGACAAAATGGGCATAATCTTGAATTTTTATGAACATTAGCAAACGATTGCATAAGTCTTAAAAAGTTATTTATTTCGAAAACCTTTCCCAGTTTGAACAATTGAAGCATGCAAAAATTTAAGTAAAAGTATAACTTGCGGAATAAATATATGACTTTTCTCTATCCTACTTACCTCTCCTTTTCTTAACCATTAAATCTTCGTTTCCAGATCTGCTAAGACCTTAGTTTTTATTCAAATATTTGGGATAGGAAAGTTAGCATGGAATACACACGTGGAAGGCTTTTAACACCTACTTTGTAATACCCTGAACTAAACTCTGTGATAAAATAATAGTAGCCAATAATCCAAATGGTGGTTTAATAGGCAGCATAGCTATCTAACAAGGATATCCTAGCCTAATGGAGCATCATGTCGGTAACACAGCAAGAGTTAAATTATTGCGCTAATTTGTGCGAGATTGTGAACTGTGCGTTTTTATTCTCCTTCCTTTTTCTGTCACATCTTATATATGTCATATAGAACGGATTTTACTAACTACATATATTCATTTTAATGTAGTAAACATATATAAATGTATATTCCTAAATAAGTTTAAAGCCTTAAGCGTTAACCAGGGTTAAAGTAATCCTTAAGAAATCCGTCAGTAGACTTCCAACCGCAATTACAGGTTCGATTTTCTTAAGCATAGCAACAGCTGTATGTATGCCCTTTATTGTATTTTAGTGTAGTCTTTGGTATTTCAATATCTAACAGCTGATTAGGAACGGCAATCAGATTTTTTGAGAGAAATCATTAATTGAAGTATCAAAGCAAAAGCGAGAGAGAGAGACAGAGATACGTTAATTAGTCAAAATCTCTGTAGTTCTTAATTTAGTTTTCAATAGCTTAAATTTTCAAACGATTTTGAAAAATTTTACTCATACTACTGCTTTAACATAAAAATTTACCGAGCGAGATGGCTCCGCGGTAACGTATGAGGGTCGCGTTTGGGAGGTCCCGGCTTCGATTACCGTCGACTGTTTTCCCTGGTCGGTAGACGAATGTTAGGGCGGTTTCTCTTCTACCAGGATTTCCTTTCCATCTTTTCCCTTTCATCCGTTTCCTTCTCGATTTTCGGTTGTGATTCTAGGTTTCTTGGTATATGACGATACCGAACAGATGGCGCGTGTACTTACGCAAAGGAAATAGTACTCCCCGTGAGCACTAGAGGGCTATTTGGTTCATCGCCCTCTCTAGGCAGCTGCAGCAGTGGAATGGGTCTTCCAACCTGGAACTGTAGGCACTTTCGCACGTCTTCTGTGGCCTGTCTGCCTGCGGTCTGTAGCCTCCTGTGGTTTATTCACTTCATCGCAATGGATCTATGTGGGTTACATTGCTCCGGTGTTCTCTTCCGTTGTATAAGCTATAACATAAATTTAGCCTCTAACGACAAACGTTATAACATTAAACAGAGCAGTTTCTAATGACATTAAATACAGCGATATTTTAGGACATGAGATTATCAACAGGTTACTGCAGTTTAGACAGCCAGGTGTTAGTCAAGGGGACTATAAAGTTATTTTAATCCAAGACAGCCTTACAAGACCATAATTAAAACCGCACTCGGCTGATCTTTGACTTTAGGACTTTTTGTAAAAGGCAGGATAGGTGGCGACATGGAAATCCATCTATTGTATGACGTGTTGGAACACCGCCTTCTTCATGGGAAAGGCCTTGTCCAAGCTATAGAAGCAGCTGTTCCCCATGCTCACCGCCTTCTTATTCATCGACATCTACGCCCATTTAATATGGGCTTTCCACGCAACGGAAATCTTGTCTAAGGAGCTTGTCCTTCACATATTCATTGATGCATTCAAATTACCATGCAGTGCACCACATACTCCTGGTATTAACTCTTAGTTTGAAGCGGCTTAGATAGCGGATTCTATTTGTTTCGCATCATCACGTCAACACGGTAATGCAGAAAGCACTTTAAATTAGTTCGTTATCTAATTTGTGGATCCTACAGGAACTTCCGGTGGACAATATCTAGAATGGGAATTTGGGACGAAAAGCTTTCTTTTTTTCCCGCCTTTCTTTCTTTTATTAGTAAGCGCGGGAACAAACTATGTATATCCCTTTATCAGCGCAACATACAAGCTTATACAGAGACTGAGATAGAATGAGGAAACGAGGATAAGCAAAAATAGGTTTTATCAAGAAAGCATCTTGACTTGAATGTGTGCCCGTATTGAAAGTTCAGAGGTAAGGGATTTTTTGAATCCCAGAATACAAGAAACGAGGTTACTTAGGCGGAAACTAGCTTAGAAAAACAATATGCCTGTAGAAGGAGAAATTGGAAGAAATCAACCTTCAAGAGAAATAGAAGCTTTTTATAGAGCCAGAAGAATATTCAATTAAAGTACGAGAGGTTTATCAGTATGAGAAAATGAGTGAGGGTGGTAATGAGCCGGGAAGTCCCTTTCATGTACCAGTAACCAGTATGCTTGTGTGTATTCCCGATCGAGTAAGAAGCAGTCTTCTTTGCTTTCGGATTTATAGCAGTACTCTCTTCTTAGTTCTTTCTATACAATGGGGCAGGTTTCGCGACAATTAGGGCATTTATACGGACCCAACTCTCAAAAGCCAATCCACTGCTTGTCAATGCCTATCACGTACCTATTTCTCTCATTTAGGGTCAAATATTTAGTGGATCGTAAATGTATAATATAAAATTCAAGGAGACGTAAGAAGGTATTAAAGGTGAAGCAGTTGTGAAAGTTTGTAAACTTTAGTGGTGTATAAGGTTTTTAATTTGAATTTGGTTTATAAAGAAAGTGGAGAGTAAATTCCCTTATGTTATTGACTAATCGCTTTTTTTGTTGACATTTTTATTTGAATATGGCAATTATTTTCGCTCTGAGTGAATATCTTATTAATGAGATTCATTTGAGCATTGCATTTTTAAACGAAGGGTGAAGATATGTATGAGTATGACAAGGGAACGGAGGGGACATCTCGCACCTCGACCCAAAGCGAATCATATTTTGTGTTTACCACCCCCAGGAGGAACCGATGAGGTGAAGGAACCACAGGGAGGCCGGAAGACGTTAATGCGCAGAGGTCCCTAACGATTCCAAGCTTGATGAGTCGGTCACATCGGCGGGGTGCTCAGAAAAGGTTCTCTCTGGCGGAACCGGGGAAATCTCTACCCAAATCAGGCGGATCAAAGAAAGCTGCCATCTAGAAAATGGTCGAGAATAACTTACCAACCAGCAAGAATCTACGCCATCTGTCCGACACCGACCGACACTGCACAGTCCCTGAGTCTACCTGAAACGTGAAAGGAAAAGTGAAATTATAGGAAATGAGGTAAAGGAAATTCGTGATAGAAGAGAAACTACCCCAGCATTCAACTTGGCAACCTGAGAAAAACAACGAAAAACGCACGGTCAGCGTGGTCGGTCCCAGGAATCGCACCCAGGATCTCCCGAAAACGACCTCGTTCGATACCGCGGAGCCATCTTGCTCGGTATAAAAATATTATGTTCTATTGGTTATCTTACACGCAATTCGAAACAAAATGTTATATGCCACAGCAATTAGGTTTTGCTTAGGGCTTATTTTACATCACATTAAAAGAGATTATTAAAAGACACGAAACAAAAAAGAATACCAAACTAACTCATCTAATTTTTAAATCCAAAATATTAAGTTACGGAGATAATCAGCATGACAGTTTTGACAAAGAATATTGATTTATGAAATATCTGTGTGATAATTATTTAAGAAGTTATTTTATAGGGGTTTTAGCATGGTATTCTGGTTTCAAGTCACAAAATGCGAATAGGCTCGAGCCAATCCATGGAGGTGCGGATTTTTCGATCCATGTTAGGACCGGTAATGCATATGATTAGCGAATATAGGTAGCGGTCGTTAGGTGACGAAATCCAGCATTTCGACTGGAGGAAGCATGGTACTAACCACATCATCTGCTGGATGATCGTCCACCTCTGCTATGCGTATGTGGGCATGAGGTTGGCACCTGGGTTTACATATTTAAAACGAATCTGGATATTTGTAGCATAGTCCCAAATACAAAGCAGATATGAAATATTTTTCTTTTCGTTTTGTTTTCGCTATTATTTTGAATGTAATGTCGTTAACATTAGCTGAAAAACGAAACTTATCTATGCTATTAGTTTAAAATAAATGTTTTAGTTATTAGTGAGGTGAACATTTATAAGAAGGAACGTTTGTTATTTATAGCTGTCTCAAACCACTTATATACGAACTTAAATGTGCATACTTGCTCATAGATGCGTTTCAAAAATCAAAAACGCTTTATTTTTTAATCTAAGTTTATTCATTGGGGATAAAGTTTTATCTCCGAAGAAGGAGGCAAAATTGTAATAGACAGCTCTTGTTACCAATACCCTAAATGGTTTCCTCTTGAAAGTAATGCACTAATACTCCTCTTACCCTGGATTTATGGTTTAATGCAGGTGTTTATAAGAGTAATACCTATAATGTGTGTGTCATTTCATTTTCTCGTAAAGGATTTCTTTAACCTGGAATAATTAAACCTTTATTATATTAAATTTTGTTTGAGAAAATTGTGTGTTAAACTTAATTAAAAATGAAGAATATATAAAAAATCGAAGCTGTTTCATCTTTTGGTTAATTTTTGGGAAGAACAGCAACGTTTGGCCCTTAAGCGTAAGAATTCTGCACGATTTTGGAACTCCTTCCGTAAACTTTTCAGCTTTATTTAGGGAAATTAGTGGCAAGGCTTAGTTTCATTAGTCAGTAGTTTTAGGTAGCGATGACTAGCAATAATTAGGACACATTTAACGCTGTGATAGTATATTTATAAGTTTCCTTTAGACCTGCCAGTTTTATGAGGAGCTTATTGACTTTAGTGTTTGTTCATGTAAGGCCATTCTTCTGTTGCTGATTGAAAAGTACTAATTGTCATTTCGCCTGCATACAAAAATACTATCATTAAAATCCTGACTTGTGCAAGATGTTGTCAGACACAGGTCACTCAGTTTAATTCTTTAAGTTTTGTTTATAAATAGGCGCCCATATGAGTAAAGTGATTAGAATGTATGTGTTTTTAGGGTTCAAAGAAAAACAAAGGATAAATAATGTGGCCTTTTGTTTTCTTACTTTTAGTTAATACAGGTACATGGAATGCAAAAATGATTAAAATCTTCGTTATTAAAGATGCAAGAGAGTGGCATAGAATTCATTAGCAAGCCAATAATTCAACTGGAACACTGAGAACTTAATAACCTGTTTAATATTTTGGAATACGTTCCTTTAAAGGCCATTTGTATGAAAAATAAGTGTTAATATATTAAACTTCGTAAAATTGACGGCACGTGGTTCACAAAGAAAAACGAGACGTAAGCAGTAGTCATCACAAGAGAGTGCGAAACAGATTGGTAGCCTGCGAAGAGTGTAAGAGCTTGCATCTCAAACGACGGCAGTCGCCAATAACAATAAGTATGCGACGTCATAGTCACGTGCTTCATAGGAAATCAGAGTCTGTTTGTGTGAACCTGCTTCCTACTTAATGTGATACTTTCAAGCTATTAAACGACCCCATTGTGAGGACATTTTTGAGATTTGGACTCTGAAGGAGATTTCAGCGACGAGGAATAAGAGAATGCTAAATCATGCATGCAGTGCGTTAACGTTCAAGAAAAAAGGTAATGCGTCACCCGGCTGGCGTCAAACCTCCACATGCTTGCGACATTTAACTTTCTGCCTCTTTCCATCTCTCTGTGCGACAAATGTAATTTACCGACTTCGTTCGTGAGGGAGTACACGCTGCAAAAGAAGTTATGTAGCAAAGTGAACAGAAACTAGTTAGCATCAAAATTCGCATCTCTAAAGTCTAAAACAATATATCGGTTTTTATAGACATCTCAACTGGCAAGTAGCCACATTCTAAGTGTTAGGACAATCTGAAGTGTGACTGTAAAAGAGCGCTATATGGAGAATTCGAAGGGAATTGGCTGGTTTATTCTCTGACCTAGACGTAACAAGTGTTTCTATGTTTAGCATAACTGTCGGTTGTTTTTACCTTGACTGGATACAATGTGAATGTGCCATTGCATTATATATAGTACCAAATTTGTATCTTAATGTAATTTTGATTGTGAATGACACTTTATTGTCTTTCATTTTTTGTGTTTGTAAGTATATTGGGCTATGTTTAGCGACAAATGTCTTTAACATGTGTTCATCTAGATTTAACGCCAGGTGACCATTTTACCCTGCTACATGGGGTAACAAATTATTAGTTCAAAATTGCATAAAATTCTGTTTCATTATAAATTTACTAGAATAGTTAACCTATTCAGTAATAAATTTAAAAGTTATTTATGTGGAACACAGGTACTGGGAAACAAAATCACCTTTAGGGCTTAAGTCTTCTAAATCTCCTAAATTCATTGCCCGTTATTTCCCAAAGTATTCAATATATCAGACTGGTTTTTACAGGTTGTAGATGCATGCCTTCTAAGTTCACTGATCTACTTTTATACAATAAGTTTCTTTATTAAGGAAGATAGCGTTAATTTGTTTAATTAATTAATTTTATCAGTAATTCTTTTTACACAGTAACCAACCATGTAAATAACACATAAAAAAGTAACCCACCACAACAACTGGAAGCATTCTTCAATAGCTTCAGAGCTAGCGAGTCATTTATACAGGAAATACATTCTTCAAAGCAAAAATGCAGGAAACAAACTCACATATATTAACAAAGAAAGAAACCACATAGTTTATACACACAGATGCTGTCACACGTAATAATAGACCAATTCGTAGAACACAGCTTTCTCTAAAAGATGAGTAAACATCCCATTCCACATCAACGTGTTAGGAGATATTTTTCTTTTTTCTGTGAAGCGGTGCAGACAGAATTCAAGTAAACAATGGCAGATGCAATATTATTTTTAAAGGTTATTTAAAATATAAGTACATAATATGCATCCAATGATAAAATGTATATCAAATGAAAGAGTAATTTCCAATCAATAAGACTGCACAAAGAAACAAAAAGTGGAATTTTTAGGCAATTTTCGCCATTCAATTTCTCCTTAAGGGGTCCACGTAGCCCTGCCTTTCTATCTATGTAAAACGCAGGAATGTAGGTGCAGATGTATAAATATCTGTTCTACATTGTCTCTTGTATTTCACTCAGCTCTCAGTTTACACGATTATCAGCAGAGTTATGGTTTCATAAGATCTCTAGGAGGTAAGGAATGACGAAAACATATTGCTGAGTACGACTATGACAACGTCATAATTCTCTTAACCTGCGTTGTTGTTAAAGGAAAATAAAAACTATAAATTCAATAGAAAAACCAAAGGGAAAATGGAAACAAGGTTGGCAATACATATAGCAGCTTTGAGTGGATTCGTTTACATATTCAAAAACGTAAAATTATGTCACTAGAACAAAACGAAGGAAGTAAACTTTGATTTTGGAGTCAAATTCTTCTAACTTTCACCTCTTTTGACGCAGTGTTAAAAGTAAGCTATAATACAACCAATATGACATTTAGGCAAACAGTAACTATTTTTCAACACCTGCAAACAACCCTATTCTCTTCCGCTGTTACACAAGAGCTGTTCAACACGTTACTACCAAACGCCAAATTTATATAACAAATGTGAACTCTCTGGAAATATTAAATACATACGATGCATCCTAATAACCACGAATACTCAAGAAACAAATTGCGTTTTAAGAGTATTGGATATGTATTGATTTTCATTTTATAGTTTCCTTTTTGGTTATACTACTATTCTAGGACATTTTACAAAATCACTTAGTGATGATGGAGGTAGTTTATGCCACCAATCACCTTATGTTTTCTGAGCTGAAACATTTACACGCGCATTAGACAGCAGAATGAGCATATAAGTAGTATTTGATATGAAGTAAGAGGCTTCTAAACGTTAACCAAGCCAAACAAAAGCCTACTAGTACTGTTCTTCATCTCGTGCAGAAATGTAGTATACAGTTATAAAATATTTCGGTGTTAAGCTAAGCGGAGTTAAGTACACGTTGCTTGCTTTTATTTTCTTCGTTTATTACTTTACAGTCTTTGGGATGATTAATTTTAATTTTGGTGTAATATGTTTCGGTATTATCTATGTTCTAATGTTTACTTCTCAAGTTAAAAGCAAATGCTTTTTTATTTAGATTTAATTATAAGAAAGACAAGCTTTTGCCCTTTATTTTATTTTGATAAATGCTTCCCAAAGCCTTTAATTTTATACAGTATGCTAGTCAAGAAGAGAGCATTCCAGCAAAGACGGAATTTTATCCATCTATCTTGAAATACCAGTATAAAGAATGATATAAACGTATGGTTAGATTTCCTAGGGTTTTAAACAGCAGTGATTTAAAATAAGATATCTAAAGCAGGTATCTTGAGCTCCAACATTTTTCAGTGTTATTTTCTCGTTTAATTTCACCTCCTCTTATATTTGCTGGTAACTTTCTTCAAACACTGCAGAAGAATTTCTACATTATAAATACATTTCGAGTTTGCAGTCACATTTACAACGATACCATAAGCAGAAATTAAACGATTTTAAGTCAGGAGAATGTACAGGCTTTATAAGATCGCACCTCAAGATAATATATCTGTTTGCTTTGTAATTACTAGCTTATGATCTCACCAGCAGAGAGATAAAAATTATCCGGAATTCCATTATACATGAAAATCAATGTTATTTGGGTGAAACGTAGAACAATTAATATGGTATATTAGAAAACTATACCACTTCGAACGCTTGCTGGATTTATATTTGAATTATGTATGTACCCTTCTTGTAAATCTTTGTTGGTATTTGATTGACAATCAGTCACTTTTTTCTCCCAGTTTTATAAATGTGTATGCAAAGACATCTCTTTAGAAAGAGAATATTCATAAAAACGACATATATTTTTACAAAATCCTGTTTCTAATACCAACTAGAGTGTAATTACGTAAAAGCTAAAGATCCTCACTTATCAACAAAATCTAAAAATCTCTTCGTGGAGTATTCAGTTGGGTTATGTCACTTGATTTAACAACTTAAATAAATGGCAGTTTATTGTAATTGTAGAAAGACAGCATGATACCAGCTGGTTTGAAATGGGTTCCTGATCCCTCACACATGTATTAAGGTATATTACGACCGCAAGGGATGCCCAAGCTTAAAGTTGACCCAATTCATAACCAGGAGCTCCGCTCGTCAGATCATCTATGTTGACAAGTAAGAACGTAGGTTTTCACGGCCGGTGTCACAATTATAACTAATATGATTTTCCGGGCTGTTATGCCCGGAAAATCATATTAGTTATAATCTATGTTGACAGTTACATGTCAAGCTAAGTGTTGCCTGAGCATTTCTTTGAAGGCGGAAATGGTGGTGATGAGGTGTCATATTTTCTTTACTAACAGCGCCTTTCCAATTAGTCACCTTGTTCAAGAAAATCAACGCTGTCTGCGACAGGAAAGTCTGGTGAAATTAGCTGATGTCCCTAAGACAGAAAGTCACTGTCACTCAAGAGCAAGAGCAGCACCATGTTTAGGAGATATCATCAACAATTCAGTAAATGTTTGGATGGCTGCAAAAATAATCTAATGAAAGCTAATTATATTCAAAGTTTTGAAAAACTTTCTAATGTCTTAGATTTATTGAAATATCCTGCCAAAAAATTCCAATTAAAGTTATTATCTTAGCTACTTTATAGTCATTTTGGTCCATGTGTCATAAACTAAGCGAAACTCAAAGACTAAGCTGTAAAACAAGAATTGTGTGTAGCCATTTACCTACTACACCATGAAAATTCACTGTCTCCAATATTATATGCACAGGTAAAATTAAATAGACTAACTCTGTAAAGAGTTTACATATACTCCTAGGTAGTCAACCGTAAGTGTGGACGAAATGTATTGACAGGAAACTTGCAATATATCACAGTTGCTTAACCCGGAAGTAGATTCCGCTTGTATTTCTAACTCTGGCCGTAAAAGTCTAACCTTACTCATTTACAGATACGTTAAAAACTGTTATACCTTAAAAAGTGAAATTAAATATATTGACTCAAATTATAATATACCAGCTGGCTTACCTGATGCTGTGCGATTAAGCTTTTAAGCTTGAATGGTGAACTAATGATTTCATTTATGTCCCCTGTTCTTTATAAAATTATTGTACAACGAGCTATGGACCTTGTGTTAATCTTCCCCTTTACCCTTATTGTTATTTCGTACAGGCAGGCTACCGTAATAACGGATGGAAAATTCACTGATATTCATGCAAAAGGATGTGAAACATCGGCAGAACGTCTGGCTTCCTTAACCTCACGCCGACGGTCTTCCAAGCTCTGGAAATGCTGCATAGCCCATACGTATGTACCCTTTGGTGGTAGAACAGTTATCGGTCAGAATGGTTGAATAATTTTTTAGACAATTACACTAGGTAAAATTTTAAACCTTTATTTCTTCTCTTTGGTCATTAGCTATTTAATAACATAAAATATTCATAGTTTTCACATAACGAAGAAACCCTTAATATATAGAACGAAATGGGGTAAAACTGATGTTTATGAGGATTCCCCACTCCCAGACCATCAAATTAACCTCGTTGGAAAATACACATAGTCTTTCATCATCCAGAAGTGTTATCTTATAAGTTGTTTGTTATAAAATATCGGTTCATTGATTTCTAATATTAGCAATCACAATTACTTAGCATGTAATTACTTACCATGCCCTGCTAACAAACTTCATTACAACATAAGTACACAGGAAATAAAGAAAAATTTTCTTACATGAGGTTATTACAAGGTTTTGGCATCCGGAAACTTCAGTGCATACATATATAGAATTAGAATAAAGGTTACTGAGAGGTTTTGACAATGTTTCATTAAACACCTAACTGCAATATTTGGTAAAGTAAATTAAGAACGAATATATAGCATACAATTAGTATCGTTATAAACAGACTCTGCCTTCTGTTTGCTTAAGCTTTACTCAGTATATTGCTTGGAATAAAATGTAACGGCCTTTGTTTTTGTGCACGTTCTTTCGGAGCTGCATTAACCGCCTTTTGTTTCTATGCGCATTCTCTACGGAGTACAGCAATTATTTTGTGCTCCTTGGGATCCTCAACGAACAGCATCTTCGAATGCTTTTTGGTATTCTAGTAAATTATGGATTTAAATAAGAAGGTATTTGATAGCCCATGTACGTCAGGATGAATAGCACTTTTCAATGCTGAAAGAATTATTAAAGCATACATCCACGCATACCTACCTACCCACCCACTTACCTACCCACTTGTCTGCTTACATGCGAATTGTCTATCATTAGTATAGATAAATTCATTCAATACAAGAGAAATTAAATACCTTTGTGAAATTATGCTGCTATCCTTATACTTCCTTAAGAACAATATTTCATTACATTTATTGTGACTATTTCATTTAAGGTGAAAGCATTACAGTAACAAATGACATTCTTTCAAGCCCATCAGTTTGGTGTAGATATTTGTCTTAATTTTAACCTGAAAATATAATTTTCCGTCAGTATAGAACACATTTATACGATAAAACTTTTAAACTCTAAATTGAACATGAGGTAAATAGATTACTTGCCCTCAAATAAACTCGAAGTAGCAATTTCCAAATATTTAGCCTTGAGGCTACACTACTTTTAAATATAGTATAGTTAGAAAGAACCACATCTTAGCATATCTAACAGAGCTACGTATGCATGAAATTTGAACAATGTTTGAAATATTTAGTATTTATTTAATTTCTCTTGCATGAAGGTCCACTCTGGTTTCTCTGACAATCTGCATAAATGTTTCTCGGATACGTATAAACTGGTTTAAACTATATGTTTTACAAGCTGGCTAAGAAATACCTACCGCTGTAATCTAATGCAATATTATATTTAAAGCAGTTATTGCACATGAAAACGCAGTATAACATTTAATTCTTGCACTTTCTAATGCACTCTCCAAAATTTTTATTCTATTGGACCAAAATTGTCATGCAAGGAGGATTCCATAAAAAAATGTTAAGGATAATGAAGAGAAACAAAGCAACCGAAAAGAAAATCACTTGAAGAATTTCCTGAGTACAATAAACTAATGCAATTGCCAAATAAATCAATAGATGAGCTTTGTATTACAAAAGCATATAAAACAAAACTTTTCCCCAAATTCAGCCATAAATCACAATAATCGTTTTTAGACATTAATCTCATGAGGTTGACGTGTAGAACAGTTAGTGTCCCCAAGCGTAGTTTTAAAATCAGCTTATTACCATTGCTTTTGTGTAAATCAAAAGCTAAGAACTACCTTTACCAGCACATGACAAAGGAAATGTACGTAATTCAAAGTTACATTTTAAGCTATTTTTTCAACTCATTGAAGTTAAAGATCAGAAAAGTATGAATGCTAGATTGCTGTGTAAAACGTTTGACAAATACATACACACACTTTGAAGAGCATTTTAGTATCCTTACATGCAAATTAATAAAATATAATGAAGGACTAGAAAATTCAGGTCTGTAGCAATGAGCCAAACGGTAGTGAAATTTAAATTGTAATGTGGTACTTGTTGTAGGTACACTAGGGCAAAATATCTTTTAAATAAAAAACTGATACTTTTGTGAGTCGTAACAAATCTTATCCACAAAATGTTTTTAAAATGTTACCTAACTTATGAACTTAAACTTAAGTTTCTACCACAGCATATTTGATTTATTTATAAGTTTAATCTGATTTACTCAACAATTTCGCTTTCTAAGTAAACGATCACAAAAAACTTCCTTTAGGAGTTTTTCTTCGTCTGATGATGCATCACGCTAAAAATTCATATACTATGTTCTATAATGATAAAATACGGGACATAGACCTTCTTCTTCATAGGATTACCCTCCTCTTTGTAGGACTTACACCCCCAAGGACATAGAAGGCCAATCAATGGGTCAGTAGTCTGGTCGAGGAGCAAGCAAACTGGATCATAGCATATGCAGGATGGGCGATCAGCCCACTGCCTGGTATGACTGTGAGGAGGAAGGAAATGAAATGTAGTGATGAAAAGGATGGTAGGAAAATTCCTGGATCAAGTTATTCAATCCAGCATTCGCTAAGCGACCGCAGAATACCCCCCATATGGGACCTCCCATATGCGAGTCGCTCACGTTACTGGGGCGCCACCTGAATAGGTAGATATATGTCATAAAAGAAAAGAAAGAAAAAAACATATACTTTGGGCAGTGCAGTTCTATTAATGTAAAGGAGCTATAGAACAAGATAACCAGCTGGACGGCCTTCTATTGGAATAATAGAATAGGTACACAATTTCGGGGCATTCATGATTTTTCTAAAATTTAAAATATAGATCCATAGGTTTTCAAAATTCTTTCTTCTGAATTACGCAAAAGTATTTCAAGCTTAAAAATGTATAACATCTTTTTTCTGCAACTATTTTGGTTTTCTTTTTGTACCACAAAAGGATACACGTAAGTTCAACGCTTTTACCCTGGGTCAATAAGAATCTACTATTCACCTCAATGTATCTTATAAAATTCTGTCATATAAATCCTAAGTTATGCTCAAAAAGAAATAATAGGTTAGGAAGGGAAATTGCGTTCAAAAAATTACCTACATATCGCATTCCATGGCAACCTAAATTTATGAACGACTTTGCTTATATTTTCAACAATATACAACAGTAAAGTTTTGTACTTGTAAAATATTTGAGCAGTATCGTCAGCAATATTTCGGTGGTGATGAAACGTTGAAGTCAATGGTGGGGCGGTACAGTGATGCTAAACCACGCAGTGACAGTAATCGTTCAGGACTTGCGTTTTACGGCACGTTACCTTTTAGACGGGCGGTGATACAAACCAAGGTTTGGTCATTTAACAACACGTAGTTTCTTGTCCTAAATATAATAATCTGTTGTTGAATATCGTCTGTAAATTGAGGAATGTGGGCGGAGGGTATAATAAAATTTATAGGAGTTTCTTTACGACAGCTCAGTTGATGGTTTCTATGCCTTATGTTTTATGGTAATGATAGATTTCCGTCCACTAACTTCTTTCGTTTGCCCTTCCTGTAACAGGTTCACTGTCACATAAATCAAAAAGAAGGCACATCTACTATCTCACGACCTTATATATTTTTTCTTTCTTTTTCCTGTTTTCGTTCTTCCTCATATTCTTGAGAAACTATTTCCAAGATGTTTTCTCCACCAGACGAAACACAAGTGTGCACCACCTTTCCGGAATCTCGCCGCGGCTTCAGGTCTTTCCTCATTCTTTTAATTTCTGTGATTCTTCCTGTCAGTGGCGGTCTGTATAAGCCACGCAAAAGGATTCTCAGTGATAGGTATCTTGACCTTGCGCTTCAAGCTAAATGTCTATTTTTTTTTCTAAAGGGCTAAATTGTAACATGAAATAATAAACTTCAATAAGAGCTTTGATGGTTACAGTGACAATTTTCTCAGTGTGATCTAGTTTAAAACTTTGGGTAAAACTGGATTACACAGTAACAGAGTATCCGTATATTGCCTTACGTAGTATTCCCTTGGGTGTTTCACTATTCTAATATCTAAAACTGAAAATGTCTACAAATAATCTCGCTATCTTATTCGGAAAATGTTCTAATCGGAAAATAAGCTTGATGCCAATGGTTTTAGGTTGGAAGAAAATTAGGAGAACAGCTCCAGAAAAGACTAAATGGAAGTAATTCTGACTGCTATGAAAAATTGGCGACCTTTACTCAGAAATGTAAAATAAGAAGAAGTACATACGGCTTCTTTCGTGAATCTGGAGAGAGTATTTGACAGAGTAAACCGGAGGAAATATTCATAGGTGCCTAGGAAAATTGATGTGGTTGAGAGAGAATGCTCCTAAGTAAGCTCTGCATAAAACAAACCAGAGTTACGGTGAGAGATGTCTGCCAGAGGGAAGTAGCAGAGAAAGAGACATGTTTTAAGGAACTGTTCAGGAAAACTTTGGTGAAGAGTTCTGTCAAAAACAAGAGAGGAAGAGAGACAAGCGCATGGCAATTAGGTACTGATGGTAGGAGAGTAGAGCTCCTCAAGGAACGTTCTAGTGAAGTTTAATAAGACTTTAGTGAGCAGTAAGGAACGAAGTTAAGCAAAAATGATAAAGATATAGTCATCACAGTAAAATGAAAGGATATACAATTGCAAATAGAGCAAGTTGACAGTTTCAGGTGTTGTACGTACTACATACAGGTACTACATATGTACTGTGTCAATGAATCACATATAGCACAGAAAGGTAAGGAAGGTTTCAATGGACTGCGATAAATTGGAGAAAAATCTACGAAAAGCATTAATGAAGTACTTTGTATGGAATTTAGCTATGGTGGATCATTTAAGTGAGACTCTACAATATCTCCAAAACTAAGTGTTGTAGCAAGAAATGGCTTGAATAAACTTTGGTTGATATTATGGGGGGAAAGTAAATGCCATTAGTCACGTTTTATTTGGAGGACGTTGTGATTGTAATTTTAGGATCAATTTAATTTTTTCAATGGGAAGTTACAATTAGGGTCAAACTAAATTGACCCTAAAAGGACCATCACAACGTCCTTCAAATAAAACACGACTAATGCATTCACTTTCCCCCATAATATCAAGCAACGATTATTAAAGACATTTCTTTCTACAAGGCTTAGTTTTGGAGAGTTTATACAGTCTCAACTCCAATGACCCACCCTGTATAGAATGGAAATTTGAACTTTGAAGCGCAGTAAAAAAGAACACTGGCGGTTTTGAAAGTGGGTTTTGAGAAGAATGTAAAGCGGTAAGACAAAAATGGATAATGAAGCAATTTCAGGAAGTGGTAGGCAAAAGAAAAATAGTACTCACACTGATCAAGAAGAAGAAAAAGCATTGACTGGGACAAAGTAGGAGAGGCAGTTGATTGCTAGGAGTACTGGAAGGGATGGTAAATCTTAAAAACTTCGTAGTAGAGGACACCAGATGATAATATTTGGATAATTGGTTCCAATATGGAAGCGACTAGGAGAGCACAAAAATGGTGAACTGGCCTTGGGGTGAAAATAAAGATTCATTGATTAATTATAAGGCATCGTTAAATTTACTTTAAACCAAAGTAAAGACAAAATACCAAACTTTGGTGCAGCAAAAGGGATTTATTCCACCATACAATGCAAATAATGATTTAATAATAAAATATGAAAACTACGTCTCTAATTACTTGATAATAGAGGTGTTTATTATTTTACTGTTGGTTATTCTTACTTCAGTATGGAAGCAAATGTTTATTCTTGAAATGCTCCACTGTTCATTGTAGCCACGGTTAGAAAACCTATGGAACTGAAAACTACTTTAGATCTGTCGACCTATATTTAATTTCCACGTCAAGATTAATATTTGTACTACTGTATTTACATCGAGACTTTGATTACCGAAAAAGATATATCATACATTCCGAAAAATAATCATTACTTAATTCATTAGAAACAATTATAGACCACCATGAAGAATTATAGCTGGATATCGAATCTTTGAGTCCCAAAAATATGTTCTTGGTGTCTATACAGGTAGAATAAGACTGAGAAATTCAATTCCATAGCCGGGATTTAAACGGTTTCCTTACGGTTGATCTAACCAAATGAGCTACCATGCCAACATGTCGGTGCAACATTAACATGAAATTCCACAACTGACTCGCACTTTTCCCTATAAACTACAGGGAGATCCCATGATCCGTGAGACCATGACACCGGGAGATCCGTGGTTCAAATCTCGGCTATGGCATTGAATTTTTCAATTGTCTGATTCTACCTTTCCAACAACAAATTTATTCACGTATCATTGTTGTTCTCACTGTCGTTTCTCCCAACATAATTTTGTGCATAATTGAGTAACAATATTTTCAAATGTTGTGATGTAAGTTTTTGTCTTTTGCTGAAAACGATTAGCTTAAACGCAGAGAATGAATGATCTTTCAAGATCTGCTGAAATGACCGGAATGTACTTGAACAACGAAATTCGAACACAAATTATAATCCTTTATATACGTCTGCGTTATACCCCTTCAAAATATCTGACATCTTTCAACACAATATACTGCAGATTTCTGATCAGCACCAATTACAGTTTCCTCAAAACAATTTCTGCGAGAAAAGTTGGAGCTTTTTACTTTCTCTACAACGTATAGTAAGTAGGGGAAGTATTGTATTCCACCCAAAAATATGATACCGAGATTTCACCGGAAATACATGTTTTGAGACCCCCTGGATCCAAAAAAGCATTTTTGTAAACGTCTCCGTGTGTGTGTGTGTGTGTGTGTGTCTGTGAACAGCATAACTCAGAAACGAACAGTCGGATAAGCACCAAACTTGGTATTTAGGTTCAGTATCTTCCAGAGATGCGACACGAAGGCTTTCAAGAAAATCCCCCCACCCCAAAATACCCTTTACATGGAACATCTTTCGAAAATTCAAATATCATATGTTCAAGATATTTTCATGACAAGTGAAATGTATGTCTTGAATTTTCTGGGAATGTCTCCAAAAGCATTCTTCATTGTGAACGACTTTTGCTTAACTGGTAAACTATAAGAGATAGACAAAATTTTACTACACAAAAAATGTAGATCCCGTTAAAATACACGATTTATGTCATATACATTTTTATTTATTGAGTGAACCATTTTCGAGATATTGCTGTTATTCCCTTGAATTTTCCAATACTTTTTCTCAAATGGGAATTCGTTATTCATTTTTATGTACTGGACATACAAAGAGAATAGAATGCGCCACCTAGCAACCAGCTCTTAAAATATTTGACTATCGCTTAAATACTACCGTATTCCCCTTGCACCTACAATAAAATTAGCAATAAGATTAACATCTCGATTAGGATGAAGCATATGGAGAATAAGTGTTTGTAAAAATAGTTTGTACAAGAGTAGAGAAAGCCATGTGAGTGTAACACATCAGATTTTTTCAGCTGATACACTGCTTTTGTAAAATCAGATATTCATTCAGTGAGAGCGAAACTGATGTTTCACATTTTATTTTGTTACCATTTATTGTTACAGCAACAATTATAATCCACTTACAATTTCTTCAACTAGGATCCTTTTGATCACCTAGGAACTATACCTTTTATTGCCCTTTATGCCCTGTTTTATATTGTTTACCAAGAATGTCAAATTAGCACGAATATATTCCAAATCATCCCTTAGCTTCTTCTCTCGTAGTACACTCTGCGCCATCGAAATGCACATTTTTCTTCTGAAAAACTGTTAACAATATTTTGAATATACTGGATATTCTCACAGTAATGAACAGCCTGTAACTATGTACCCCACTGTGTTAAAAGGAGGGGTATGTTTGGACACTTTTCTTTAAAAGCAGCAGCTCTAGTACTTGAGTTAAAAATACTTTCTTTACGAAGAAAGTGAATCATTAACTGTTACTGATTTGTAATTTCTTCTGCTAGTCAGTGCAGTGCCTGTGCGAGACAAGTAAAGTAACTTATGTTCTAGAAAAATACTTTGAGTAACTTACCAGCCAGGTACATTTATGCTAAACACCTGTTTAGTAGTAAACCCGTTTCATCCTTCACAGGGATACAACAGCCTTAGACCATAGTTTATGAAGCAGGAAGCTGATGTAACATTTGTTTTCGCCATTATCCTTAGAATACAATATAAGGCCAGAGATTTTAGGTTTCTCTTCATCCACTTTCCCTTTGTATACTTCGTCCTAGTGCATCAGTGGTTTCATCTACTGATATCCAAAATACAACTATCTCCTATTTTATCCATTATTCCTTGGAATGTGGACTCCTACACCTTTTGAAGATAATTTTTTCTGAGTGTTGTCAAGGGTGGTATTTTCCCGAAAACATTTCATTGTTGAATTTTCAGTTTCATTCCAGGGAATGTTAGCATCTGTATATGCTTAGCACATATCAAAATATAGTTGTTTCTTTCTGAAAGGATGTGTAAATGATTCCTCCTATCACCAGAAACCTAAAAAGGATACTACTATTAATATTACTCGAAATAATTAGAATCTGATTGGATAAAAGTAGATTATACATCATTATTTATAAATATGTTTGTGTCCCTAAAATAATTTAAGGTGTTTCAGAAAACTCACACAATCATGTATAAGTCGACTTGATAGTAACAAGGGAAAATTTGAGTTAATAAAGTGTTGAACAAGAGTAAAGTACAGCAAGGTAGGTATGTTGTTACTCTATGTCCTGAAATAAGCTTTTACATAGATGCATTCAAGGGGTTTATTATAATAAGGTACAGTGCACTGGAATATTTTAATTAAGTGCTTCTTAGTATGAAAAATGAGCTGTCCTGTAGATTTAAAATGTTTTAGGTATGTATAGAAAATAGATGACACTACAATTTAATGTTGCAAAATTAAACAAGTTATATCTCTAGAACGTTATTTCAGCTGTCCACCGCTGTGTGAAAGGGCAGGGCAGGAGCCTGGTAATTCACAAATACCCTTTTACTGTTCTCATTTAAATTTACAAAGCCCATATATTACGCGATAAAATAACATCTTTATAAACGATATTGGAAAGTAAGATTGATGTAATTTATGAAAAGAAAGAAAAGATACAGTTTTCTTGATCTGTGAAATAAGAAGAAAAGGGTTATATTTATCCTCATCTTCGTTGTGTACTGTGAAAGCTTAACAAGAATAAAATCCCTTCTTGGCTTACCTATTCGTCTCTGATTCCTCTCGGTGATGTGCAATTTTCCGTACATTGATACTTATTATTCAGTACAGCAAGAGTGTATTTTTGTTTCTCTACCATACTTACATGAAAAGGAACTTGAGGAAACCTTCATCAGGAATGTTGTTGGAAAAACATTATGTAATTATATTATTTTTAGTACACAATACGCTTTATATCAACAAAGTTTTGTTTCCTTTTACGACTTATTCCTGCATAATGACTAACAAGAAATGAAATTCTGATGTTGTACAGAACTCTGGTTATTGATGAGAATATGAAATAATTAAAAACATCAGCTTCTCTCTCGTCCCACAATTACATTCAATCCATCCGTGTTAGTTAACCGTTCCTTAATATGTAAAGGGTTTAATGGAACGTAAACGAAAGAGGTAGTTTACTAATTACCGGAGTCATCTCCATAATTATACCTAACAACACCAAACTCATTGAGCCCTTTTAGAGGAATAATTATTTATTATCCCTTAATGTATAAACTTGAAGCTTATTCAATTAGTTTTCCATCCATGTCTTCTTTATTACCACCTTCCCTCGGTAAAGCACGTGTTGGTTCATACATTCATAATTGATCCAACTGAAAGTTACATTCTGTTGTTCCCATTTAAGGTTGTTATTTTTGCAGCGCCTATTCACCCGTTGTTTCTCTTAGGCACGTTGAATCTGTTCTTACCTTATATGTGCACCACAGAGGGAGTAAAGGCCTCTATAAATTTCTGTAATTGCATATCTCCAACCTTTTGCGGCGATCCACCTTCTCCTGCAGCGTGCGGTTCCAATAACATTTTTCCTGCTTCACCGTCTTCATTATTGATTAGCAATTGTCGCTTATTACTAAATATCTTTGCACTAGGCAGCCCCAACAGTGCAACTAGTAATATAAAGAATGTTCCATAATCAGGAGTTGTACCATGAACTCTCAGTGGGTCTGCCGCCACCCAGATTGAAATTCACACCCTCATTAGCGTCTGGCACATCTCTCCAGAGAAAATAAATAAAGTATTATAGTAACTAATATCACTGATTTCATTAACAGTTCTGCTTCATTATATACATTTTAAGGAAATTTAAGCTGGTTCTGGATAATTATATAACTTTATTCCGGCATGCAAACTTGTCCGTGTTTGCATAATGAAAATGCATACCCGTTTGCTGATTTTCCTTCTCACTTTATCCAGGCCTAGTAGTAGAAGAGTGTATATGTTTGCTCTTGCGGGCCTTTATGTTGCAGTTTTACAGCCTTAGTTAGTTCGCTCGGGTAATATTTATTTGTGTGAAAAACATTCATTCATTCATTCATTATCTGTTTACCCTCCTCTTATGTAGGACCTACACCCCCCAGGACTTACAGGCAGGTGCCTGGGGTCAGAGGCCCGTCGAGGAGTAGACACTCATGGATCAGACAGAACATCCAGGATGGGTGATCAGCCCGATGCCTGGTATGGGATGAAGGAAGTAGATGAAGCGAAATGTAGGTGAAATGGATGAAAGGAAAGGTGATGATGGAGCAGTTGGTGGAATGAATGGCGGGGGAAACCGGAGAACCCGGAGAAAACCTGCCCAGACGCCGCTTCGTCCACCACAAATCCCACATGCAGGTCCCTGGGATTGAACCCGGTCCGCCTCGGTGGGGTGTGAAAAACACTGCTTGAGATAATTCATATAAAGCAGGAACATAGCATCCTCTGAATTAAATCATATTTTCTAATAATTCTAGATACAATTTGACATTTTAATATACAAATAAAGTTAATTAAACATATATATATTTATCAAATATATAATTGTGTGAAAATCAAACTTCTGATCGTATTGATGGCGGCTCAATTACAAAATCTTCGCACGCAGTAATAATATCATATTCAGTTTCCCAAATCGATATTATTCTTACATACCACCTAAGGTGTTGTATCTTACACCAGTAGGCTTATGAAATGTAAAATCTGTAATTTGTTTGGAATCTGGTTATACCATATCAATTGCGAACTGCAATTGTGGTTTGCTTTTTGAAATCCAAATCCAATATAATGGTCTTTGACATAATTTCAGTCCATGTTTATCAAACTCAAGTTGAAGGTTCAGAAAAGTCTCTTTGTAAATAGACATAGCCTTAAATATACACACTTTCACGGACAATGAAATATTAAAAGCTTTCAGGCTATGGTCCACTCATAGAAGAAAAGGACTTGACGTTTCGAGCAGCACTTTGATTGCAATCTTCAAGAGGATTGAAACCCTGGCCACCTCAGCAGAAAGCCCCAACGAAGCAGCAAGTTTTATAGTTCAGAGCGGAAGGTGGCTCGTCATTGGCTGTTCTACGGTGGTGTGTTGTGGCTGGAATCCACATGCGGTTGAGCTATAATCTTATTTGCTAAGATGCAGACCACAAGAACTACATTGAAATGCTCATGAACTGTAAATAAGTGAATAAAAAGCTTGGTATAGTAGTACAATGTGCCATATACAAGAGCTGCTTCTGATTGGTACAAATATACTGAATTAGTGTTACCTGAGTGTTATCAAAAGTTTAAACGCTGTATTACTCACAAACGGAAAGTGTTCTTTTCGGTTTGTTGGTATGGGGTGAAGTTATTGAGTTTTGATACTAATTTCTTATGGTGTAAGGCATTGTAGTAATTTTCTCTTTGTATTGCTTTACATATTTCTCTTGAAGGACGAGAAATCTGGAGCTATTATTCCTTCATTCGGTACACTTCCTAATTCAGTTTTCGGCTAAACGAACGTTTTATCTAGCGCATTGCTTTGAATCTTACCAATAAGGCATCTCGTTTTAATCTCGGGGGGGGGGGGTGCAGGAGAGGAATGCCCAAAAATTTTCCCTTATATTACATTATCGTGTCTAACTATAGATGATCCTGCTGGATTTTTGGAAATGGTCCTGTATTTCCATTTACTTTCTCCACCGGATAACTTCAAATGAAGGAATAGTAGAGCCCGGATTTACATGCAAAATGCATGCTCTTTTTAATATGTTTGAAGGTATGAGTTGTAAGTCGAACTTGCACAGACAATTTGGGCAGTTTCTAATAATGCATAGATATGCATATTCCAGGGGAAAATATATATTTTATAGTTTTAATCCACTCTTGAATGCGGTATTAAAATATAACATTCCCTTATGCTAAACACTAATTAATAGTACTGGATAGACTCTGCAGTTAATATATCAGGTGAGTCAGGTGTCCCTATTTATTTTTTAATTTATGCAACGTGCTAAGCGACATTTGTGACTTACGCCTTTCTTGAATGCCTTCTAATGGCTGATTTGCATAACACTTTATAGAGGAGGGGTAAATAACTCAGTGCATAAGTGTTTTACGGGACAGAATGCAATCGCCATGTATGTCGATTCCAAAAACATCCCACCCTCACACTGGGAGTTGCAGCACACTTTTAGCAGATTTTACAAACTTTTATTCTTCATGCACACGTTTGAAAACGCCCCTGAAGGAACAACTTATCAATGCATCGGTTGGCAAATCTATTTGAAACAAAATGGCAGGTCTACGCAGTGAGACCAATTGGATTAAGCCATCAGACAACAAAGGTTCGCTGTACAGCCTTGTCAAAAATTGCTAAGTATTAGGTAGATAATTTCCCTTCTTTCACAATCTATGGCATATTTCAGATCATACAGTCATTGCAATGACTGATGCAGTTTATTTGTTTGAGTTAAAACTACCAAAACGAGCTCAAAACACTGTATGAAGCTGCAGAAAACGTGTAAAGATTCGAGGTGGGGTCTGAGTTCTGCAATTATTTATTCATATAGGAACCCACAGCACGCAAGGTAGCACTGGCGAATGGTATTATCATGGTTCATTTACCACTGTGGCACTTCAGTTCGGGTTCAAATCCTTCGTGTTAAGTTCAATTTTTTATTACCGTTTGTTTTATCTCTTTGGGACTATAATTTGATATTATGATAAAAACAAAATTTTTATAACATTATAAGTGTGTAAAAAATAGATTAATCGCCATATTTTGCACTGACATGTGGATAATTTATACGTCGTAGTAGGTATTTTATTTTGCTCGGTATTATGTTTGGTCATTTAGTCAAGTTTAAAACACTTCACACATGCAAAGCGGCTTTAGCTATTTGCGCCTGCGCCAATATTTGGCGTGAATAAACTCTCCATTTTCTACTGAGTATTTGAAACATTTCTACGAGACACGGCTGCTGTCAAAACGTATACAAACGACGAGTGTGTTGACATGTTGTTAATCTATGGAGAAACAAGGTGTAATGCACTGTCAGCAAAGCGCCTGTATGAAGAACGGTTTCCAGGAAGGAGGGCACCTACTGCAGACACTTTTCGAAGGGTTAAAAGACGCTTTCGTAAAACAGGATGATTTGGAAAAGCACCACCTTATCGTGATTAACCAGTAACCTCTGGAGGCAACGAAGAAGCTGTGCGAAACGCAATAGAAACCAATGCACATACCAGTTAAAGGACCATAGCACAGATCTGCAAATAAGTCTAAGTCTGTCTTCAGCGATGCTCATATTGCACCGTAATAAATATCATCCATACCATCTACAACTACACCAGGCTCTCCACGAACGCGACTTTCAACGCGAGTGATATGGAGCTCCACCACACTGGTCACTGGTTGTCAGGAATCACTTACATAGAACATATCCGCAAAAATGAATTGGCCGAGGGTGTCCAATTGTATGGCCCCCTAGATCACCTGATCTCACCCACTGGATTTATTTCTGTGGAACCATTTAAAGGAACGGGTCTAAGGTCAAGAACCACAAAGCCACAATCATCTACGGGCATTCATACATGAAGAATGCAGCACATTACACCGCGCATGTTACAGCATGCAAGAAGGTCTCTCCGGCAGCGTAAATGGGCATTGATGAAGGGGGTCGTCATTTTGATCATTTACTTCTTTGATGAAATTCACGCTCTTTAACAATTTATTATGTTGTTTACCCGTGAACTTAGCACATTTACAACTCTTTTGTCAATAGAAGAAGTAAAATATAAGGTTTTAACATGAAAACAAAATAGATTTAATAGCGTCGACATGTGATCAAAAGAATGAAAGCTAACTACGCAACACATTTACAACACCATATAGTACAAATTATTAGGGTGAACATGATCCACAATTATTATATGATTGTAATTCTTGTGTCTTCGGCTCGCAGGGGAGTCAATAAGAAAAATAAATAAATTAGTATACTAAAATACAGAAAATAAACACAAGGTGAAAGAAGAAAAAAAGGAACTAAAACAATGTGATGTAAATATTAGATTCGAACCTCCGAAGCTAACCTTTGCTTTACTTTATGTCGGCAGTTAACCCCCCGGGCCAGAACACACTCATTTTGTTATGTTTTCCGGGAGAACATTCCTCTACCTCCTCGCAAGCATTATATCCATGAAGAGGCGTCTTTATTTAAGTCTTTCGCAGCTCCTTGGCGCATTCAAGCCTTTAATCATTAATGGTGGTTATGTATTGAGGCAGTATTTTTAACACTTAAATAATTTCAGTCTAATTATATAATATATAAGTTCAATAACAACCTACCTTAAAGCAATATGTGTATGTAACAATATCTAAAAAGTGCATATTACAGTCATTGTAAATGCTTATATTATTGTATCTATGTGTAATAATGTTATGTGAATATATTACGTAATTTAATAATGTAGGAGCTGTGACAAATAGGTTTAAAGTTGCTAACAATGAGGTAATAATGAGTAAGGAACTTTAATAATACTACTAGTCATTATTAGAGCAGGAATAATGTAAATTTTGAGATAGTTTAAAAAATAGCCGATAAACAACCAGAAAAAGCTTTACTTAAATGAAGGTATTCTATTGGACCAGGATTAGCCAATCAGAGACTTGAAATACAGAAATTTACAGGTTTGGGCGGTTGAAATCTATACAGTTGGTTCCAGACAGCGTTACTAAGCAGACGCAAAACGTGTCCACAAGAAATTTTATACGTATTTGTGTGGGACGAGAATAGTTTACATGTTAAAAAGTGCAAGTTAATCTCACCGCTCTCTGTATCAGTGAAGTGCTATTTAATTTGTGTCAAGGATTAATAAAAAGGAGTGAATTAAAGCTTAAAATCTGTGTAAGCCTACATTCTTCAGTCGCAGCACAACCCTACCAAGACTTCCATCTCTAACAATAATACTGACGCAGCCGAGGCAAACATAAATATATAATATCTAAAGAAACAGTCAAATTACAAAGCTAATATTTTTAATCTTGGGGCGAAGGCTACCGAAAACCGGGTACTATACGTGTGATTGCAACGAATTTCAAGTTCGGCTCCCCAACAGTTGAACTATAATACAACTCCTTCAATGCGACCTACTTCAAATTGACGTCCATACGTGGTGCAGACAACGTAAAGAAAACCGCAACTTCAAACTGGCATCCATACGTAGCAGCAACTACCTACTTCAGTATATATCGAATAAAAGGGCAGAACTACAATAGCAGTTGGTTTCCTAAAAGGGTCAATATTTTCACATTAGAATATAAACTGCGGATTGCATAGATACGCATACCTAGGGGCAGCTGACTCACCTGGTATAATACAGAAATACATGCATGTATATATGTTACTATGTATGTATATGTGTATGTATACGTGTATAAATGCCTGTATGTATGTTACTATGCATGTATATGTATATGTGCATGTGTATATGTGTATGTAGGTATGTATGTATGCCCCAGCATAGCTCTGTAACGTTTGGAGCAATTTCAGGTAAACTCGGTACACACATGACTTACAATCGAGAAAACGATACTGTGAGGGAGGAAAATAATAAAAATTGTAGAAATAATAATTCAATTCCAAGCTCTGACATCACCAAAGGGATGAAAAGGGGTGAAAAAATGTACAAAATGATCAAGATAAGTATCGAATCCATATTTTCAGGGACGCTGATATGAACAGATTTCCTCGTAAATAGTTTGAATCCATTTCACGCACATCCTAGCCTAATCTCAGGCTAAATCTGCCTAACGGTGGTGCAAATAAGGGTGGTGAGGTAAAACAGTCCTTACTTGTATTTTAAGAGATTCTTCACAAAATAAGTAGTTTATTTGATTTTGTTCATTTGTTTTTACATACTATGCTGCATATGTTTTACAATTTTGTGCATTTTTGTGTACATATTTTACTATTTTATATGCATACAAATCCGGGCTCCACTTCTAACAATTTACTATCTCTTTGACTCGTCACAGCACTGCCATGCACCCTAGTTCCCGAGGTCGGGGATTCAAACCCGGCGGATGCGGTAGATTTTTTTGGGCGTAAAAATCCTTAGCATGGCTTCCTTCGGAAGGGAAGTAAAGCCGGTTGTCCCATGTCGTAGATTTACGGCACGTAAAAGAACCTCAAGCCTGATAGAGGCCTTTGAGCATAATTTCCGGTTCTTTCACGCCCAATATAGAATTAGACACTAAGGACCATAGTAGTTAAAGAGCCTCCATAAATAAAACTCAATTTAATTTTAATTTTAACTACCATGCAAGCGTACATACCACACTGTTGCTACTCATGCAGCGTTGGCTAATGACAAAAGCTCTCTTAGTGGACGAATGTACATTTTGGAAGGAGTGCCAGATCTTTGAAATGAGATTTATGCACCGGTTTACGGACGACTTTTTTCCCCGGCTATTTAGTTAACCTTGTGAAGCATTGTTGATATGCCTTAAGCAATGTTTGTAATATGATTTTATTTATCCTCCATTCTTTCAAATTGCACAAGGCTGATTTCATATATTGCATTGTCTAAACTACCTAAAAATACTTAAAGGTAGTATAATAGTAACAAATATTTTGATAGACAAGCTCTTTCGTCGTTGAATTTGGAAGTTTCTGGATAGTCTCTAAATAAAATTGGTAGGGATTGCTATAAAACTACATTCATCACAATAGGTACGTCAGGTAAAATTAGAGAGGCGCAGAGAGAATGACTACTCAAAGGGTTACAAAAGTGTTCGTTAAAAAATCTTAAAAAACCCTTTTTGTGTGCTTTCATTTCTGAATGTTACTGCAATATTTTTAAATTAGCTTTAAAGAATTTTAAAAGTTCTTGAGGATAACTTTAAAATGAATTTAGTTAAATAAGATTTTGAGAATAATAAATATTTTAATAAATCTCCCGATATACATCTGACTTTTATAACTTGGGTCACTAGAATTACTGACGAGCCAGCTTGGAATCACAAGAGATTAATTCTGGTTATAGAACAACATTTTGTATTTTGGTAGTATTGGATTATAGTTATTTTTATTTCAAACGAGGCCCTAAATGCTGACTTTATTTTCTAAAATAGAAAAATAAGTATGTCCACCAATTCTGCATTTTTATGAATAAATTAAAATTTATATTCTATTTTCTTTAGCAGTATAATACTGCAGAATGCAATTAGCCCACATAAGTATTTAGAAAAATATAAAAATTTAAGAAAATAAATAAATATTGGTAGAGTACTGGAAGCTTTATACGCAAAAATTTGACACTCCTTGCAGACAATGAGAATAATAAAATTAAATCGCCAAAATCCAGGACAATGTAAGAGATCCTTTAGAAATCATAAATGCAGCTGTGATCCTGAGCAGAGCCACCTCTGATTTCGTACGGGTTGCATCTTCCTTCCGGTAGCTATCTTGTCATACCCCACGGGGATCAAGTGCATGACAGGCGGCACCCCATTTCCTGGGTCAATTCTCCCCTTCATACACCCGCTGCACGTGATGCTGCAGATGAAGAGGGGTTGCCACGTTTATCCGTGTCTTCATTTCCGGTTCCGCAGTCAGACTTGCGCCATGTGCATCGCTAAGGAGAGTGACGTACTTAGATATGCCACTGACAGGTGTTCACTGTCAGCCAAGCTGTTTCGGTGTTGCATTTCTAATATACACAACTCAACCTTTTTCGAATGTTCAACCGACCAGAACTTTAAGGTGTCGTTCGCAGACTATCGTTTAGATTGAAAAGTACAGCCTGGTAGGTATATCAGCATTCTCTCATTCAACTACCCTTCGGCTCAGCTTTACTTGGAAGTCTTTAAGACAACTGAACGCCACATAGTAAGAGTAGCATCGTATCACAAAGAGAACCACATAACGGGCTGCAGTATTTATATCTGAAATATGCATATCACCGTGCGCTTAACAATAAATAGATAAATCTATCAATCAAAAGATCTGGTATTTGTTAGCCATGGAGAAGGTAAAAACTAGTTTCAAGTGATATTTAACCTCTGGGCTGAGTTTCACTGCAGAATGGGTTAAAGCCACTTCCCTTGTCATCAAGCCAAGGCTTCCTGGGTTCTTTAGGATGTGAAATGGAGAGTAGTATGTATGTGCAAAACAAAGCAAAGTTACATACTGCATTATTTTTTCCCCGAAAATCTTCGGAAGCTGACATGAATTCCACAAAGGAAAGTGTAGCGATATATTACAAAATGTGAAGATAAATATGGGCATTTTAACCAGTTATTCAAAGAATCAATTCGTGTCCGTGTATTATTAATTATATGTTATTATTACTGTTATTATATATTGATAATAGTTATAAGATTAAAGTAATTATAATATATACCTACATACACAGCAGAACTAAGAAAGAAACAAGTGAAGTGTGACGGAAACATAGTGTTGCGCCCAAGTGAGGGAGAAACGGCTGGAAGTATTAAACATTGATACGGAGAATGAAGTATGTGTAGTAACAAACAAGATAAAATTAATGATACGGATTTAAAAAGAGTATGTGAAGGAAGAACGCTTCTGATATTAATAAGTAAAAGAAAAGAGCTTAGCCTGGGCGTTAAATTAGAGGGAACTGTTAGTTGCGAAGTATAACAGGTGAGACAATAGGTTCATATGCATAACAAAGAGAAAAAGAAGAGGGAGAGCTTTAATTTTCACCTTTTTAAAAAATATACTGCTTTACTGAAATTTGATTTTCAACCATTCCTCATATTAAAATTCTTCAATAATGCAAAATGTAAGCCAAAGGTTTAAAAGTGTCTTCAAATCATAAAGATTTAGGTACCTACTCCCGCGTAGGAGATAGATTTAAATCGAAGTATCTACCTGTTATTGAGCAGAAAACTATGATTCTTTGATTCGGTGATTCATGAATAATAATCATTATTATTACTAATGGTAGGGGAAAGGTCCCTAATTTGAACCGCCTCTTAAATTGAACCGCTCCGATATTTTCTAAACTATTCAACAGATGTCACCATAATCCTAGCAGAAGCGTGGCGTGTACAGCTATTAATGCTTGTAGTTGTTAACTTTGCATTCTGAGCTGTGATTTCAGTTCTATGAAGTGTTGTGTGTTTTGGTGCTTCAGAAGTAATATTTGACTCATCTAGCTAAGCTTATACGACCAATTAGGCAGGTTTGAGATGAGTTATATATATATTGCATGTTATGAAGTGCTTAATTAGCAACAATATTCATGCACACGTTTTTTCAAGCAGCGTCTCTCCTTGTCACATAGATGCTAAAGCTTCCAAAATGGCGTGGCTCGTAAATTGAACCACTGTTTGAACCCTATATTGAACTGGTCCAATTTAGGAAACGTATTGAAGTTATAGGATTGTTCAACTGCAAATAGTATATCTTGTGAATAAATATCGATGTAATATGTTAAGCTAAAAAAATCATGTTTAAAACAGTGGCTGACATGAATATGTGAGTGTGAATTGTCTTAAATTATGTACATGATCCGGTGTATGAGTTGTAGGATATGGCTTCACCTAGTGTGCAAAGTTAGTGCTAAGAAGAAAGTGTTTTATTGTGAAGACTGTATAATTGGACTATTTTGTATGAGAGTAAAAATTAGTAAAAACTCTATATTTGCAAACAATACTTATTCCAAAAACCAAGTGATTGTCATCATATAAAAATTCAAAATGTTCAAGGAAATTGCTATTCTTAACACAATTTTGGACTCTACTTTTGTTGCTGATAACATATTTGTATAGCATATTTGTTTTGAATGTACCTACAGTAAAATATGTGTATTTTGTTATGAATAAAAATACTTTTAAACTTAAAAGCATGTGGTTCATTTTAAGACACGGGAGGTTCAATTTAAGGACCACGTTCCTAATTTGAACCAATTTACACCATCTCACTTTTTAAATGTTATTTAATTGATAATTGTATTGATTTTAAATTGTGTTGAGGATATTGATAGCGCAAGGATTTGTCACTTTAACGCTTGTATTTCTGGAAATTTTGATTTGAAATTATAATTATTATTTACTATTTAGGCGTAAGTGGTTCAATTTAGGGACCTTTCCCCTACATTCTTTTCCAAATAGTTACATTGTTACAAATGGGATTAGCATTTTACCCATTCTTTAAAACATCCGTATACTTGAGTGAGCTCACCGAGATATTCTATTATATATATATCCAAAGTAAACACTTGGAATCACTGTGTGATTTGGATAATCTCCAATGGGTACATTAAGTACGGTTGTTTCTAGTTAAATCGTTATAACCACATGATTTAAATTAGCTTTCGTGATGGCCAGTCAATTTCACTTATGGCAACTATAAAGCTGTTCATTTTCTGAACAAAGGCCGTCAATAAATATCGTAAGATGATAAAGTGATAGTTGTAATTGCCTTTTACTATATAAAAGTTTATACGCATTTTCTGCTACACGCTAGTGATTCAGATTCGTTAAGTTGGCTACTGTTACTATGTGCGCGCGCACCTCTCTTTAGATGCTACCGAGCGGGTATCCACATGACAGTTACAAGGAAGCAAATTCTTGCTCTCTCCTGTGGGAACAGTTCAACTTATCATGTAAGAATAGCTCGGGGGTTTTGGTTAGTGTTTTGGTGTAAAATTATCCTTCTAAAGTCTAAATTACCATTCGTAAACATGAAAACACTGACTCACATATGATGATAGTATAGATATATGTATGTATGTAAATAAAAGAAGAATGATAGGATAATGGGACATTCAAGCTTGGTAAATTAGTATTCGTAACACATTGGGTGTCAAATTTTATAAGTTTAATTTTGTTTCAACTGAATTGCACATGGCTTGTTTAGAGTAAATTTTGGAAGATAAAAGCTAACAAGAAAGAACTGTTCCAGGTTATCAAACTCTCAGAGGAAAACTTCAATGAGTGTTCATTTAACTTTATGTCATACACTATATTTCCTTAAAGATCAAACGATTAGATTATTCCAACACTCAAGATTTGTTACATTTTAATTAATGTTTACAGTTAACTGTTATTATACTCCCCACATATGCTCTGTATTGAACAACCCGATGTCCCAGCTGTAGCTTTAGAAACAAACTAGGGTAAAACATGAGAGGCATCATGTTTTAAACATCCATTTATACAGCTTCTATTATATGCATGTATTATATACAGCGTAATGATTACATTCTGAAAAAATTGGAGTAACTAAATAAATGCTTATTAAAATATAAAAAACGAAATGAAACAAACTTTTGTGAATAAAAATAATTAATAGTAGCTATGCTTCTAGTTTAAACATTGTGATATGATCAAAACATGCACAGTGGCATCCGAAAACATATAGAGCAACCTAGTTCTGTATAATATAGGTACATCCGTTTTGTTCAAAAAAATCGAAATAAAACGTATTAGTGACATTCTGACACCTCGCTGACCATGAAACTGAAGAGGCCTGGTTCCTACAATATCACACAGCTGCAGATGAAGCTAACTCCGTAGTCTTCGTCGCCCAGACATTCTGCGAGCGTAGCTCAGTTAAAGAGTTAAATATCCACGAGGCAGGGAGTCTCAAAGTGTGAGTGCCAAAGTGACAATACACGTCAAAATACAATCCCCTTAAACCATATAGCACCGTTAGCAACTGCGGTTGGAGGAGAATATTATTCTATGTTTACAGCTCGTAGAGAAATTATAGCATTCCACCCAAGACTTCGATAGCGAGATTTCATCAAACATCCATGCCTTGAGGTCCCCTGAATAAAGAATTAAAATTAATTTTAGACAATGGTGTCTAAACCATTAGACACGCGCGCGTGTATGGTGTGGTCTGTCTGTATGTGTGTGTGTGAGAGAGAGAGAGAGGGAGAGAGGGAGAGAGAGAGAGATTGTTTGTCTTCGTTTGAACAGTGTAACTCAAAAACCAAGAGTCGGATAGATACCGAACTTTGTATTTAAGCTCACCATCTTCCAAGGATGAGACTCGAAAATTTTCAAGAAAATCCCCTATCCCTAAACTGCCGTCTACATGGAAAACTTTGCTATTTTTTATTTTATCAATGAGTAATAAAATGTATATCTACAATTTTGTGTGAATATCCTGTGAAGTACTCTTCGTTTTGAATGAATTTAGTGTAGCTTTGTAAAACTGGTAAACCATAAGAGATAAGCAACATTTATTGCATAATAACATACAATTTATTTCATATAACTATCTTTTGTCATCAGGCATTTCCAAGATATTGCTTATTATTGGTTTGAATTTCTTAAATACTTTGTCATTTTCTAAAGTGCTATTAATATACAGATGTTTTCGTGATGTCATAGAAAGAATATGGAATTTCATAGCCACCATATAGTGACCCGCTTTTAACAGATTTGACTGACTATCCTTCAACCTTCTGTGTTGCTTTATACGTTAACGAAATGTATAATCTAACCATTTCTGCAAGGTAACATATTGACCAGAGCCATTAAATAGTGGCGAGATAAAGGCAAAACATATGTCGTGTGTTAAATACGTGTGCAGTGTTAAGTGAAAATGATAAATAGCGTGTGTTCCAAGATTTAGGAGACTAAAAACCCAATTATAAAATTTCCAAACAAGTTGTAAATATTTATAATTATGTTTCTAGTGTGGCATATGACGCAGTAATTTGTATCACAAATTATGTAAATGTAAAGAGTGATTGTAGTGTGAATATGCATTATTGTGTGACATTGATTTGAGATGTTTGATGATTGTAAGCATTGTTGAGAAGTGGGTTTATACGGCCTTACTGAAATTGACAATAATAGCGTGCAATAGTGTAGCGAGGGGGTGAGCTGTTTATCATTATTAGAGACAAGCAACTGACGTAATATTGGCGCGTTTTTCTTAGAATTTGCTGGAACATTTTTCCTAGAGCACATGTTTTCGTAATTTTCATTGGATATAAAAATAGACGCTAATGTTGGCGCGTTTTATTAACCAATAGCAGCTCGGTTATAATCTTTAGGCATATCGGGGTGTGGGAGTATAAAAAGGGCTAAGTCTGAGGTAGATTCCTCCAGTCCATCGGAAACAGTTGTACATTACACGTCGTCGAGTTCAACAGAAACAGTCATGGTGAATACATAGCATAGTTTATCGATTCGCAGGTTACGCGTAGCAAAGTTATGAAAAATCTCAAGTGTCGTAAAGTTAATTACATAAAAAGCTGAAGTATGCGAATTAATAATGTGCAGTAAATAAGTTATTATAACAGTTTCAGTTTGGCGAGTGTCAAGATTAATATGTGAAAGTGCATAATGTGTTACGACAATAAAAGTATAAAACAAATTCTTTTATCAGTGTTATCTTTGGATAAAAACTTCTTTCCGTTTACACACCTGCTTAAGATATTTGCTTGACCGATAAATCATAGCTAGCCGGAGGACAGTGAACCAAAAATTAAATAAAATAACAGGCGCTCAGCAAAAGATAACACGAAGTGACCGCGACAAATTGTCTTTTATACGTGCGACAAATAAAGAGTAGCATTCTTTCAAACAAACACTAATACCATCGCAAATTGGCTACCACAACGTGGGGCTCGACAAACAAATGAATAATGCCACTACAAAATTGGCTCACCCACGTGGAGCTAACAAAACTTAAGAAAGAATACCGCCGCAATATAGAAGCTCGGAAACTATGGCTTTGCAAAAGAAGTTTGTAAAAGCTATGTAATAATAAACGATGGTGGCTAGAGAGTCATGTGACTGTAACACATCAGATTTCTTTTGTCTGTGTTTAATGATCTTTCTATCAAAACAGGTCTGCGAAACGGTGAATGAAATCGATGCAGTCATGCTTAAATCAGTCTAATGCTCAATAAGCTAAAATGTTACACATTTGCCTTATAAGGATAAGGGAAAATCCCTCTGGGGAAATGTTACAGAAATAACTGTTAAAATACATTAACAATTCAAGGTTGCACACATAACATAGGCTGATGTTTTACATTTACAGGATTTTCTCTACCCACGAGACCCTGTTTACATTTATATACGGCCATTAAGTATACTTGCAAAAGTTTCTTCTTCTGTCTACGTAAAGCTTATTAAGATAAATGTCTATATAATAGCTTCATTACACATTATTTTAAATGCAAATGTAATTGGTGATAGTCAAATGATTAAAAATATAATGCGTTACATTCACATGATATTATCCACCCACTATTACTTATTTGTTATATATTTTCTGCAATCCATAGTTACAATAGTTTTATTTTAATATGCACTTAAACTTAAGCCATATAAAGGTATGGCTTCATTATACATTTCGTTGAGGCCTTGATATTTTCGACTCTTCCTATGACAAGAGGGAAATAACAGATAAGCGACAGCATTTAAAAATTAATCTGAGCTACTTCACATGATATTTTGTATTCACTTTTCTAGAAACTATTCTTACAAAAGTTTATTATTTGATTTACCCCTTCTTAATCGCGATAAACCTTCATCACACATTCGTTGTAGGTAAGGATACAGTAAGTTAAAACGATAGTCAGATTTTAGAAATGGGATCACTATTTAATGCCTTAAAATTCCTTGCTCTTTGGCCAATCACAAGAAAAACACGAATATTGATTTAGCACTTCAAAATAAGTATAAAGTGTGTGGCAATTCAAAACAATAACAAAGAATATCTCGGAAACTGACTTATGCCGCGAAAAGTTCTATTTGACTAAATTGCCTGTTTAATGGAGTCGGCATTTATTGTGCAATAAGTTTTGTCTATCTCACTTCACGCCTATTCCCGGAAAACTCAAGGTTGTCCTCCTCCGTGGTGTAGTGGTTACCATGCTAGTCTCTAGTTCCCGAGGTCGCGGGTTCAAACCCGGTGGAGATCGATGGATTTTTTTCGGGCGTAAAAATCCTTAGCATGGCTTCCCTCGAAAGGGAAGTAAAGCCGGTGGTCCCGTGTCATAGATTTACGGCACATAAACCTCAAGCCTGATAAAGAGGCCTCTGAGCAAGATTACCGGCCGTTCACGCCCAATATAGAATGGGACGCTAGGACCATAGTAGCTGGGGAGCACCATAAATAAAACTCAAGTTAACTTAAATTTTTCCGGAAACTCAAGATTCGTATATATCTTAGTTGTCATGCAAATATCTTAAATATGTATTTTAATTAAAATCGTTAAAACGTTTTTGAGAAAAATCAAAACAATCAAATGCTTCTATGTAAGAATAATTTGGGTGGGGGGGTACTTTCTTAAAATGTTCCTGTCATATCCTTGGAAGATTGTGAATTTAAATACTAAGTTTGGCAAGTAACCGACTGTACATTTTTGAGTTATGCGTTCACAGACACATGGCTATACGAACACACACGTTCACACACTTGGATCGTTTCCTAAAAACACTCTTTTTGGATTCAGTATACCCTGAAAATATGCATTTCATATGACATCTCGATTTTGAATGTTTGGGCGTAATACTTCCACAACCCACTAGGCACGCGTTAGAGGAGGTAAAAATCCATTAAAATCGAAGATGATAAAATCGTTCTAGATGGTATGCAATAAAATCATTCTAGGCGTTAACTGCAAGTAAATCTAGGTTTCACCACTTTTCATCTGGATTACCCAGTCTGATGACCTGTACCAGCTAGCCGCTTTAGACAGCTGCATTGTGCATATTAATAAATGATGATAGGTTATAAACTAGTATCCACCATTATAATGCATCTGTGCAACATGCTAGGCGTAACGTGGGTAGGCATCTTGTGTTCTTCTTTTAGATTGCTTGCACATTGTAGAAGAGGTTGAACTAGGGGGAGATTTCCATGCTGTTTCATTGGTATTTGCGTAGGCTTTTCCCCCAGACAAGCTTTCATTATGCTTGAAATTACACTGATTGTATCTGTGAAGACAGGATATTGCAATATCCCCATTTTAGTGCTCAATATCTCATATTCGTTGAAATATGAACAACATATAAGCAAGAACTTAAATTACATCTTCTGAGTTGCACAGAACAGCCGCACATGTCCAAAACTAAGTGCTAAGAAATTATTTTATTGAGAATGAAGGTGTGATTCTCTTTCACTCTGTTCCTCGTGGACAGATTGTCACCGGTTTTGCTTTCGTAAATGCTTTTGCTTTCTTTCCTTCCTTCCTTCCTTTCTTCTTTCTTTCTTTCTTTCTTTCTCTCTCTCTCTCCCTCTCTCTCTCTCTCTCTTAGGCGAGAGTCATTGTAACCACCTCCATTATTCACTGCTCATAAATACATAAGGCTTATCCCAATCTCACAGAAAATGAAATTCTCAGAGGAACGAGGTTCCATAAATTCGTCTCACGACGCTACATCAGTGCTCGTAGCTATAGTCTGTTCAGAGGCTTTTGAGACGTGGAAAGGGGAGATAAGGAATTCGCGGGGCGGCACGGTGGCAATAACAAAGACCCGCCACAAACCCGACCTTCCTGCTTCTACCCTGTCTGAAAAGACTCTAAACAGACTATATGTTTCGTTCCACGTGGAATAGAGCTGGTCACTAAGTTGTCCTTTCATTCTCTTCATTGGCTACCGGTCAGGTGACACACAATCGAGCATCTCCTTGAATGAGTTTAACGTCGAAATCAGTTGAAGATATTAGGTTTCAATTTAAACATTAAACATTGTTAAAACGAGGAATAAAATAACACTAAGCATAGACGTTATCAAGTGTTTAAAACAAGGATGCGGTTTGTCATCTCTTCCATTTAATATTTACATGGAACAAGTGTTGGAAATGTGCTACAAGAAGCGCTCAAGAATGGGTGTGTCAATAGATAACTTCAACCCGCATTCACCCCTCTTCACTGACGTTTAGATTATTTTTGCTACAAACCAGGAAGATGTGAAATACATGCTTTGGAAACTAAAAAAGGAATATGAGAAATCCGGTCTCAAAATGAACTGTAATAAAACTAGATACATGTGTTTAAGAGGAAAATCAGCCGATATTCAAGTGATAAATTAGTCAAGTAGTTAAGCACTGCACACAATTTGAATATTTAGGGACTATCATCAGTACAGATGGTAGAATAGATGCTGAGTGGCTACAGGTAAAACGGCTAGTAGAGCGTTACATGGTTTCATTTTGAATAATTCACTATGGCAGGAAATAAAGGAATAAATTCTTTCACAGTGTAGTGGAGAGAATAGTATTATATGCGACAGAATGTGGATATTCACAATGAAACGATGAAACAAAATAAGAAATGTGGAGATAGATTTTATGAGAATAAGTTTACAACCCATAAGCTGGACAGAATACGAAATCAGGAAGTATGGAAGGGGGCAGGAGTAGATGATTCAATAACAAAAATACTAGGAAACAGGTTAGTTCAGTGTGTTATGTTATGCTATTCCAAGGAAACAGGTAAAGGCTACCATGCTTATACTATGCTCTGTTACCATTTGTAGCCAAAGTGAAAATTAGAAATATTAAAATATTATAGTGTTTAAGTGCTGTAACCAATTTACTCTAAATTCTTTTTATGGTGAAGTATATTCAGAAGTCGTGAACTTTCTAATTTATTTACAAATTAAGAAAGGAATTTAGCACAAGTTTCAAAGAAATAACTGCATGCAACAAAGGAGCTTTACATTTCTTGCAGCTACATGGAAACAATATATTCTCTTTAATTATGACCAATAATTTAACTTTGCAATGAAGAACTAGACTTTACTAGATCCAATTCAACGTTTCTTATCTCTTGCACTTTGAAACACTTGAAATCCGCTTTACAAATGCTCTTTAATGTAGTAATGCTCGCTCTATTCGGGTAAAATAAATTTGGTCACACGCTCTAAATAACTGAATTTAGGAAAATCACTTACTCCGAAAATGTTCAATTGCAAAATTTAGAATAAGCCAAAACTATGTGTGCGAAGCCGGTTCCATAAACCCGGAATTTAATAATGCTTCCTTGACGCTGGGAGAGAGACCAATCTTTTTCTTCTTGTGCTTTGTCGTCGCCCGAGGTCTTCCTAGCATTCGATCACGTGTGTTGACGTCAGTCGCTAGCAACAGCGCCACCATAATCTCCTCAACCTGCCCTTTGTCGACTGCACATAAGATGCGCTGGTCGGTAGTGCAGATAATGTCACGTTAGTGGTATCTTCGCTCGGCCAGGCAATTTCTATGAAGGAAGGTAACTCGAAAGGTAATGTATAGACTTGGACGGCAATGCAGCTGCTGAGGCCAGACGCTCGAACCTCGAACAGGCAGAAGATATTCTTTGAGGGAGCCATAACTGGCTCAACCTCTCCCCTCCGACGAAAAGACGCGCCAGCGACAGCCAACAGTCCAGGAAACCACCAAGTTCCAGGCGACAAAGCACATGCAAAATACCAAGCAGAAAATCTAACAAAAATGTACTGCACAAATTGCAGGTCACATTCCTCACACGTAGACGAGGAAATTATGTTATATGGACATGGAACTGGGAAACATTCACTCTTGGTTACGTTGTCATTATCGTAGGTGCACCGCCAGTGTTTTATTTTACATGTCTCTGTTGCCATGCGACTTAGGTCATTGCATGTTTAAAGGTAACATCAACTGTTCCAGTGAGCAGTACGAACTTGGCAAGCACACGGATTACTACGTACTAGTAGAGTTGATCACAGACTTGGCTCGTGCAATGGCAGTGTACACAAATGCAGAGATGGCAGATGCCCATTTGATGTATGGATTAGCAGACGGCAATGGAGCTTGGGCTCAACGTTTGTACCGGGAGAGATTTCCAGGATGAAGATACCCCGACAGGAAAATGTTGAAATTTCTTAGGGAACATGGGGCATTTCAGCCTGATATTCGAAACCGGGACGAGGATACCATAACGGGAGGCGGCAATTCTTCAGGAAGTTCACGACGACACTAGTATCAACACAAGGCAAGTGGCTGTAACAATGAATGTTGACCACATGACTGTCTGGCGAGTGTTACACGAGGTCCGGTTGTATCCATACCATTTACAGCGTGTGCAGGCACCATCAGAACCTGGTTTTCCTGCACGGGTACGCTTCTGTGAATGGTTATGCAACAAAGTGTCAACCCTAATTTTAGTGCAACGCTGCTGAGGCATCGTTTCAACGAGATCAGATTGTAAATTATCACAATCGGCATGTACTGGCTGACGTCAATCCTCACGCAACTGTTGAAGCAAGTCATCAACAAAGATTTTCTGTCAATGTTTGGGCCGGCGTTGTTGGTGACTGTTTGGTAGGGCTTCACGTTCTTCCACCCAGGCTCAACGGACAAAACTACCATAATTTCGCGTAGAGAATGTTCTACCCGATCTGTTAGTAGACGTGCCGTTAGCTGTGCGACAAAATATGTACTTCATGCACGATGGAGCACCGCCTCATTTTAGTGTTAATGTCCGTCGGCTTCTAAATAACAGATTCGGTGACAGAGGATAGATAGAGGTGGATCACCCATGCAAGGAAACTAAACCCACTGAACTTTTATTGGCGTGGGCATTTAAAAGCTCTTGTGTATCGAACCCCAGTACCGGATGTTCAGAGTCCCCGTGCCCGTATTATGGAAGGCTGCAAAACCATACGCAATATTCCAGGGAAACATCGGCGCATCCGGGATTCACCTCGATGGTGGGTTGATGCATGTATCAATGCTCACATCTCCTGTGAGAAAGGTGGTGTGGTGGTACGTTCTATTCTTGTGTGTTTCCATGATTAATGAGTTGGAGAAAATAAGTGGTAACATGGTAACAAAGCGTTTCCAGACCCATGTTCATATAACATAATTTCTTTGTCTATGTGTGAGGAATGTGTCCTGCATTTTGTTACAGCCTGTATAAGGAAAGGTTTAAGGAAAGGCACCAAATAATAAATAGGAGCGGAACGAGAACATAAATATATACATACATAATAAAACTCACTATAAAGAAGTCTGAAATCTTACTGCGCAAAATACAAAGCAGTATGCGGAGAAGCAAAAGAATAATTTTATATGTCAAGTTGAAATATGAAGTTAAATAATATAAATGTGATGCATCACTGAAAAGCAATAAATGCACAAAGTTGAGAAAAAAATCTAAAAAGCCGCATAGAAATAATATATACGACATATATAAAAACAAGAATTGTAACAATAACAACTATTAAAATATAACTCTATAAACCATGAAGACAAAATATATAGATAAACCCAACAGCATAATACTAAAAATATAAAAGTATTGGCAAAAAACATAACAATATGCAATATGTACAATATGTACACACCTGTGCACAAGTAAAATTACAAAAACACAAAGGACAATGAGGCGCCAAAATGTAGGGAGAAAAAAGGCGATGAAAGTGTCGGACACAAACACAAAAAGGAGAGGAAATACACAAATACAAAAGGAAATGTTTGGCATAGTACACAAGAAAAGCCCGACTTGCAGGACCCTGAAAATAAAACGGACTGCAAGGAGCTATTAAAAAAAAAAAGCGTGCCGAGGCGAGTTTGCCGAGCCGCTAATCAGTCGAAAGGAAGGAACTAACAGAAGCAAAACGCAATTGCGAAGCATTCGCCGTAGTTTGCATACCAGAAAGACAATGCTGTATTTCAAAGGAGACCGCATTAACTAATTTAATGATCCGGCAGGGACCAATATAACGTGGTGCTAACTTATGCGTAAAATGCCGTGCAGCTGTACCTGCGGGATAGTTTTTCAGTAAGACTAAATCCCCCCTGAAAGGGTGCAGGTCGGCGTTAACAACGGCCCCGTTGAGGTTTGCATTGTCTTATTCCCGCTTTGTTGCATTTGACTATTACAAACGGTGTCGCGGCCTCAAGTTGTTGATGCCACATTTGTAGCTTGTCGAGGTCAGCGAATGACGTAGGATGATTGACAAAGGTACACCTTAAACGAGTAACATTACTGCGGCCAAACAAAATAACTTCGCAAATTTGAGTTTCAGTATCTTGCACCAAAACACTTTGGGATACTTACGAACACGCGAAATAAATGTCATTAAATCCTTCTGTGATGTTTGCATTGCGTAATAATATTGTGCTAAATAAGAGAATGTTAATCGCGGAGGGGAAAAAAGCTGCAGCACAGAGACGTGAAAATCTCTAATTCCACGCGATGATCCTACAGCTTCTAGTAATAAGTGCTGAAGATGGCGTTATAGACTGTCAAAAGAAGGTGATAAAGGTCATGAGAGTGGTAACGTATGTCTGTAAAACCTTCAAAAATACGGATGAACAAGTCCAAAACATCCAACGCTTGTGGTATATTATCTATGAGATGCGTCGTTTGTGTAAATTTTGTACTGGCTGAAATTGAAATTGTGCCTGGCATTGCTGTATAGTTTGGTTACATTATCATGGAACGACGGTGTAATAGAATCTAAAGAAGTAGAGCCTGTGGCCTTAACCGGCGTAGCTAAAGTTGAATAATGTTTAAGTAAAGCAGCATAATCAGTTTTAAGTACCTTAAAGTGCTCCATTTCAAAATCGAAATCGACGAACGTAGCAAAAAATCCACACGATCTATATAATGAGAAAGACGTGCTCGAAAACGTCAAGTAGCAGGCGGAAACGCTACATTCTGTTCCTAAAGAATAGCAGTAAATTATTGTAACTGAAATTGTAATCTTGTATGAGTGTCGCTATTTAGCTCTCGGAAAAATTTGAAATGTCTGGTGTAAGTTCGAGATTATTTTTCAACTGCATTACTAACTATGGCACCGTAAATGATGTGTCTACATGCAATCCAGGTAATTTTAAGTAAAATATATATTCATTTTTACGAAGTAATTCCAGGTTACAACTTGCCATTTTAAAAAAGAATTTAAGTAAAGTTTACGCAAACCCAAATTAGTAATAATATACGTAGCAAAAATCAAGCCGAATAAACCGACGAGTGCAAGAGACACAAAGCTCAAAACAATTTAGGAAAGCTGTAAGTGGAATGAGAAGTTTAAAAGAAATAGCTTCCCAAGGTAGCCAGAGCCATAAAACATGAAAGAGTACTATTAAAAGCTTCAGTACACATTTAACTAAAGTAGTTAAAGAGAATATTTCACGGAAACTGCTACCATTCTGTAATAATATGTTATTACAGGGAAACAGCTAAAGGCTGCCTATTTACACTATGTCGTGTTGCCATTGGTATAGCCAAAGTGAAAATTAGAAATATTCAAATGCTATAATGTTTAAGTTCTGGGCCCATTTTACTCTAAATACCTTCTACAGTGAAGTATCCTCAGAGGAATTCAACACAAGCTTCAAAGAAATATCTGCAGGAAACAAATGAGTTGTACATTTCTTGTAGCTATATGAAATCAATATTATTTTTAACTATAACAAAAAATTTAACTTTGCAAAGAAGAACCTGGCTTTACTATATCCAATACAACGTATAAGTCTTTGTTATCCCCTGCACTTTGAAACACATAAAATCCACTTTACAAACGTTCTTTAATATAGTAGCTGCTCGCTCTGTTCCGGTAAAATGAAATCCATTACACGCTCTAAATAATTGAATTTAGAAAATTTACATATTCCGAAAGTGTTCAATTGGAAAATTTAGAAGAAGGCAAAATGACGTGTGCGAAGCCGCGTCCATAAACCCGGAATTTAATATTCCTTCCTCGACGCTGTGCGAAAGAATACTCATTTTCTTCTCGTGCCTTGTCGTCGCCCGTGGTCGATCCCAGTCAGGCGATCACGTTGTTGATATCAGTCGCCAGCAACAGCGCCATTGTAATCTTCTCAACCTGCCCTTTGTCGACTGCACATAAGATGCGCTGGTCGGTAATGCAGATAATGTCACGTTGGTGGTATCTTCGCTGAACCAGGCGGAAGGCAATGCAGTTGCTGAGGCCAGACGCTTGAACTTCGAACAGGCAGGGAAGATATTCTTTGAGGAAGGGAGTCATAACTGGCTCAAGTTGTATGGACATAAAAAACGAACGAAGTAAACGAGATGCCCCAAGAAGATGCAGGAATGGTGTCCGAAACAAGACGTAAAAGAAGACGTCCAGTGCTGACGTGGTAAACATGAATGAAAGAAGCTATGCAAGAAAACGGACTTAACGAAGGAGACTGGACCAACTGAGAACTATGGTAATTCAAAACGGATAACCCAACTGGGTAAATTCCAAAGAAGAAGAAGAAAAAGAAGAAGAAGATGTAAATCATGACAGCTGTGAATGATGCATGTTTACGTTATATGCGTTGATTGTATTCACTCCATGTTCATTTGAACAGCACTATGGGCTTAGGTTCTCACACACTGGATCAGGCAATGGAAGAGTGCCTACCTCATCACAGCCTTTCTCATCGACTGGAATCTGAAGCACACTGCAGTTTTGGGGGAGGGGGCAGCTAATTACAGTGGTGGACCAAATTCCACCTAGTGACAAGAAGCACCCGAATGTGAATATCGGTTACGTCGTGCTTGGATAACGTTTCATCTTTATTTCTTTTGTTTTTACTTATTTCCCTTAATTTACAAAGACAAATGTTGGGCAACTCTCAGCTCATTTGAGCACTGCTTCATTTACGTAGTCATAAGCATCACTTCATTCGTAATTTCATAGCGAAACGGGTGGGTAGGTCGTTAAGTCACAGACTCTTGAACAGGAGGTCCAGGTTCGAATCTCGAAAAGACTGTCCTTCCTGACTGTAGTTTTCTCGAACCAGGTGAAGCAAATGCTGGGGGGTACCATAAATTTAGATATTGAATGCTTATTTCCCTAACTTCATTTCCCAATTGTTACCTGTTATCCTTTCACTTCATGCATAAACAGTGTCCACAGCCTGTGGTGCGTTTTTCCCCTTTTTACTTTCTCTACTACGTATAGTAAGTAGAGGGAGTATTGTATTCCACCCAAAAATTCGATACCGAGATTTCACCGAAAATATATGTTTTGAGAACATTTCCGTGTGTGTGTCTGTCTGTCTGTGTGTCTGTCTGTGTGTCTGTCTGTCTGTGAACAGCATAACTCAGAAACAAACAGTCGGATAAACACCAAAGTTGGTATTTACGTTCAGTATCTTCCAGAGATGCGACACAAAGGTTTTCAAGAAAATCCCCCCACCCCAGATTACCTTTACATTGAACATTTTTCGAAAATTTTAATTTTCTCAAAAATGGCTCTAACGATTTTGATTAAAATATCGTATGTTTAAGATATTTTCATGAAAAATAAAATGTATATCTTGAATTTTCTTTGAATGTCTCCAAAAGTATTCTTTATTGTGAACGACCTTTGCATAACTGGTAAACCATAAGGGATAGACAAACGTTTACTACACAAAAAATGTAGATCGCGTTAAAATACACAATTTATGTCATACTTTTTTTTGTTGAGTGAACCATTTTCGAGATATTGTTTGTTATTCCCTTAAATTTTTCAATACTTATTTTCTCAAATGGGAATTCGTTATTCATTTTTTGTCTTGTATATGCAAAGAGCATTAATCTGTGGCAAAGAGAATGGTGCTGCACCTAGCAACCAGCTATTCAGAGATATGTAGGTGATTAGAGGCTACTGTATTTCTATATTACCCTTGTAAATATATATTCCCCTTATACATCTACAAGAAACTTAGCAATAAGATAGAGTCTGCAAATGTTTATCTCGATTAACATGAAGTAGATGGAGAATAAGCGTTTGTAAAAATAGTATGTACAAGAGTAGAGAAAGTCATGTGAGTGTAACACATCAGATTTTTTTTCTTAATTTTGTTCTCCTATTTTTCATGTTATATTATTATTATTACTATTATTATTATTACCGTCTTTTTACTTTTCACGACAAATACTGTTACAAAATATATCCATACACATTATACAGACACAAACAGCCATGCCCATGGCGGGATTTGAACCCGCGATCCTCAGCTTAGCGGAGTGCCGAAGTTGTACCCTCAGCGACCGGCATGTGTTAAACTCTCATTAAATTATTTGCAGAAGAGTCTGTTCCATGACTGTTGTCATTTAGCCCAATTAATTAGCATCTTCCGCAATCAGTAGGATTGGACTAGGTTCGGAGGACTTAGCACCTCGACCTAAGCAAATCTTTTGTACCTGCGCCCCATACGGGGCGTCCCCGGGAGGGAGGGATGAGGTGCGGGAAGACACAGGACGGCCGGACCAGGAGGCATGACAGGCAGGGGGCAGGATACCTACCATTTACATATTTGAACACCACGAGTGCTGGCCGATGCAGTCAGTCACCTGTTTATCATTTATACTCATTGAGACGTCTGTTCTTTCCGAATCCTTTCATTTGTATTAGTTTCTCCACCGCTTTTGTATCTAAGGTAGAGGAAGCATAGTATTCTACCCAAAAGTGAAACACTTGTGTTTATATCCTTGAATAAAAATATTCAGAAAATATACTTGTATCTATCTTCTGTGTGTGTCAGAGAGAGAGAGAGAGAGAGTGAGAGTGAGAGTGAGAGTGAGAGAGAGACTGTGTGGGTATGTGTGTGTTTTACATGAACTAAAAACGAACATTCGGATTACGATACAAAAATTCTCAGTTAAATCTGACAACTTTTCAGGAGGCAAGGTGAAGATTTTTTTGGAATTCCACATCACAAACATTCCGATAGAAAAATGTTTCGATAGTTATTTTTTATTCAGAATAGCTCTAAGGTTTTTGATTACAATTTTAAATGCACTACTTTTGAAACACAATCTTAATTTATAAGAAATTTTCCATAAGAAGCCAGATAAGCCCTTCTGGTTTATATTACATTTTATATGGCAAGGAAACCATAACAGACGCACAGAAACTTACTACAGAAAAGATGTATTGATTATTAAAATGTAAAATTGGATTATAATTTTCCTTTTAGTTCCTTTTAATAATTCCAGGGTTTAAAATTTTCCATTCACTTCCTTGACACGCCCGTTTGATTGATCACAGGTAAATAGTTTACCTTTTTGAAATGTTTTGTCTTAGTTATGTGAGTTCTATCTCAGCCATGCTGTTTATAATCCTGCATTTCCATTTAACATTTCTAATAATGCGCCAGGTTTGTAACTTTATGCAAGCAGCATGAAGGCGACACGTTCCAATAAAATCAGTGCCATCTTACTTCTCAGGTGTAAAGCAATGCAATGCACCGCCTACTCCTTCTCACCTACTCTTGAAGTATGAGGGTGGAGTCGACAGCCTCACCATGAACATTTATTTCTGGTGCACGTTGGGGCTTGCTGTTTGTCATTCAGCCGCGTGTAGTTGGCGCGTGGCTCAACTAAAGTGTGCTGTCAACCGTGCCCTTAATAGCTTTTCGCTATCTCTGCACTCAGCTGTCTGACTCGAGGGGATTACATGAGATAGATCCTGAAACTCTTGTCGTGACCCTTTGATGGGCCTCCAAAGAGTGTGGCGGGATGTAAATGCTCCAACTCTTGTTTTCTGATAACCAGCTCGTGACAGACACATTTGGACGGCGATATCTTGAGTGTAGAAAATGTTGATTAGTGACAACTGCTACCAATACCACAGGTTGATTCCCAGCTTTGGAGCTGTTTCACAGTTTCGTAAACAAGACCTGGTAAAGAAGTAAGAAACGTCTGTTGTTGATTAGTTACACGATTTACAGACACACTATTGTGTAGTACTCACATAAAAAGTTTTTCATATATCCAGTTCAAGATAATCGCGTATATAACGTGTCGATATTATTGTGTCATAGTTGCACTGCGGCGAGGTGGACAGGAGAGGGCAGAATGTATTCAGAAGATAATGCAAGCGTATTGTTGAAGTGTTTAATAGGGCATTGATAGGAGCCTTCCTGCCCTCTGTACAAATGGGAGGTAAATGCTGTTTTGAAAGAAAGCTTCATGTAAATGGCTGTTAGTTTAAAGTTTATCCGTTTCTAAAGTATAGATCGCAGCAAGTATAGGATTTAGCGATCCGGAAACTATCTGTTCTATGAAATGAATCAACTACAAAATGATAGATTCAGGGCACCGCTTCAACAGTTCCTTCGTGGAAACTTCATAACACTAAAAAAAATCTGATGTGTTACACTCACATGACTTTCCCTACTCTTGTACAAACTATTTCTACAAACGCTTATTCTCAATATGCTTCATGTTAATCGAGATGTTAATCTTATTGCTAATTTTCTTGTAGATGCAAGGGGAATATGGTAGTATTTAAGCGATAGTCAAATGTTTTAAGAGCTGGTTGCTATGTGGAGTATTCCATTCTCTTTGCATTACCAGGACAAAAAGAAATGAATAACGAATTTCCATTTGAGAAAACGTATAAGTATTGGAAAATTTAAGGGAATAACAAGCAATATCTCGAAAACGGTTCACTCAACAAAAATAATGTATGACATAAATTGTGTATTTTAACGCCATCTACATTTTTTGTGTAGTAAAATTTGTCTTATCTCTTATGGTTTACCAGTGATGCAAAAGTCGTTCACAATGAAGAATACTTTTGGAGATATTCCCAAAAATTCCAGATATACATTTCATTTGTCATGAAAATAAAAAGTTTCTTGAAAACCTTCGTGTTGCATCTCTGGAAGATACTGAACCTAAATATCAAGTTTGGTGTTTATACGACTGTTCGTCTCTGAGTTATGCTGTTCACAGCCCCACACACACGGACTGTTTCCAAAAATTCTTTTTTTTGGATTCAGGGGGTCTCAAAACACATATTTCCGGTGAAATCTCGGTATCGAATTTTTGGGTGGCATACAATACTTCCCCTACTTACCATACGTAGTAGAGAAAGTAATGCTACAAAGATTATCATCATTTTGTTTATATAATAAAACGCAAAGTTATATTTTAGTACAACGGACAAAAACAGGTCTAGGTGTACCATTTCTGGGAAAGAAATCATGTGATGTTATTGAATTTAATGCCAGACTTTAAGTGCATTCCTGAAAATAAACTATGGTGCAATTGCTCAAATGTATAAACATTTCAATCCCCTTTCAGTTCCATTTTTTTATCTATTTATTGTTTTAAGAGTTCGCCGTACTGTTATGTTTCTTAAGATGTATAATAAATGAGGGTTACAGCTTGCAAAGGAAAATAATTTTTCAAAGGGATAAACGCTCTTGGTGATGCAAATATCCAGGCAGCGACGATTAAAGTTGTAAGAAAGATCCTTAATTTTTTGATCTAAACATTTCTTTAAAGGTTTAGCCGAGATTCGAACCAAAATAAATCGTGAAAGTTTTTTCTGAACATTAAATTTTACATTACAATAGCCCACAAATCCTCACATTTGATATTTAACTGAAAGCATTGAAGAACAAAAGACTTAATAGGTACCAGCATATGCTAAGAAAGTATGATCATCATTTACTAGAACATACTATGATTTACAATCCAAAGGGATACAGGAATGTGAATGATTCTTTTGCGATTGTTTTTTGACGTCGAGCTGGGCAAAGAGACTAAATATTGAAAAAGAATCTGTAATGAGGACTAAAGTTAGCCTATAAGTGTCAAACAGTACGATATCTTAAAAACTATGAAAACTTGATTGCATGATCATGAAATTAGTAACCTTCAAAGTTTCTTCACTCCTATGACTGTACAACTATAAAGGATTCATTCTGTAAAATATTGTATGTCGTATTATGTTGAATTAATTTGTTATTATGCATATCTGCACTATAATGACATTGTTGCATTCTATCCACATTCGTCGTGTAATGTTCTATAATTTGTATGTCGCAACATAATCGCGTGCAGCTAAGGGACAATAAATACATTTTTAAAAACTTTCAAATATGTAAAAAGAGTGACAGGAGGTTCCAAAAACTTAGAACGCCATACAAGCAGAATCGACTTTAACCGTGATGTGCAGCATAAGCGAGTTGCTAACATTTTCTTAGGAGCCGAGTCCTTTAACGTGCAGCTGGCGAATAAGGCGAGCTTACAGAGGATTTGCGAGTTGTTAGCGGTAAGTGGAGTGCTGCAGAATTGATTCAGCGTGTCTTTATTTCGTGCTGGGAAAAACTGACTTACATTAGTGCAACGTGAGTGCAGTCAGTATGAAAAGAAAGGCAATATATCATCATAAAGTCTATCTACGACTCATAAACATTTGTGGTACCACCAATTTAATTGTGCTTGAATTATTACAGTAATATCCTCCACGGTATACCTATTCAAGTGTTCTACTCTTATACATTAGCTTATGCAATTAATAAAAAGCATGAAGCAAATGTAACAGAAAATGAATCTTTATCTTCCCTTCACGGCATTATGCTGCTTAAACATGACTATGGATAAGCGTTCTCATCACGCAGATAAGAAAACATTTTCCAATCTTCTCTCAGGGCGGCCAAGTCTTTATATCCGGAGGAACTACAGAACACAATAGTAAACGTTGTATGACTATTCCTAAGAAATGATCATATCAGTTCTTTTTACCTCTCATTATTTTGTCATTTCAATTGCAGCTACTAGATTCGTTTCTAAAAGAATGAATCTTAAATCTTGTTCGGCATTCTGGGGATTTCATTTCATCGTTCTAATTGCTATACCTAGTTCTCAGTTTCATTGACCATAGTCGGTCTACTGACAGAAGATGACAATATTATGATATTCAGGTGACGCCATGATTGAGTGGTTAGACCGCTCGCCTCTTATCAAGGCGGCCCGAGTTCGATCCCAGGGAATCGTATATGCAAGTCATGGTGAACGAATCTCGGGTTTCCCCCGCCATTCAATCCACCAAATGCTCCATCTTCTTTCCTTTCATCCATTTCACCGTAATTTCATATCAACTCCTTCCTCGCTATCATACCAGACTTCGGGCTGATGACCATCCTGTTTCTTCTCAATCCAAAGTCTGTCTGCTCCCCGACAGATCTCTGACCTCAGGCATTGGCTTGTAAGTGCTGGGGGTGTGAGTGCTCCAAACGGGTAGGGTGCACAGAGAGCTTAGACGAAGAATGATATTCCAGAGATCATGTTGTGTATCTTTCGCTTTCCATAGTAAGAGGATATAATTATAGGAGCAACTATAAACTCTTGTCGTATCTGAAAGATATAACTATTTTTTCACCTGTTTTTGAACAAATACAGGCTTATTGTCCCGCACACATAAGTTCTTTCATAAGGACTAATGCAAATAAAACTAAAATTAACTAATGTTATAGATTTTAGATTTAAGATAATTACGTTTCAGAAAAAAAATGAAAAAGACGAAAAAAAAAACAATGTGCTCCGTTTAAAATGTTTGTCGATGACGTCACACCTGTGCAATAATGGCTGAACATTTTTTTTCTATTCTGATAAAATATTCCTTTCAGAATATTAAATATGACATGTATGAGAATTTTTTAAAAGTGAGTTAATTTTAATTTATTTGCATTAAATTGTGTGCTTTAACGAAATCTACATTTTGTGTTTAATAAGTTTGTTTATACCTCATACAGTTCACCAATTGTACGAAATTATACAAAATTCATTCCAAATGAATATACCATACGCAGCAAATTGCAATAGTTTTGAGTCATTTTTGAGAAAATAAAAATTAATGAAGAATTTTTAGTAAAACGTGGTTTGTGGAGGGACTTTTTTCAGTTATGCTGTTCACACAATCTCATATAGAACACACATACACGCGTGTGTGCGCGCACAAACCCAAAGACACACAAGGATATTTTTCTAAAAATTCTTTTAGTCAAGAAGCTTGAAATGTGTATTTTCAACGAAACCTAAATATCAAATTTTTGTGTGGAATACAGTACTTCTATTTATTATAAGCAGTAGAGAAAGGAAAAACGAACCAGCTGAAGCATTGATCAAGACGAAACTGCTTATTCCTTGAAAGGAATTGTGAATGGAAGATAGGTTTAGTGCAGAAGAAGATCAGATGTTAGGCAACATTACCACAACTAGTTCATATGCAGATGCTCAGTTAGAGGGCAGTAAATGTAGTATGCAACATTACTGAATGCTTTGAAGTGCGGCAGCCAATTACTCTGCGAACAGCGATCTCTGGAATATCATTCTTCGTCTACGCTCTCTGTGCACCGTACCCGCTCACACCCCCAGCACTTACAAGACAATGCCTGAGCTCAGACATTGGTTGGTTCAGTTTACAAAAAAAATGTTTATGACATATATTGTGTGTTTTAGCGAGAACTACATTTTTATGTAGTAAAGTTTGTCTCTCTCTTGTGGTTTACCAGTTATGCAAACGTCGTTCGGAATGAAGAGTACTTTTGGGGACATCCCCAGAAAATTCAGGATATACATTTTATTTGCCATAAAAATGTCTTAAACATATGATACTTTAATCATAATCGTTAGAGCCGTTTTTGATAAAATAAAATTTTTCGAAAAATGTTTCATGTAAGGGGTGTTTTGGGGTGGGGGGATTTTCTTGAAAACTTTCATGTCGCATCCCTGGAGCATATTGAACCTAAATACCAAGTTTGGTGTTGATCAAACTTTTCGTTTTTGAATTATGCTGTTCACAGACAAACACACAGACACACAAGACATACACACGGACATGTTTCCAAAAATGCTTTATTTTTAATGTCCTGGACATGCAAAGAGAATGGAATACTCCACATAGCAACCAGTTCTTAAAAGATTTGTCTATCGCTTAAAGCGCACCATATTCCCCTTACACCTACAAGAAAATTAGCAATAATTTAGAGTCTGCAAATGTTTATCCCGATTAATACAAAGTAGATGGGGAATAAGCGTTTGTAAAAATAGTTTGTACAAGAATAGAGAAAGTCATGTGAGTGTAACACATCATAATTTTTTTTGTTATGTTTAGCTGTCTTATTTATTTCGTCTCTTCATTTAAACTTCTGCTCAAACGCCTGAAAATTTTCTTTGTTTTATCGTAACATCAGTGTTTCTTTACTATATTCTGCCGCGCTGCACACCGGGTATTTTTTAGTTAGTTCTTTCTTCTGAACTGCTGCTGTTGCTTCTTCTTTGCAATTACTTCTCATCTTGTCTAGTATCGTCCTTATAATTGCTTCTTCAGCTCATACATAATAATTATAGTATACCTCAGGTACCTAAAACACTTACTCTACATGTGACTCTTCTTCTTGAAGTCATACTAACAATAGCTGAACATTTTTCTTGGCGGACTTGATAAATTCATACACCTTGAGTATTTCCTGTAGTCCACCAGAAATTAGATGATTGATGTTTATCTTTTCAGACTGGCATATAGGGGCAAAATTTGCAATCTTTGTACTCCGGCTTGGACAGATAAATGGTAACCAACGCACAACATTGAACAGCAACATCTTGTAGCATGTAATAGTGTAGTGTAACAGTTTGTGAAATAAAACGTGTGCAACTATAGTATTCTGGCTGATTATCGTACTATCAAGCACTAACAATAAAATTGGTAATTCTGACATGCCTCCATCATAGTTATTACGTTTACTAATTTAATTTTATGGCGTAGATTCATACATTTAAAATTTTCGATACTTTGCTGAAGTAATGCCTGATAGAACATTGTTTTAATGATTGTTGATGTAACATCTTTCTCACACAACTGCGCTTATTATTGTTTTTCAGACGCTTATTTTTAATTTAAGTTACAAAATGTGAAATAATAAGAAAAGCTTAAATATAGATTCTTCCAATCGTGTGTTTAAGAGAAGATAATTAAAATGACTTAAACTTCATTATGTTCAACGTTAATATTTTGAACTATATGACAGAAAATAGCTAAATTAGGTTTTTGGTTCATATTATAGATAGAAGATAATTTTCATATTTCAAGTTTTGTTATCCAATCCGTTTCATTTCCACGATAATGCTCTACACGAACCTCAGACGAATAAATAAAGCTCCCTATAATCACTAAATTAAGATGGTTCAATGAAAAACAAAATGAGACAAACTAACTCGTTTTAGCAATACATGTGATTAATGTTGCTGCAAAACGGTGCTAAGTGCCTAAGGGAGTGATGCCAGCTTTACCACACGACAGGTGTATTGTGCACCTGATGTTAGCCTGCAGCCAATCACGGCGATGAGACATTGCATGCAGAGTGATACATTACTGCAGCCTACGCCTGCTAGCGAGTACAATGTGATCTCACCGAGGAAAAAAAGAATGTCTTCTATCCCCATAAGGCTGTTATTGCTTTCTTTTTACCATTGCTCCTTCTTCTTTTCTGATCCTCTCGCGGAACGACAGCAAATAAATAATGACGCGATAACATCTATTTCGTTTATCTTAAGAACTCCTAACAAAGTTAGACTGCACAAGGCGCGGACTTTATATCCTCATCTTTCTTTAAAAGTCTCGTAAAATCCAGTTTTATAGTCTTAGTCTTTATGGGAGTACTTTATTCAGAAAATCCTAGTTCTTAGAACGTGCTTAAAATGCCTCATTAGTAAAGTACGTCTTGGAAGATGACATCAGAAATGCTTCACGAGCGGGTGCATAACTTATTAAGTATATATGCGAAAACGACAAGAACATCCTTCGAAAGCATTACTACCACTGAGCTGTGGTCTGCTGTGTCCGTTGTCAGACAGTCTCGGCTCTTCGTGACTTTGTATTTTCTTCTTTACAGCTGAACACGCGGCGCCGCTTACGTTACTGCGTCTTATTCTCACAATTCCGCTATACCGGTGCCACGTGTTTTCTTGTTATGTTTTAAAAATCGGTGATGGAGAATTTGTACACGCTGAGTCTTTAGCTCTTGTTCATTTTGAAGATACGCCATAAAAAAAGATAAATGCGTCTCATTCTGTTCGTGCATCGTGACGGCTGAGTAGTCAAACACGTGTGGGAAATTAGGTGGGATATGTAGGTTCGAATCCTCCTTATGCTTAATTTTCTTGCAAGTAAAACTAACGTTTACAATACGGTAATACCATAAAATATTAACAAAAACGATATATTTCAGTGATAAAACATTAATGCTTAAACAAAAACACCTATATTAATAGGTTATTCTGTATTCAATGTTTACTTTGTCGCGGTAACCTGTTCGTGTTATCTTTTTACTTTCTCTACTACGTATAGTAAGTAGGGGAAGTATTGCATTCCACCCAAAAATTCGATACCGAGATTTCACCGGAAATACACGTTTTGAGACCTCCTGAATCCAAAAAAAGCATTTTTGGAAACATGTCCGTGTGTGTGTCTGTGTGTGTGTGTGTGTGTGTGTGTGTGTCTGTGTGTCTGTGTGTCTGTGAACAGCATAACTCAAAAACGAACAATCGGATAAGCACCAAACTTGGTATTTAGGTTCAGTATCTTCCAGAGATGCGACACGAAGGTTTTCAAGAAAATCCCCCCACCCCAGACTACCCTTTACATGGAAGATTTTTCGAAAATTTTAATTTTCTCAAAAATGGCTCTAACGATTTTGATGAAAATATCATATGTTTAGGGTAATGTCACGAGAAATGAAATGTATATCTCGAATTTTCTGGGAATGTCTCCAAAAGTATTCTTCATTGTGAACGACTTTTGCATAACTGGTAAACCATAAGAGATAGACAAAATTTTACTACACAAAAAATGTAGATCGCGTTAAAATACACAACTTATGTCATATACATTTCTTTTGTTGAGTGAACCGTTTTCGAGATATTGCTTGTTATTTCCTTAAATTTTCCAATACTTAACTTTTTCTCAAATGCGTCATTCATTTTTTTATGTCCTGGACATGCAAAGAGAATGGAATGCGTCACATAGCAACCAGCGTTAAAATATTTGACTATCGCTTAAAAGCTACCATATTTTCCTTGCATCTACAAGAAAATTACCAATAAGATTGACATCTCGATATCTCGATTAACATGAAGCATATGGAGAATAGGCGTTTGTAAAATTAGGTTGTACAAGAGTAGAGAAAGTTATGTGAGTGTAACACATCAGATTTTTTTTTACTTGGCGCCTGTTATTGTTTTACTATTTTGAATTTTAGGTTCTTTGTCCTCCGGCTAGCTATTAATACTCAGTCGAGCAAATATTTGTGATCAGGGCGTGTAAACGGAAAGGAGTTGTTACTAAAAGATAACACTGATAAAAGAATTTATTTTTACACTTTATTGCCGTCACACTTAATTAATAGTTCACATCTGTAATCTTTATACACGCCTGACTGAAACTGTTATATTTCCGAATGTAATTACTGTCGTACGCTTACTTCATATTTTGTAACTAACTTTACGACGCGAGAGATTCTGTAGAGTTGCGTAATGTGTACCTCATGAATGCTTCCTTAGAACTGCCTGACGTGTAACTCACGAGAGAGATTTCTTAGAACTGCGCGATGTTTACCTTGTGAATGATTCTGTAGAACTGCGCGATACTGGCCTTTGGCTCAAGAATTTATACTCCCTCACCCCGATATGCCTAAACATTATAATAGAGCTGCTATTGGTTAATAAATCGCGCCAACATCAGCGTCTATTTTATAAGCCAATCAAAATTACAAACACATATGCTCTAGGGAAGATATTCCCTCCATTTATAAAGAAAAGGCGCGCTACCCTGACGCCACTTGTTTGTCTCTTCTAATTGATAAACAACTCACTCCATCGCTTCATTGTTACCCACTCCTATTGTCAGTTTCGGTGAGGCCGTGTAAACTTATTTCCTAACAATGCTTATAGTTAACAAACATCTAAAATCATTGTCATGCAATACTGTTAATTTACACTACAATCACTCTGGCATTCACAGTGTTGTGATAAGAATTACTGTCTCAACTTTCCCTACTACTACATAGAGGAAGTACTACATTGCACCCGAAAATCATATATGGAGAATTTAATGTAAATACACATTTTAAGGTCAATGAATCCATAAAAGGGCCTGTTTATGTCCGTGTGTCGTCGAAAAACATAGCTCAAAAAAAAATTGGCAAAATGCCAAACTTAGTATTTAAGGCCACTATCTTCCAAGGACGTGAAACTAAAACTTTCAATAAAATCCTCTCCCCCAAACTAATCCACACATTGAAAATTTTTCGTAGCTTTATTTCCAAAGATATAGGTTAATTCAGGACCTCTGATAAAAGCTTTGTGGAATGATAGGTCTTACAAAGGGGATTATGTTTGTCGTACAACTGATGCTGACAACTGCTGTTTAGGAGCCACATGATTGAGCAGACGTGATGTTACATAAGCCGAAGTATAGCTGCAAGAACAATCAAAGTAATTCAGAGAAGGCTTTCAAAGCGTCCATTCGGCCGCAATGCAATCACGACATTGTCATTCCATTGACCGTAAAATTCTCTCCACATGTTGAAAATGGTATGGTTGCTTCACGTATGGAAAGCCAATTTTAAGTAGATTGTATTGAAGGAGGTGTTGTATTGTAGTTCAACTGTTGGGGAGCCGAACTTGAAGTAGTTGCAACAGCACGTATGGTAAAAAAGCTTAAAAATATTAACTTTGTAATTTGACTGTTTCTTTAAATATTATATATTTATGTTTGCCTCGGCTGCGCCAGTATTAATTTGTAGAGACATGAACATCTTAACAAGGCGTGGCTCGGCTGAAGAATGTAGGCGTACACGGATTATAATTTTACTTCACTCCATTTATTAATGCTTGACACGACTAAAATAACACTTCACTGATACAGAGAGGTGTGAGATTATATATTAATTACTTGCACTTTTTAAACACGTAAACTATTTTCGTCTCACACTGAATACGTATTAAACTTCTCGAGGACGCGTCTCGCGTACGGTTAGGAACGCTGTCTGCTAGCAACTGAACCCTGAATTTGTACAATTTTACCTATTTCATGTAAGAACGTAGGCTTTCACGGCCGGTGTCACAATTATAACTAATATAATTTTCCGGGCTGTTTTTACCTATTTCAGTTTCTGATTGGCTATTCCTAATCCAATAGTATACTCTTATTTAACTTAAGCTTTTTCTGGTTGTTGATTGGCTATTTTATAAACTGTCTCAAGAATTACATTATTGTTGGTCCAAGAATTACTAGTAGTATTATTAAACTTTCTAATTCATTACTGCCACAAGGTTACCTCATTGTTACCTCATTGTAAGCAACTTTTAATCTATTATTCTCACAGCTCCTACATTATTGAATTACGTAATACATTCACATAACATTACTACACATGTACACAATAATATAAACATTAATACAATGACTGTAATATACACTTTTTATATATTATTACATACACATATTGTTTTAAGGGGGGCTGTTATTATATTTTATATTATATAATTTGACTGAAATCATTTAAGTGTTAAAAATATTGCCTCAATGTGCGGTTTCTGACGAATACGGTCAAAGGCAGAGTGCATGCGCACATTCAACTGAGGTAATATACACAACACTCTTCACATACCCTCCCAAGAAAAAGAAAATCAAGTTGGGTTAAGTCGGAAAATCGCGCTGGCCATACAACAGGTCTTTCTCTCCTTCCTTCTGTAGGTGTTCCTGAGATCTCCAGCAGAGTCCCTTCGTGCTGTAACCATACATTCGTTCGCGTAGCAAGGGCACATTCTCCATGAGCAGTGGCATTGATTGAAGGACCCCAAGGTACAAAGCTCTGCTTAAATATGATGGAATGTGAGTGATCCCAGCAGTTGATCACAAATTACTCCTGCCCAGATATTGCCGGAAAACCGCTGCTGATAATCTCCAGCGAACAGTGCATAAGGTTTTTCATCATCACAGATGTGACTGTGCTTGCTGTTGAAGTAGCCTACGTAATTCATAAACACGAACACTAATTACAGTAATTATAAAACATTAAAGAAACAAACCAAGGTTACGTATTAGATTAGGCGAGATTCACCGTCTCGTATCGAGTGAAGAGAATCGCTGAAGAGAACTTGAGTTGGGTAAAATTGCGATAAGACATAATTATTACGTAATATGTTTTACGTAAGTTATTAGAACTTGAAGATCTTATGTTGTGTTGCTTTTGTTTTGTTTGGTTACATAATTTTAACTGCCCCACGTATGGTAGCCAATTTGCGATGTACTTACAAATGTTTGTTTACATCAGTGTTGAAGCCATCTTGTGACGTCATTCATTTGTTTGGTTTGTAGCTCCATCTGGCGTTAGCAATTTGCGGTTCTTAGTATCAGTTTTTGAAATAATTCATTTCAAATGTCCTCCGGCTAGCTATTATCTTATCTTGGGTCGAACATGTGTCTCAATAAAGGTCGTGAAACGGAAAGGAACCTTTTATCCAAAAATTACACTGATGAAGAAATTTGTTTTATAATTTTTATTGTCGAACACGTTCACTATCACTTTTACATATTGATCTAGATACTCGCCAAACTGAAACTGTTATAATACTTCTTACTGATCACTTTTAATTCACGTATTTCAACTTTGTGTATAATTAACTTTATAATACTTTAGATTTTCGTAACTTCTGAATCTATAGCCAACGTATCTCATACAAATATTTTGACGAACTGACGAACTTAAGACGACGTGTATTGCACTAAGAATTTTGATGAACTGCACACAAGCTACCTCAAACCTACCCTATTTATACGCCTTCATTAAGATACGCCTAAAGATTATAACTGAGCTGCAATTGGCTAATAAAACGCGCCAACATTAGCGTCTATTTTAATATCCAATGAAAACCACGAATACATATTGCTTTTAGGGAGAAAATTTTCCAGAAGTTTCTACCGAAAACGCGCCAACATTACGTAACTTCCTTGTTTCCAATAATGACAAACAGCTCACCCCCCTCGCTGCATTATTGCGCTATTATTGACAGTTTCAGTAAAGCCGTATAAACTTATTTCTAAACAATATTTACAATCAATAAACATCTGAAATCAATGTCACATAAAAATGCATATTCATATTACAATCATTATTTACATTTAAGTAATTTGTGATACAAATTACTGCATCATATGCCCCACTAGAAACATAATTATAAATATTTACAACTTGTTTGGAAATTTTATAATTGGGTTTTTAGTCTCCTAAATCTTGGAACACACGCTATCACTTTCACTTAACACTTCACACGCATTTAACACACGACATATTTTTTTTTTTTTATCTCGCCACTACTTACTGGCTCTGGTTTAATTTGTTTAGACATTAATCTGACATTACCAAAAAAATTTTTTATAGCAAATACTGTACCCTGAATTATTTAATCACTGTTACCAAATTGTTTACTTTCTTAAGTTGTTGACAAAAATTTATACATTTAAGATTTTTGTAATTATTACACATATTTACCAAAATATTCACCCTCTACACAAATATTTACATCTCTTAAATCTAGGCACTGTTTCACATGTTCTATTTACTACATAAGTATTTGTTTTTAATTATATTTACCAATTTTTGTTATTTTGTACTTTATCTTAACAATACTCTTGGAATAGTATTTACGTACGTTTACTTTACTATCATATTAGGTTTCAATCTTTGCATTCTTAATTTTCAAATGTTGTTACAGTTACTAAAAATTTAATTTTTTTTAAGCATTTCTTTTTTATTATTTATAATTTATTTATCTTTTCAAATGACATATAAATAATTAACCCTCTTACGTTCCAATACATTTCTATGCAAGTCGTCTTTAACTATCCAGCATTTACTTTACATCTTATTGCTATTTACCCTCCTGGATCAAATTGTGTGTGGCTAAACATTACTGGTAGCCGTAACCTAACCTTCAAAAATTTGTTCATGGATAACCTCTTGTATTCATATGAAATTTCGTCCCATGATAACATTTTAAAACAGTCTAACGTTTCCTGAACAACACATCTTTTAACAACTGTCATTTTCAATTCTTCTGCTACCTTTTTAATCTGAGAATACTCTGACAAATCTGTACTAAACTGTACTGGACTGGAGTTTTCATTTTGAACATCTTGGTACAATTTATTTCTTTGCATTACTGTCTCATTCTGTATTTCTGATATCTCCCCTCTGAAATTAACTTGCGCCTGATTCACATCTACATTCATAACCTCTTTCATCTCTCTTAGCTCACTTGAAATATTACTCACTTGATTTCCTAATTCTGTGCATTCTACATTAACCTCACTTTTAGTATTAACCTCACTTTCTTTGTTACCTATTTCCCTGCTCATATTTGACATTTTCTTTGAAATTTCTCCTGTCTCACTTGCTATTACTTCCTCATTTTCATCTCTCATTTCTGGCATACTAATATCTAGCTTCGTAACTTTCTTTTCAATTTCTTCACTGCTTTGATCTACTTTTTGCTCTAATACCTCATTACTCCTACCAATATCTTTTCTGTTTTGTTCAAAGCTCCTACGAATATTTTCCCTCAATTCCCTATTATTCTTTTGCATATCTTCCCTTAATTGATCTGTTATACTCTTACTAATATCTTCCCTGTTTTGATCTATTTTCTTACTAAGATCTTCCCTTAGTTCCCTATGACTCTTTTGCATATCTTCCCTTAATTTCTCATTATTCTTTTCCATATTCTTCAGCATTTCCATAATCATACTAGTATAAAGATTAACATTTCCTGCTATTCTATTCTGACTTTCTGTACTAACATTTTCACCCTCAAATCCTAAAAAGTCTGGGCTGTTTTCTGTAACCTGTATTAAATTACAGCTAACTGTTACATTATCTCCCTCCATAATTATTTCTTCTGTATTATTAGTAGCCACTGTTTTCTTTATCCTACCGCTCCTAAGGTACATTTGTAGGTTACAATTTTGTTTTCTAAAAAAAATTACAATACTCTGACCTTTGTGATGCTGTCTGTTGCTGTTACTTTGATGTCCAGCTTCCTGCCCCTTTCTCCTAGATTTGTATGTCGCTTCTGCGTTGTATTATGATGAATCTACGTTGTCTCGATGTTTTTGTGTCAACTTATCCGCGTCGTTTGTCGCTCCTCTAGTTGTTTCTTGAATCTGCGTCTTGTAGATCATTTCACTGCTGCATTCGCCCCTTCCTGGTCATCTCACTTCTTCCTGGTTAATTCTGATCCTTTCCTGGTCATCGTGTTCCTTTCCTGGTCACTATGCTTCTTTCTTGGTCATCGTGTTCCTTTCCTGGTTATCGTGCCCCACGTTCTGGGTGCCAATATGCGAGAGATGGTTCTTACGTAATATGTTTTACGTAAGTTATTAGAACTTGAAGATCTTATGTTGTGTTGCTTTTGTTTTGTTTGGTTACATAATTTTAACTGCCCCACGTATGGTAGCCAATTTGCGATGTACTTGCAAATGTTTGTTTACATCAGTGTTGAAGCCATCTTGTGACGTCATTCATTTGTTTGGTTTGTAGCTCCATCTGGCGTTAGCAATTTGCGGTTCTTAGTATCAGTTTTTGAAATAATTCATTTCAAATGTCCTCCGGCTAGCTATTATCTTATCTTGGGTCGAACATGTGTCTCAATAAAGGTCGTGAAACGGAAAGGAATCTTTTATCCAAAAATTACACTGATGAAGAAATTTGTTTTATAATTTTTATTGTCGAACACGTTCACTATCACTTTTACATATTGATCTAGATACTCGCCAAACTGAAACTGTTATAATACTTATTACTGATCACTTTTAATTCACGTATTTCAACTTTGTGTATAATTAACTTTATAATACTTTAGATTTTCGTAACTTGTGAATCTATAGCCGACGTATCTCATACAAATATTTTGACGAACTGACGAACTTAAGACGACCTGTATTGCACTAAGAATTTTGATGAACTGCATACAAGCTACCTCAAACCTACCCTATTTATACGCCTTCATTAAGATACGCCTAAAGATTATAACTGAGCTGCAATTGGCTAATAAAACGCGCCAACATTAGCGTCTATTTTAATATCCAATGAAAACCACGAATACATATTGCTTTTAGGGAGAAAATATTCCAGAAGTTTCTACCGAAAACGCGCCAACATTACGTAACTTCCTTGTTTCCAATAATGACAAACAGCTCACCCCCCTCGCTGCATTATTGCGCTATTATTAACAGTTTCAGTAAAGCCGTATAAACTTATTTCTAAACAATATTTACAATCAATAAACATCTGAAATCAATGTCACATAAAAATGCATATTCATATTACAATCATTATTTACATTTAAGTAATTTGTGATACAAATTACTGCATCAAAATGTACACGAGGTTCATACTCAGCAGGCACAAGATGCTGCACTGTTTGGAGGTCATATGCATGAAGCTTTTGTTCTCGCAACACTCGCTAGACTGAAGATTGACTTATGACCAAGGCATGGTCAATGACACGGCTGCTAGTGGAGGGTTCATTGCCAATTCTCTCAAGCACTTGTTCTTTAACTAGTCTTTGCCCACCAATGTGTTGAGGACGTAGACTTCCACGTTCGCGAAGACGTTGAAACTTTCTTGCAAGCAAGCGGGTCAGAGGGTTGTAGCTTGGTTAGTAAACAGTAAACAGAGTCGACAATGTAAGTGGCTCTCGTACCTCAGATGGTAAGACGGTAGCAACTATTTGTATCTAGTAATGTGGTCACACTACTGCGTAATTGCCGAAATGGAGTGTCATAGGACATGGTTGACTACTCAATCATGTGGCTCCTAAACAATTCATCAGCCTTCATCGGTTGTTTGTCAACAAATTATCCTCTGTGTGACTCCTATCATTCAACAAAGTTTGTTGCAGAGTTCCTGAATCATCCTGTATGTCTCTAAAATTTTGATAATATAACATTTATTTAAGGTATTTGCATAAAGAGAAAACCTATAGATATTTTAAATTTTCTACGAATAGCTTTTAAAGACTTCTTCATTCTGAATGATGAGATTGATAAAAGCGTATTGCAAAAAGTATATATCTTGTGTACGACAAGTGGTATGTATATTTTGTAGTTCCGGGAATAACCCGTGAAGTACTCCTCATTGTGAAGGACTTTTGTATAAATACTGAACCGTAAGAGATAGATAAAAGCATAATACGCAAATAGCGCATGTCTCGTTACAGCAATTAGGTGAAATAAAGTATTTTGTGTAGTTATCTATTTTCAAAAAAATATTCCTTCTTATTGATCTAAATTTTCAAATGCTCATACTTTCTCAGCCGGGAAAGCCTTCTGATCCCAAGGTCGAGGGTTCCTACCAGGCCCAGAGCGCTGGTTTTTGAGTGTGCTTAAAAACACCATGTCAGATTTACTAGCAAGTAAAAGAACTTCTGAGAGCAAAATTCGGCACACTGGCGGCGCTGTTATAATTCTGGCAATTGACAGCGTCGTTAACATACGAAATATTTATTTTTTCATTTCAATTGGGAGTTCCAAAATCGTTTTCTAATCGCCATCATTCAAACACTATGGAATTTCAAAGTCAACAAGTAGCGATACGCTCTTTAAAACTTTGACTATCGCTTTATCTTCTGTGTCCTACAGCAAAATAAATAAACGTGAATTCAAATTTTTTCTACATTAACAACAAGTTTAGCTCTGTAAGAATTGCTTGTAAAACAGTACTTAGAAAAAGTCATATAAATACATCCAATTTTTCTCTCATAGCAATGCAAGAGACATCTTATATCATCTAAAGTAAGCCATCTTATATCACCCGCTTGTAAAATAGTATGACTATATCTTCAACTTACTGTACCCCTCTGTTTTACTTTCTCTACTACGTACAGTAAGTAGGGGAAGTATTGTATTCCACCCAAAAATTCGATACCGAGATTTCACCGGAAATATATGTTTTGAGACCTCCTGAATCCAAAAAAAGCGTTTTTGGAAACATGTCCGTGTGTGTGTCTGGGTGTGTGTCTGTGTTTGTTTGTCTATGAACAGCATAATTCACAAACGAACAGTCGTATAAATACCAAACTTGGTATTTAGGTTCAGTATCTTTCAGAGGTGCGACACCAAGGTTTTCAAGAAAATCCCCCCACCCCAGATTACCTTTTACATGGAACATTTTTCAAAATTTTAATTTTCTCAAAACGGCTCTAAAGATTTTGATTAAAATGTCATATGTGTAAGATATTTTCATGACAAATAAATGTACCTATATCTCGAATTTTCTGGGAATGTCTCCAAAAGTATTCTTCATTGTGAAGGACTTTTGCATAACTGGTAAACCATAAGAGATAGACAAAATGTTACTACACAAAAATGTAGATCGCGTTAAAGTACACAATTTGTGTCATATACATTTTTTTGTTGAGCGAACCATTTTCGAGCTATTGCTTGTTATTCCCTTAAATTTTCCAATGCTTTAGCTCAAATGGGAATTCATTATTCATGTTTTTATGTCATGGACATGCAAAGAGAATAGAATGCGCCACATAGGAATCAGCGCTTAAAACATTTGACTATTGCTTAAAACCTACCATATTCCCCTTGCACCTACAAGAAAATTAGCAATAAGATTAACATCTCGATTAACATGAAGCATATGGAGAATAAGCGTTTGTAAAAATAGTTTGTACAGAGTAGAGAAAGTCATGTGAGTGTAACACATCAGATTTTTTTGGTTCCATTTATACCCCGCCTTTAACTATATTTGTCTTATCGGTGGTCCTTCCTTTGGAACTTATTCCTAAGGCAATGGCATTAACTCGTACGCTCTTGTGGTTAGGTTTCTTGCACTTCGGGTTTTAATCATTAGATGGCACACACATTCACTCTCTCATTTATACTTCCAGACTCTGGGAAGTATAGGGAATAATCTTGGCTAAAGAAAAATTCCCACTCCCAGCCGGAAATCGAACCCGGGACCCTTCGCGTATCCCTCTTGAAACTAGAACCAAATGTATACTAAAAGCATTTCAGGAAACGTTTAGTATGAAGCAGGTAGAAGAATAAGCTTTTGTAAAAAAAAAAAAAAAATTGTAATAAGAATGCGTAACAATTCATGAGATTGCAATATATAAGAAATGTTATTTAAAGTGGCTATCTATCAGTTGTTTCTCGCTATGTGGTGCACGAGTGTGGATTATCAATATCAGATAATAAAGGCAGTTTTAAACCATTTGACTAAAGTGTCTCCTGTATCCCATCTGTGCCTACACTGAAATGTATAATGAAAACATTTTGTGCAAATATTTACCTTGATTGCCTTAAAATAGACAGGAAAATAAAATTTGTAGTTTTAGATTACAGACGACATATCAAAAGAATCGGTTGTGTATAGAGAAAGACATGTTAATACAACACATCACATTTTTAAAACAGGTAAAGGTGCTTCAGTTTCTGGGTACCAGCATAAATACCTGAGAATAATTAAACAACAATCGGAAATTGTAGCATCATGTGTATCATAAACATTTGGTTTATCTACAAACAAAATAGAAACTGTTTATGTGTGGGTGGTAGTACTTACGTTAGAAAGCTCCTTATAACTGCCGGCCAAATAGAGCAGATTTGACAATGAGAATACTATATGATTGATGATGACAGAATGAAGCTAAAGGCCCGCATGCAGAGATGCTAATACTTACTGTTACGCAAGTACTTATAGCCGCTGGCCAAATAGTGAAAATTTGGCCGTGATAATTCTATATGATTGATGATGACAGAATGAAGTGAAAGGCTCGTATGCAGAGATGCTAGTACTTACTGTTAGGTAGATATTTATAACCTCTGGACAAACAACACAGATTTGAGAGTGAGATCTCAGTATGATTGCTGATGACATAATGAAGCTTAAGGCTTGCATGCAGAGATGGTAGTACTTACTGTTAATTCGGTACATATAACCGTTGGCCAAATAGTCCAGCTATGAACGCGAGAACACTATGTGATTGATGATGGCAGAATAAAGCTAAAGACTCGCATGCAGATATGGTAGTACTACCTGTTGGGCAGTTACTTACAATCACTGGGCAAATAACCCAGATTTAACAACGAGAACACTATGTGACTGATGATGACAGAATGAAGCTAAAGACTCGCATGCAGATATGGTAGTACTACTTGTTGGGCAGCTACTTACAACCATTGGGCAAATAGCCCAGATTTAACAACGAGAACACTATGTGACTGATGATGACAGAATGAATCTGAAGGCTTGCATGCAGAAACGGAAGTACTTACTGTTGGGTAAGTACATATATACACTCACCAAATAGCACAGTTTATACCTTGAGAACTCTATAAGATTTAGTAAGACAGAATGAAATTAAAGGTCCCATGCAGAGATAGTACTATTAGGTAGGTACCTATAACAGCTGACCAAATATCTCAGATTTGACAGTGAGAACTGTATATGATTGATGACGATAAATTAAGCTAAAGACTTCCATGCAGATATGGTAGTAATTATTGTTAAGTAGCTACTTCTAACCGCTGGCAAATAGCCCAGATTTGACATTGAGAACCGTATATTATTGCTGATGACAGATTGAAGCTAATGGCTCGCGTGCAGAGAGGGTAGTGCTTACTATTAGGCAGGTACTAATAACCGCTGGCCAAATACCCGATATTTGACCGTGAGAACCCTATATGATTGATGATGACATATGAAGCTAAGGGTTCGTATGCGGAGATGGTAGTACTTACTGTTAGGTAGCTACTTATAACCGCTGGCCAAATAGCCCAGATTTGACCCTATTAACTCTATATGACTGATGATGACAGAATGAAGCTAAATGCTCGAGTACAGAAATAGTAATGCTTGCTGTTAGTTGGGTGCTTATATTCGCTGGCCAAATGCCTCAGATATGACAATGAGGAAGAAGTCGGTATTTGACGATGATAAATGAAAGTATAGGCTCGCACGCATAATTATTAGTACTTAGTGTTAGGTAGCTACATATAACAGCTAAACAAATAGCGAAGATTTAACAGTGAGGCCTCTATGTGATTGCTGATGACAGAATGAAGCTAAAGGTTGGCATACAGAGATGGCAATGCTTCTGCTAGTAGATACTCATAACTGCTGTCCAAATACACCAGATTTGACAGAAAGGTCTCTATATTTGCTGATGACAGAATGAAGCTAAAGGTTCAAATGCACAAATGGTAGCACTTACTGTTAGGTAGGTACTTGTAACCGCTGGCCAAATAGCCCATATTTGATATCGGAGCCTCTATATGATTGCTGAAAACAGAATGAAGCTAAAGGCTAACACACAGAGGTAGTAGTGCTTACTGTTAGGTAGATACTTATAACCGCAGGCCAAATATCCCAGATTTGACCAGGAGAACACTATATGATTTGCGAATACAGAATGAAGCTAAAGACTCGCATACCTGATATGGTAGCACACACTGTTAAGTAGTTACGTATAACCGCTGGCGGAATAGTAATGAAAAATATGGTAATGAAAATCGTATATGATTGATGATGAGAAAATGAAGCTAAAGAGGTGCATCTAGAGATGGTAGTACTTACTGTTGGGTATGTACATATAACTGCTAACCAAATAGCACAGATTTGACCGTTAGAACTATATAAGATGAATGATGATAGAATGAAGCTAAAGGCTTGCTTGCACAGATGCTAGTTCTTACTGTTAGGCAACTACCTATACCCGCTCTCCAAATAACCCGGCTTTAACAGTGAGGCATCTATATGATCGCTAATGACAGGATGAAGCTAAAGGCTCACATGCGGTGATGGTATGTTTACTGTTAGGTAGATAATTATAATCGCTGGCCAAATACACAAGATTTTCAGTGAGGCCTCTATATGTTTGATGATGACCGTATGAAGCTAAAGGCTCGCATGCAGAGATGGAAATATCTACTGTTGGGTAGATACTTATTCAAGCAGCCCAGATTTGACCGTGAGAACTCTCTATGGTTGATGATGACAGAATGAAGTTAAAGGGTCACAGGCACATGTGTTAGTACTTACTGTTACATAGTTACTTATAACCGCTGTTTAAAGAGCTCAAAATTGACAGTGAGACCTCTATATAATTGCTGATGGCAGACTGAAGCTATAGGCCTGCATGCAGAGATGGTAGTACTTACAGTCACACACACATATATATATATATATATATATATATATATGTACTTATAACCGCGGCCAAATAGCCCAGATTTGACAGTCAGACCTCTATATGATTGCTGAAAGCAGAATGAAGCTATAGCCTCGGATGCTGCAGAGATGGTGGTATTTACTGTAATGTAAGTACCTATAACTGCTGGCCAAATATAGCCCAAAAAATAGCCCAAATTTGACAGTGAGGCACCTGTATGATTGTTGACGACAGAATGTAGCGCAAGACTTGCATGTAGAGATTGTAGTACTTACTGACCAAATAGCACATATTTGACCGTGAGAATTCTATAAGATTTATGCTGACAGAAATAAGCTAAAGTCTCCCATGCAGAGATAGTAGCGCTTACTGTTAGGTAAGACACTATAACAGCTGACCAAATATTCCAGGTTTAACCGTGAGAAGTCTATATGGCTGTTGATGACAAATGCAGCTAAAGACTCCCATGCAGATACGGTAGTAGTGCTTACTGTTAGGATCTAATAATATTCATACATTCATTCATTATCTGTTTACCCTCCCCCCAGGACTTACAAGCGGGTACCTGGGGTCAGAGGCCCGTCGAGGAGCAGACACTCATGGATCAGACAGAGCATCCAGGATGGGTGATCAGCCCGATGGGATGAAGGAAGTAGATGAAACGAAATGTTGGTGAAATGGATGAAAGGAAAGGTGATGATGGAGCCGTTGCTGGAATGAATAACGGCGGAAACCGGAGAACCCGGAGAAAACCCGCCCAGACGCCGCTTCATCCACCACAAATCCCACATGCAGGTCCCTGGGATTGAACCCGGGCCGCCTCGGTGGGAGGCGAGAGGTATAACCACTCGGCCACGGCGCCGCCTGATCTAATAATAACCGGTGGCAAATAGCCCAGATTTCACAATCAGAACTCTATATAACTGTTGATGACAAATGAAGCTAAAGACTCCCATGCAGATATGGTAGTAGTGCTTACTGTTAGGATCTAATAATAACCGGTGGCAAATAGCCCAGATTTGACAATGAGAACTCTATATGATTGCTGATGACAAATGAAGCTAAAGACTCCCATGCAGATATGGTAGTAGTGCTTATTGTTAGAATCAAATAATAACCGGTGGCAAATAGCCCAGATTTGACAATTCGAACTCTATATAACTCTTGATGACAAATGAAGCTAAAGACTCCCATGCAGATATGGTAGTATTGCTTACTGTTAGGATCTAATAATAACCGGTGGCAAATAGCCCATATTTGAGAATGAGAACTCTATATAACTCTTGATGACAAATGAAGCTAAAGACTCCCATGCAGATATAGTAGTAGTGCTTACTGTTAGGATCTAATAATAATCGGTGGCAAATAGCCCAGATTTGACAATGAGAACTCTATCTAAGTCTCCCATGCAGATATGGTAGTATTGCTTACTGTTAGGATCTAATAATAACCGGTGGCAAATAGCCCAGATTTGACAATGAGAACTCTATCTAAGACTACCATGCAGATATAGTAGTAGTGCTTACTGTTAGGATCTAATAATAACCGGTGGCAAATAGCCCAGATTTGACAATGAGAACTCTATCTAAGACTACCATGCAGATATAGTAGTAGTGCTTACTGTTAGGATCTAATAATAATCGGTGGCAAATAGCCCAGATTTGACAACGAGAACTCTATCTAAGTCTCCCATGCAGATATGGTAGTAGTGCTTACTGTTAGGATCTAATAATAATCGGTGGCAAATAACCCAGATTTGACAACGAGAATTCTAAGACTCCCATGCAGATATGGTAGTATTGCTTACTGTTAGGATCTAATAATAACCGGTGGCAAATAGCCCAGATTTGACAATGAGAACTCTATCTAAGACTCCCGTGCAGATATGGTAGTATTGCTTACTGTTAGGATCTAATAATAACCGGTGGCAAATAACCCAGATTTGACAACGAGAATTCTAAGACTCCCATGCAGATATGGTAGTATTGCTTACTGTTAGGATCTAATAATAATCGGTGGCAAATAGCCCAGATTTGACAATGAGAACTCTATCTAAGACTCCCATGCAGATATGGTAGTAGTGCTTACTGTTAGGATCTAATAATAACCGGTGGCAAATAGCCCAGATTTGACAACGAGAACTCTATCTAAGACTCCCATGCAGATATGGTAGTATTGCTTACTGTTAGGATCTAATAATAACCGGTGGCAAATAGCCCAGATTTGACAAAGAGAACTCTATCTAAGACTACCATGCAGATATGGTAGTATTGCTTACTGTTAGGATCTAATAATAACCGGTGGCAAATAGCCCAGATTTGACAATGAGAACTCTATATAACTGTTGATGACAAATGAAACTAAAGACTCCTATGCAGATATGGTAGTATTGCTTACTGTTAGGATCTAATAATAACCGGTGGCAAATAGCCCAGATTTGACAACGAGAACTGTATCTAAGACTCCCGTGCAGATATGCTAGTAGTGCTTACTGTTAGCATCTAATAATAACCGGTGGCAAATAGCCCAGATTTGACAACGAGAACTCTATCTAAGACTCCCATGCAGATATGGTAGTATTGCTTACTGTTAGGATCTAATAATAACCGGTGGCAAATAGCCCAGATTTGACAAAGAGAACTCTATCTAAGACTACCATGCAGATATGGTAGTATTGCTTACTGTTAGGATCTAATAATAACCGGTGGCAAATAGCCCAGATTTGACAATGAGAACTCTATATAACTGTTGATGACAAATGAAACTAAAGACTCCTATGCAGATATGGTAGTATTGCTTACTGTTAGGATCTAATAATAAGCGGTGCCAAATAGCCCAGATTTGACAATGAGAACTCTATATAACTGTTGATGACAAATGAAGCTAAAGACTCCTATGCAGATATGGTAGTATTGCTTACTGTTAAGATCTAATAATAACCGGTGGCAAATAGCCCAGATTTGACAATGAGAACTCTATCTAAGTCTCCTATGCAGATATGGTAGTAGTGCTTACTGTTAGGATCTAATAATAACCGGTGGCAAATAGCCCAGATTTGACAATGAGAACTCTATCTAAGACTCCCATGCAGATATGGTAGTATTGCTTACTGTTAGGATCTAATAATAACCGGTGGCAAATAGCCCAGATTTGACAATGAGAACTCTATCTAAGACACCCATGCAGATATGGTAGTAGTGCTTTTTGTTAGCATCTAAAAATAACAGGTGGCAAATAGCCCAGATTTGACAATTAGAACTCTATATGATTGCTGATGACAAAAGAAGCTAAAGACTCCCATGCAGATATGGTAGTAGTGCTTACTGTTAGGATCTAATAATAACCGGTGGCAAATAGCCAGATTTGACAATGAGAACCCTATATGATTGCAGATGACAAAAGAAGCTAAAGACTCCCATGCAGATATGGTAGTAGTGCTTACTGTTAGGATCTAATAATAACCGGTGGCAAATAGCCCAGATTTGACAATGAGAACTCTATCTAAGACTCCCATGCAGATATGGTACTATTGCTTACTGTTAGGATCTAATAATAACCGGTGGCAAATAGCCCAGATTTGACAACGAGAACTGTATCTAAGACTCCCGTGCAGATATGCTAGTAGTGCTTACTGTTAGCATCTAATAATAACCGGTGGCAAATAGCCCAGATTTGACAACGAGAATTCTAAGACTCCCATGCAGATATGGTAGTATTGCTTACTGTTAGGATCTAATAATAACCGGTGGCAAATAACCCAGATTTGACAACGAGAATTCTAAGACTCCCATGCAGATATGGTAGTATTGCTTACTGTTAGGATCTAATAATAACCGGTGGCAAATAGCCCAGATTTGACAACGAGAATTCTAAGACTCCCATGCAGATATGGTAGTATTGCTTACTGTTAGGATCTAATAATAACCGGTGGCAAATAGCCCAGATTTGACAACGAGAACTCTATCTAAGACTCCCATGCAGATATGGTAGTAGTGCTTACTGTTAGGATCTAATAATAACCGGTGGCAAATAGCCCAGATTTGACAATGAGAACTCTATCTAAGACTACCATGCAGATATGGTAGTATTGCTTACTGTTAGGATCTAATAATAACCGGTGGCAAATAACCCAGATTTGACAACGAGAATTCTAAGACTCCCATGCAGATATGGTAGTATTGCTTACTGTTAGGATCTAATAATAACCGGTGGCAAATAGCCCAGATTTGACAATGAGAACTCTATCTAAGACTCCCATGCAGATATGGTAGTAGTGCTTACTGTTAGGATCTAATAATAACCGGTGGCAAATAGCCCAGATTTGACAATGAGAACTCTATCTAAGACTACCATGCAGATATGGTAGTATTGCTTACTGTTAGGATCTAATAATAACCGGTGGCAAATAACCCAGATTTGACAACGAGAATTCTAAGACTCCCATGCAGATATGGTAGTATTGCTTACTGTTAGGATCTAATAATAACCGGTGGCAAATAGCCCAGATTTGACAACGAGAATTCTAAGACTCCCATGCAGATATGGTAGTATTGCTTACTGTTAGGATCTAATAATAACCGGTGGCAAATAGCCCAGATTTGACAACGAGAATTCTAAGACTCCCATGCAGATATGGTAGTATTGCTTACTGTTAGGATCTAATAATAACCGGTGGCAAATAGCCCAGATTTGACAACGAGAACTCTATCTAAGACTCCCATGCAGATATGGTAGTAGTGCTTACTGTTAGGATCTAATAATAACCGGTGGCAAATAGCCCAGATTTGACAATGAGAACTCTATCTAAGACTACCATGCAGATATGGTAGTATTGCTTACTGTTAGGATGTAATAATAACCGGTGGCAAATAGGCCAGATTTGACAATGAGAACTCTATATAACTGTTGATGACAAATGAAGCTAAAGACTCCTATGCAGATTTGGTAGTATTGCTTACTGTTAGCATCTAATAATAACCGGTGCCAAATAGCCCAGATTTGACAATGAGAACTCTATCTAAGACTCCCATGTAGATATGGTAGTATTGCTTACTGTTAGGATCTAATAATAACCGGTGGCAAATAGCCCAGATTTGACAATGAGAACTCTATCTAAGACTCCCATGCAGATATGGTAGTAGTGCTTACTGTTAGCATCTAATAATAACCGGTGGCAAATAGCCAGATTTGACAATGAGAACCCTATATGATTGCTGATGACAAAAGAAGCTAAAGAATCCCTTGCAGATATGGTAGTAGTGCTTACTGTTAGGATCTAATAATAACCGGTGGCAAATAGCCCAGATTTGACAATGAGAACTCTATCTAAGACTCCCATGCAGATATGGTAGTAGTGCTTACTGTTAGCATCTAATAATAACCGGTGGCAAATAGCCAGATTTGACAATGAGAACCCTATATGATTGCTGATGACAAAAGAAGCTAAAGAATCCCTTGCAGATATGGTAGTAGTGCTTACTGTTAGGATCTAATAATAACCGGTGGCCAATAGCCCAGATTTGACAATGAGAACTCTATATGATTGCTGATGACAAATGAAGCTAAAGACTCCCATGCAGATATGGTAGTAGTGCTTACTGTTAGAATCTAATAATAACCGGTGGCAAATAGCCCAGATTTGACAATGAGAACTCTATCTAAGACTCCCATGCAGATATGGTAGTATTGCTTACTGTTAGGATCTAATAATAACCGGTGGCAAATAGCCCAGATTTGACAACGAGAACTGTATCTAAGACTCCCGTGCAGATATGGTAGTAGTGCTTACTGTTAGCATCTAATAATAACCGGTGGCAAATAGCCCAGATTTGACAACGAGAACTCTATCTAAGACTCCCATGCAGATATGGTAGTATTGCTTACTGTTAGGATCTAATAATAACCGGTGGCAAATAACCCAGATTTGACAACGAGAACTCTATCTAAGACTCCCATGCAGATATGGTAGTATTGCGTACTGTTAGGCTCTAATAATAACCGGTGGCAAATAGCCCAGATTTGACAATGAGAACTCTATATGATTGCTGATGACAAATGAAGCTAAAGACTCCCATGCAGATATGGTAGTAGTGCTTACTGTTAGAATCTAATAATAACCGGTGGCAAATAGCCCAGATTTGACAATGAGAACTCTATATGATTGCTGATGACAAATGAAGCTAAAGACTCCCATGCAGATATGGTAGTATTGCTTACTGTTAGGATCTAATAATAACCGGTGGCAAATAACCCAGATTTGACAACGAGAACTCTATCTAAGACTCCCATGCAGATATGGTAGTATTGCGTACTGTTAGGCTCTAATAATAACCGGTGGCAAATAGCCCAGATTTGACAATGAGAACTCTATATGATTGCTGATGACAAATGAAGCTAAAGACTCCCATGCAGATATGGTAGTAGTGCTTACTGTTAGAATCTAATAATAACCGGTGGCAAATAGCCCAGATTTGACAATGAGAACTCTATATGATTGCTGATGACAAATGAAGCTAAAGACTCCCATGCAGATATGGTAGTATTGCTTACTGTTAGGATCTAATAATAACCGGTGGCAAATAACCCAGATTTGACAACGAGAACTCTATCTAAGACTCCCATGCAGATATGGTAGTAGTGCTTACTGTTAGAATCTAATAATAACCGGTGGCAAATAGCCCAGATTTGACAATGAGAACTCTATATGATTGCTGATGACAAATGAAGCTAAAGACTCCCATGCAGATATGGTAGTATTGCTTACTGTTAGGATCTAATAATAACCGGTGGCAAATAGCCCAGATTTGACAACGAGAACTCTATCTAAGACTCCCATGCAGATATGGTAGTATTGCGTACTGTTAGGATCTAATAATAACCGGTGGCAAATAGCCCAGATTTGACAACGAGAACTCTATCTAAGACTCCCATGCAGATATGGTAGTAGTGCTTACTGTTAGAATCTAATAATAACCGGTGGCAAATAGCCCAGATTTGACAATGAGAACTCTATATGATTGCTGATGACAAATGAAGCTAAAGACTCCCATGCAGATATGGTAGTATTGCTTACTGTTAGGATCTAATAATAACCGGTGGCAAATAGCCCAGATTTGACAATGAGAACTCTATATGATTGCTGATGACAGAATGAAGTTAAAGGCTCGAATGCGGATATGGTAGTAGTGCTTACTATTAGGTGGGTACAGAACCGCTGGCCAATTACCCCATATTTGAACGTGAGAACGCCATATGATTGATGATGACAAATGAAACAAAGGACTGGTATGCGAGGGTGGTAGTACTTACTTTAGGTAGCTACTTATAACCACTGGCCAAATAGGCCAGATTTGATCGTGATAAGTTTATGTGACCGATTATAACAGAATGAAGCTACAGGATCGAATGCAAACATAGCAGTGCTTGCTGTTAAGTGGGTGTGTATATTCGCTGGCCAAATACCTCAGATTTGACACTGAGAGCTCCATATGTTTGTCGATGACAAAAGAAGATAAAGACTTCCATGCACAGACGGTACTACTTATTGTAAGGTAAGTATATATAACTGCTGACCAAATAGCACAGATTTGACCAAAATAAAGTCTATAAGATTAAAGATGACAGAATGAAGCTGAGGGCTCGTATGCGCGGATGTTGGTAGGTACTTACTGTTTTGGTGCTACTTACGATATAACCGCTGGACAAATAACCCTGATTTGACAATGAGGTCTCTATGTGATTAATGATAACAAAATAAGCTAAAGGCTCTCATGCAGAAAGTAGTACTTACTGTTAGGTTCCTACTGATAACCGCTGGCCAAATAGCCCAGATTTGACATTGAGGCCGTTATATGTTTGATGATGACAGAAAGAAGCTAAAGGCTCGCATGCAGGGATGGTAATACCTACTGTTAGATAGCTACTTATCCAAATAGCCCAGATTTGTTTGTGATAACTCTCTTTGTTTGATAATAATAGAATGAAGCTTATGGTTTGCAGACACAGGTGATAGTACTTACTTAGATAGTTACTTATAAGCTGGTTAAGGAGTGCAAATTTGACAGTCGGACCTCTACTATGGCTCTATTATTGCTGAGAGAAGCTAAAGGTACGCATGCAGAAATGGTGGTATTTATTATTATGTAAGTACTTATAACCGCTGGCGAAATATCCCAGATATGACAGAACTATACATTTAATGATGATGACAGAATGTAGCTAAAGATTTTATACAAATTTGTGCTTTAGGTCTTTTTATCTATGGGTATACGGCAATAAAATCAATGAGATATTGGATGATTTCTTAAGCAACTTATCAAATGTTGTAGACAAGAGAAATTGTGATATAGATATTCAGATAGATATACTTCTACTTGCGTAGTGTAAGTTTTTGGCCAAGTTAATAACAACAATAATAGTAATAATAATAATAATAATAACAATAATAATAATAATAGGTGAAGCTTTCCTAGTTTTTATTTGATACTCCTTACATGCTATTTTTGTGAATGTAAATAGAATGCACAGTATGTTTACCAAGTGGAGCACTTTTTGAAAACAATCGAATTTTGCATTCATTACTGCCTGCGCGCACATTCACGCACATATGTGCTCATATATACATACCACAAAATCAACATGATTAAGCTGTCACACTGTCTTATTATTTACGAAATTCTTGATTGCTTTCTCACCTATCTACTTATTCTTAGAAGGTCTGCATCCTTTTCTAAAATACGTAGAACTTATAATTTTATTTGCTCTTTGAGTATCTTTTCTAATCGTTACCTCTTATAAATATGTATTAGTTTTATTTTATTTTAGAACTAAGGAGAATTCATTTTCCTGTAGCCTGTTAATTAATGACGACGTACCTAATGACTACTCTTAAATGAAATCCCTCTTGTGTTTTCGACGTTATTTATCGGTTTTTCGCAGGATATAAAACTTTTTTCGACCTTATCGTTCACAGAATATCTTGGTATTTGCCCGTTATAATTACTAAGCTTCGAAGTTCAAAAGTCGCTTTTAAATAAAGTTTTTTCTTGGATTCGTGTGGTTCATAAATAAAGAGGTAATAATTACCCTGCAATCGGCGACGATTATAAGTCGGGCGTATCAGCTGCAGACCACACTGCCCCCGACGTGGCGCAGCGATTGAATCAGTTCCTAGGTGTCTTGTGTATTTTCCTCTCTCGTGCGTAATGGTATCCCACCCGTCCTGCCCTATTAGGAAATGTTCACTTTAATGGAGAAACAGATGCGGATTGCGACAACTCTTTTTTGTGTTGCACGCACGCACGAGCATACACAAACACAAGTGTTAGTCACGTGCAAACAAGGCGAGTACCGCCCTGGATAACAGCACACATAAACTCAACGGTTTTCCTTTTTTTTTAACCTTTCAGTGAATCCCGAGATTTGCGATACGAAATAGCTTAGCTCTTCCACAGAAGACCGTGGCCACGTATTCCTTGTATTCTCTACGAAGATATTTTTCTGCATTAAAGTGAAGATCATTAGCGAGGCTTGTGACACTTCCCCGTTAAACCAAACGGCTCACCGCCATAATATCCTGACACATCTTGAATTAGAAAAGCATTATTTCTTGTTATGTCCTAGCAAATGATCTCGATGTGAGATAGTGATTATGTCTGCCTAGTTGGAAACGAATGAGAGGCAAACAGATTAAAATTGAGATCACGAGACCGGAAAGAAACAACAAGGGAAAGCAAAAAATGGAACTGACAGCAAAAAATAGAAGTCATAAATACAGAGATAGAAAAAATAATGAAAAAATAAGATGAGGGGGAACAGAGAAGAGAATAGCAAAGTTAAAGTGTGCGGGAGAAAAGAGATAAAGAAGAATGCTGAAGGAAAAGGCGGAGAAAGAAAGAGAACAGAATTAGAAACGGGAAACCCAAATAATAGAAAAATGGAGAAGAGAACGAGAGTAAATATCATTTTACTCTCTTGTTCCCATCCTTCTTATTAAGTGATGCAATTCGCTTACGAATTTGGAGCGTTTGGATACAAAAATGTTCATTACCTTTTTTTCTGCTAAGGAGAAACTAGAGATAAGCGGGTGTCGAACAGGATCCTTCTAAAAATGAACTCAAGTTGCTCTACTTATATGAAATTTTGATAGCACAAGAGAAGAGGGAATAAGGAAAGAGAAGAGAAAACTGTAGTGGTAATAAAGAGAGAAGAAAAAACACCTCGGGATAAAAACATGTAATCGTGAAAGAGAAAATAGAGAAGAGATTTGAAATAAGCAAAGAACAAAACGAGAAGAAAGGCTAAGTTAGATTTAAGAGGGAGCTGAAAAAGTGTTAAACGAAGAAATATTTTTGAAATAAAACAAGGACTAACCGAATGAAAAGTATTAAAGCGAACTTAATTCGTGGATAATTCATTTGTGAAGAAGCATTTGAAAACTCAAATAAAAACATCCTTCTACTAGGGTTTAGGAAGTAATTTGATATCTATTGTTCACTAGAAAAACGTGAGCGTAATTTTAGCCAAAGAGAGAGAGAGAGAAAGAGAGAGAGAGAGAGAGAGAGAGAGAGAGAGAGAGGGGAGAGAAATGGTGATAGCAATGTGGTGATTGTGCAGGCAATTCGTGGATGAATCGTTGATGTACATCTCTCAGGATGCGAAGATGTGCAATGTGGCTAATTTTGTTCTCGTGCACTTTATTTTGGGGAATATGGTTATGTAAAAATAATCATTGCAACAAGAGCAAAGATACCAAAGATCTGACGTTACACATACTGTCAAAGGAAACCTATTCAGTTTTCATTTATTTCTTGGGTACTGAGGGTTTATGTTTATTATGTTGCAGGTATTTAAAAAAAACGCTTACGGCGTGTATTTTAGCCCGAAACTTAAACTGTAGTTTTAGCAGTAGAACAGACATTCGAGAGAGTTGGTGATGTCATCCAACAGAGCGACGCAGAGGTATAGTCAAAGGACGCACCTTGGATAAGAAACATCCAACACAAAAGCGTAAGCAAAAAATATTAAGTCCAAAAAACTATAAATTTCACTGAGTTTGATAGAGACTGTCATTATACCCGTGATAAAAAGGTGCTTTAGTTTTCAAATTTCGTCGTATTTTGGAAATATGGTCTATTATGACATGAACAGTTACGTAGGAAAAGTTCAAAACAATAATTAAACGCAATATTCATTTTTACTTTCTTTACTGCTGACCTATAGTTAGTAAGGGAAGTATTGCATTTCACCCAAGAATTCGATACTGCGCTTTCACCAGAAATGCACGTTTTAAGGCTCCCTGAATCCAATAATCTTTAGAAAAAGACCCATCTGTATTCTGCCTGTCTATGAATAGTATAGCTCAAAACACGAAAAAGTCTGTGAAATACCAAACTTGGTATTTAAGTTCAACAATGATTTTGAAGAGAATCCTCCCACTCCAAACTATCTTTGTAAAAAAATTATTATTTTCTATTTTCTTACAAATGTGTCTACGATTTTGATTAAAATAATATATGTTTAAGACAATTGCATGATAAATAAAATGAACATGGAATTTTCTGGGGATAGGCTCTAAACTCCGCTACATTCTGAATGACTTTTGTATAGCTGAAAAACCGTAAGAGATAGATAAAATCTTACTGCATCAAAATGTGGACCTGGTTAAAAAACAGATTTTATGTGAAATAAGCTTTTTATGGCATCAACCATTTCCAGATATTCAGCGTCATTGTTTTGTATTTTCATACACTTTTCTTTTTCGACTGCAAATCGCTAATTTCTGTTTTTTATCATTATTTTCCTTTTTCTTTCATCGTATTAATGTAATGCTAAGAGAACAAAATTTTAAAGCCATCACAATGCGACTGGGTTTGAAAAGATTAGACTGTCGATTTAGCTTATATTCTTCTTATATCTTCAACGAAATGTGTAATGAAGGTTTATCTGTATTAACAAGAAGTAGATAGAAGAATAAGGTTTGTTCAGAATAGTTCGTATAAGAGTGAGCAGAGAGTGTTATGTGAACGCAACACATGAGATTCTTTTATAAAAACGAACGTCATTCGATTATTTTGCTTTAACCCCGCTTTCTCCCAAGCTTATACTGAATGACCGTCTCTATGGATCAGTATCAAGTCTTGTTTCTGTTTTTAATGTCTCCCCAGATATATATGTTGTCAGTGAGTGGAAAAATAAAATTTGATATTACAGTATTGTAACTTTGTATAGTTTTCAGTGTCAGCTGACTAATGTGATCTAGATCAGTTGTCATTATTACCTCGCTAAGTTCTCACTATCACTTCATTAATATTATCTAAATCAGTTCTTTCTGTTAACTCATGAAGTTCTGAATCTCACCTTACTATTTGATCTAGTTCAATTTTCCGTTCACTTCATTTTCCTTCGCGACGTAGCGGCGTAATGAAATACGCGCGAAGTAGCCATTTCTTCGTTCAATGGAGAAGACCTCTCGCAGTATCATAGGTTATTGTACGTCACCCCCAGGGTTTGTGTCCTACAAGTTCGTGTACGGGTCCCGAGCTGAGTTAGGTAATTCTTAAACTAACTTGTACCAGACTCACCTTTCCCTTCTATAGTATTGGTCTCTCTTGGCCAACTCTTAATTTTTCGACACCTATGTCATCACAACTAGGGAGTCTTTCCTTTTTCCTATACGTTTTTGCTGGTAAAGGATAGGATGCGGACCGGGAGTACCAACTCATTATTCTGATTGGAAGGTCAGCTACAGACCTTGTAATGTGAAGCAATTCTGCCGAGGTCTATCCCTTGCCCACCATCCTCTTCGGCCGTGGCAGGTAGTGTACCATGGGTAAAGGATGCGGATACCTTTATTGCTACGAGCGAACTCTCAGGAAGTTGGTGCAGAGGGTTACGTAGTATCAACTCTCCGGCCTGGGTAAAAAATATGAAAAGTGTCGGGCTGAGGGAACTCAGGCAGGATAAATATTCGGGGCAAACCCAGTGACATCTCTGCCCGCTTCTTGCACCACATTTCAAATGTCACACAGAACTTCCATACCGCTCACTGAAGCTTGTAAAGTTTCAGAAAAACCTATAGATACTAAAGTGACAGTCAAGTCATCAGCAGTATCTTAACAACTTGCACGTACTGAAGCGACGCTTATGTCAGCATCAGTGCCTAGTTCTTCTCATGAAGGACAAGCTCTCTCTCAGGAAGAGCAAATGTTGATGGCGGAAATCAAAGAATCTTCCCCCTGCGAGATTGAAGCAGCCAGTAAGAGAATATAATCTCTCAAAGTGAAAACATTGACCACAAGAGAATGAAAAGCTAGGTTAAAAGAGAAACTTGCCGCTCAAGAGATTCATTGGGATCCCTCCAAGTGGAATAGGAAAAATCTAAAGGGTTTTCCTCGGTAGCGGGAGGCACGAGAGTATCTGGAGACACCAAAGGTAGCCGTCCAGAAAGCACCATCTCTCCGGCCGTGTGTCATCCTCCGTGGTGTGGTGCCATGCTAGCCTCTAGTTTCCGAGGTCGCAGGATCAAGCAAGTAGGAGGGCGATGTATTTTTTCGGGCGTAAAAATCCTTAGCATAGCTTCCTTCGGAAGAGAAGTAAAGCCGTATTTTCTTCTGCTGGGATGGTCTTTCTTCCTCTTTCACATTTTATAGCAGGTCATCAAATGAAGTTTTTGGCATTTTTTCTCCAGCCAATCACGCAGGGGTGGATGTACGAGTAATGAACGTTTTCTCCTCCTCCCACTGCGTAGAAGTACTAACAACAAAAGTTTTTCCTCGCTCGAGTCCATTTCAATAACTAATCAGTTGGCAATACCTGCAGTGTCCGACATCAGTGATCTAGGAATGTCCACCACAATCACCGGTGACAGTCACTTGCGACCGTCAGAGTCCCAATGTGAAACGAGCCTTATCTTTTCAACCGGCCAGTCCATCGGTCGGTCGGCGCCTTCTACTGATAACTAAGGCCCTTAACTGCGTCACAATATACACCCTTAAGTCAAGGTAGTAAACATAAAAAGTTTTTGTGTAATGTATTTATAGGAAAGCGTTTTTGTTCATTTATTTGATAAGAAGCTTGGTTCATAAGAACAAACATTTTGATTCTCTTTTATATATTTATACCTGTTTATGAATAAAATATTTGAATATGAGGCGTATATATAGCGTCACTGGAACGCTTCAGAATTTATGTGTTTCTAATGTTACCACCCAGCATTTCAAATGGAGCTGCGTTATGACTTAAACCGTGTACCACTGTTACTGATAATTTTTAAATAATGACGAAGAGAAAGAACCTACATAATATTACACTTTAGTCGACGTTACATTTAGAATGTTTATGAAGTTTGGCTATATGTACTTCGCCTGACGCCAGAAGTCCGTTTATCAATTGGTCACCACAATAATGCAGTGACCCTAACAGGCTGCGGAATTGCAAGAGCTGCAGTTCACATTCAACTGCGAAGTAACTTCTTCTGAAATAGACCATTTTATAATAATAACAACATTTTCAAATAATAATAATTTCATATGTGTATTTTTAAAATTGGTTAAGTCTACCTTTTACAGAAATTGAGATGTGGCATTTAATGCTGTTTGGAATCAGATTTCATTCAAACTGCTGCTGAAAGAAAAACTCGGACACAATCCTGCACATGCGTCACAACTTTCAAGGTTTCCTTAAAAACTTGGGAGATGGATACATATATGCAGTTTTGAAAATTTTGTGATCTTAACTGTGTATTTTGGCCAAATGGAAATAGCCGTAATTACGTCACATTTAAATGATTGCGCACATCGAACGAATCTTAAATCTATTTTAAGATCTTTCTTCTACACTTGCATTTTTACATCGCCTACTCGTATTGAAATCCTATATACTGCTGAAATGTTGATGCTTGAAAACAGAAACTTTAAGTGCATGTTCTACAATTCACGGTCGAAACAACAGTAAGCCGTATTTTAGATAAAAATATTTTCAGAATTTAAAGATTAAAATTTTTAACATTTTCACATCTATTGAAATTATTTCCCACTGATGCTTCATAGGTTCAATATTCAAATCATTAGTCTCGCTTTGTATGCATATGAAAGATGCATACACAGTAGATTATAATTTTGGAAGTGCATATGTTTTGAGAAATGCTAATTTTTAAAAACAACTTCTATAACTATGAGTATTTAAATGATACCAGTGAATCATTATGATATTAATGCCAATGGTAACAGGTTGTAATGCAAAAAATCTGATGCGTTACACTGACATGACTTTCTCTACTCTTGTACAAACTATTTTTACAAACGCTTATTCTCCATATGCTTCATGTTAATCGAGATGTTAATCTTATTGCTAATTTTCTTGTAGGTGCAAGGGGAATATGGTAGGCTTTAAGTGATAGTCGAATTCTTTAAGAGCTATTTGCTATGTGGCGCATTCCATTCTCTTTGTATATCCAGGACATAAAGAAATCTGATGTGTTACACTCACATGACTTTCTCTACTCTTGTACAAACTATTTTTACAAACGATTACTCTCCATCTACTTTATGTTAATCGAGAGAAACGTTTGCAGACTCTATCTTATTGCTAATTTTCTTGTAGATGCAAGGGGAATATATATTTACAACGGCAATATAGAAATGCAGTAGCCTTTAAGCACATACATATCTCCTAATAGCTGGTTGCTAGGTGGAGCACTTTTCCCTTTGCCACAGATTAATACTCTTTGCATATTCAAGACAAAAAATGAATAACGAATTCCCATTTGAAAAAATAAGTGTTGAAAAATTTAAGGGAATAACAAGCAATATCTCGAAAATGGTTCACTCAACAACAAAAATGTATATGACATAAATTGTGTATTTTAATGCGATCTACATCCATTGTGTAGTAAAAGTATCTCTTATGATTTACCAGTTTACCAAAAGTCGTTCATAATCAAGACTACTTTTGGAGACATTCCCAGAATATTCAAGATATACATTTTATTTGTCATGAATATATCTTAAACATGATATTTTAATCAAAATCCTTAGAGACCTTCGTGTCGCATCTCTGGAAGATACTGAACCTAAATACCAAGTTTGGTGTTTATCCGACTGTTCGTTCCTGAATTATGCTGTTCACAGACACACACACGGACATGTTTCCAAAAATACTTTTTTGGATTCAGGGGGCCTCAAAACACATGCTTCCGGTGAAATCTCGGTATCGAATTTTTGGGTGGAATACCATACTTCCCCTACTTACCATACGTAGTAGAGAAGTAAAAAACCGCCTAGCTTAAAAAAATGTAGAAACAATAACTTCACTATCTTCCTCCCCCTTTAAGCACAATTAGTGAGTTTAACATACGCCCTTTCGTTCCTTAAGTCTTTCCTATCATGTATGAGTAGGGCTGCAGCGGTCTCCTGGGAGAGCTCTTGGGTTATTAAGCAGCATGCTCACACGCAAGGAAGTGTCGAACCAGGAAGTCGCGACACGCCTCTTAATCCTCGAGGCCATGCATAGTGCGATACATCCAGATCTTAAGTCTGCTGATTGCACGCGTAAAAACTTATAATTGCACCAAACTTGTAGAGCAATGCGGCAAAAGGTGAGAAACGTTTCTGTCTTCATACAAGACAGGTTTAACTGCTACACCAATGCTGATCACGTTGTAACAAACGATTAGATGCCGACAGTAAAACACTCGCTCCAATCTAGATTGCTCACGAAGGGAATAAATTGAACACGCCATGGCGGAGAATCAAGATCGATTACCATTAACGGAGTTTGCTAAATACAACAAAGTTTAACTTGTAGGATTAGTAGCCTGCTTTCCTCTTGTTCCTGTAACATCACTGAGGAGGGAAACGTAGTTTTCAAGAACCTAATATTATATTACATTCCGCAGTTCTTTATAGCATGTCTAAGGAAATATAAAGCTGAAGTACTTGCAATTAATCGATTTCGTATAAAGTTTGTTGAAAACAATTATGGTAAGAACAAAAACATTAATAAAATTTAATGACATAACATACGAGGTCCATTAAATCCTTGATGCGTAATGATACGAATTCACGTCACAACCTTTATGCAACCCCATGCGTTTTGGAGTACCGATGATGACCAGCACATGTTTTACACAAGAAAGAAGAAATTTAAATACTGAATCTAGAGGGTCTCTGAAAGTAAGAAAGAGCTAGAAATTAAAGGCTAACATAGGGTCCATAGTCTATCTAAACATATGGAGTGATCGTTCACATTCTGTAAATGAAATAAGCAAAAACTGTACCAGACCAAGTGGTTAAGAGAGGAAATTTAGGATGTCATGCGTAGTATGTGCAATGGTTGAGGGTATTATACGCACAATGTCCAATTCCACCAATCAGCAATGAAATATCTTGCTACTGGCGTTATGTATGGCCAAACTTGTTTATGCTGAGCTCATAATCTACGTTTCACTTTGTTTCTTAACGCGGCACTTTATTCAGTCAATAAGCAGTAAAACAGTCTATTGTTATTATTATTAGCGCAGTTTCGGCGTAACTAAAATATTACCTAACGTGCTTAAGCAGAAATGACTCTTATAGACTGTAATTACTTTCTTCTCTGGTTACTTTTGTATGTAAAATTACTTGCAATGTTCGCTATTACTATCCAGCATTATAGTTTTATACTGTACATATGCAACAGAACGTTTTTGTATATTTTTCTCTAACCACTTAATATATTTTATTTGGTATGTTCACATTAGTCATATTTGCATTATTTATCTGATGTTAATTGCCCTTTATCCATAATAATACGCTATTAGCAGCATCGAAAAGTAAATTCTCTTATTTTTCACTTATATAAAGTTGAAAAATTGAAATTGAGTTTTATTTATGGGCGCTCTTTAACTACTGTGGTTCTTAGCGTCCCATTCTATATTGGCCGTGAAACACCGGTAATTTTGCTCAGAGGCCTCTTTATCAGGCTTGAGGTTCTTTTACGTGCCGTAAATCTACGACACGGGACCACCGGCTTTACTTCCCTTCCGAAGGAAGTCATGCTAAGAATTTTTACGCCCAAAAAAAATCCATCGCCCTCCGCCCGGTTTGAACTCGCGACCTTGGGAACAAGAGGCTAGCACGGTACCACTAGTCCACTGAGGACGACATAAAGTTGAAGTAATACAACCAGTCACTAAATGTATTTCAGATTTAGTTAAAAAAAGAAAAAAAAAACAAATGAACCTCAAGAAGCTGCGGAAATACAGCAAATATCGTCATTTGGCAATGCCAAAAGCTTAAAAATCCACAATTTTCATTAGAGCGTCCTGAAATTTTTAACACGATGTGGTGGTGTATTATAAAGACTACAAAATTTCAATGAGCTATGTGCATTTACTTTAGAGATATTAATTCTTTTGTTTTATATTTAGTTAATTTATTTATATTACTGCAAGGGAATATACCACACATATATAAGAATTGTACATAGTAATAATATGATTCACTAAGAAACATGTTAAAATATTGAACATCCAAGAATCATACAAAGCATATTGTAAGAAACGGGCGAGCTAGCAAATTCCAGGCAAAAGATAATTCTAAGTAGAGCCCACCTTTCACCAAGCTAATGAACAGGGAGCCAGTAGCGGTAAGGAGAAATAGAAAAAGACAGATAAAGAAAAGAAAGAGACGGAGATATTGAATCCGTTTCATGACGCACCATGGTGACGTGTAAGCGCAAAACTTTGGAGTAGAATATTCTCATACATATTAAGGTAACGCGATCGGAGGACCAATTAGAGACGTAGTTACATTTTGAGGCGCAGAGGTAAGCGTCGCTAGGCTCAGGTATATAACGGGGAAAGAAAGCCCCAGATTTTCACTCTCTTCTAGAATTTCGTCGACACAAAGTGCTACGTTCTTGTCGTGTGTGTATATGGGTGGGAAGACGTGCAGTTAGTTTAGGCTCCTGATTTATTCAAAGGTGGGATTTGTATAATGGGAAATGCAGTATATTTTTAATTTTCGTCACCCACGATAACCCTGAGAACTAATATTTAACTATTTAGGTATAGATTAGGAATGGAAAACACAGCAACCGACGAGCATCCATAGCCGAGAACAAAAAATACTGCAGCAGATAGCATCAAGTAGAGGAACGACGCTTTCCAGATGCAACTGACCAACGATTTCCCGCTACAACCCACATGTCAAACGGTATGTTACACCCTATTTATAATTTTATTTTACCTTTACTATACTATTATGGAGAATTAAACATTGCAGTTGTTTATAATCAAAGGATTTATGACAGAAAAAAAGATAAACCCTTTGCATTTACGTGTTTTTCGGCTTTATGAAAATAAAGCTATAAAAGTATTTAAAAAAAATAAGGTAAATACAACATTTAAAAAATACGACAATATGAGTTTCTTAGATAATCATTCATGGAAGTTTTGTTGAAAATTATAAGTTAATTGGTCAATAATTTTGAGGCGTGGAACATTTTTAATAATGAAAAATGCTAAGAAAAACAGTTTTGAGAAAAACTGCTTCTAAATTGAAATGTGTATTACAGTACTGTATTTAGGAGTATTTAAAAGGTCTCACGAATTGAATATTGCCGATATTATCAAAAGAAGGCGCCAGAATGTATCCAGTTTAAACGTAATCAAAAGCAAAATGTTAAAATACAACTACTAATAATAATTAAAAGGAATACAATTTTGCATTTTTACAAGGTTTTCATTTCATTTTACAGCTGTAAATACCTTCAGGTATAACACTCTTATAACACTGAATAAAAACCTCCTGTTTATCTGTAGCTACATTTTATAACTTATTACGTATACGATGATACATACGTCCTTAAAATAAATAAAAAGAAATACTTTATTCGTGGTTTACAAGGAATTTATTTCTGTAAAAGATTTAGACTCATCTTTCTTAAGTAATAATACTAATAATAATAATAATAATAATAATAATAATAGCAACAATGGCAATAACAGCAATAATTGCAGGTTGACGATGCGCATTGCCCACATGAATTAAATGTCACTAAAATTTAGTTTCCAAAATGTTACTGCTTACGATCATTTGCGCCTTAAGGATGTAAAATTTCGCGGAACATGTTTCAGAATTGTATCATGAGATCACGAGCTGTTTGACTCCACAAAATCTTTGCATATATTACTTAAGTATGACAGTGAAATGCACATTTATTATTAGTTTCAAATGGGAAGAGTTCTGCTCTGCAGCGAATGAGGTGCATTTGCGTGCTCAGCGTTGTCGCCTCGTTACCCCCACTCTTTTCATATTTCCCTCTCACTCACACATCGGCCTGGCGCTAGAATGGTCGACGTAAAGCAACCCAAACTGAATTTTCTAAACTTTAAACTTTTATAATTCTCCTGGTGTTTAAATTCATAATTGGGAATATAACCGCATGCTACGTACATATTTTTAAGTGTTATATAATTATAGGTTATGAATTGCCTGTGTTTTTAATCCAATGGAACTGCCAGTGACTCACCAGTATCGCTGTCATCAGTTACGTGAAGAGGCAATTCGCCACTGTCACTGTCTTCATCGTCTGAGTTTTGCAAATTTATGATGATAGCTTCCAAATATCGTCACGGCGTATTTCTTTCCAAAAGTTGTCTTCTTGTAGTTTTTCTGCATGTCTCACGCAGGCTTACCAGTCTTGTTGAGTTACCTTGTCAATTTCTTCGTGAATAAGACGTTCAACGTCAGTCAGTTTAAAAGTGTTATTTCTGTTTGCAAACCCTCGTTTTATTTGAGACCATACTAACTCAATTGGATTATACTGGCAGTGATAAGGTGTCGCATTTCCATTGCAAGTTGATCCAGCTGATACACTTTTTCCTGGTTTTTAAACGGAAGTACTCGTTGCAGGAACTCATTTTTAGTTTCTGTTGCCGAAAATTCAACCCGCTTTTTTTGCAACCATTCAACAATTTGGTTCTTTCTACTGGCAGTATTCGGTACTTTGTTTTCAATAACCAAATGATATGGGCATTATCCATTATAATTATGCTTACCTCTTCTAAATAATTTAGGAATCTGTTCAAAAACCATTCTTTAAACGTATCAGCTGCCATCTCTTCATGATAATCTGAGGTGGTTTTGGACAGAAAAATCCATTTGCTTTCAGGTACAAATCCTGTCTTAGCGGACACCCTACATGACTGTCTTTTACAACAGGTATCTTCAGGCCACCCATTTTGAGGAATCTTGTCAGATTGAATTTTGAGTGTGGTTTTTATTTACCCATGTCTCGTTTATGTAAAATATAGGTCTCGTATCGCCAGAATTTCGAATTTCGTGCATTTTGCATAAGAATGTTATTCTTGCTGCAACAATATCACTCCTCTCCATTAAAAATTTTCGCCCATCATTTGTCTTTCTGTACCTGAACCCTAATCCTCTCAAAATTCTATAAGTAGATGAATTTGAACCAGTGTATGATATTTTAGTTCTAAGGGCAAAAGTTATTTTCTGTATTGTTGGGAATTCACCTTGGTCATAAAACTCGAACACAGTCCTGCGTACAACGTCCTTGTCAAAGTCAGTAAAATTTGTAAACCTCTTCGGAGGTCCAATGTGTTTTCTGAGCGATACCAACACTGGAGCACCACTGGGAACAGATTTTCTTGCCTCTCCGCAAATGCAAGACACTCTTGCTTTACCGACACCACACGCTTTAGCAGTAAGCTGTGGAGGTTGTTTGGAATCAAGTTGATTTCTGTGTTCCTCATTGTTGCATTTTTTAAAAAACGAGTAGACCCTAAATATAATACTTCGAGCCTGCTTCGCAATACCTGCCTCTTTGACTCGCCACTAAATTCACCACAATAAGCCATTGCACTATTTTAGTCTTGCTGCTTGCTCTCTGAACAACAACTGCATACTGATATTAACTGTGTAGGGTAAATAAACTCCAACCCAGATTTAGAAACAACACACAATAATAAACATGTAACGGCTCAGCATTCTACAAGTAAAACAAGTGAGCTTGGTGGGCTGTTTGTTCTCTCTCAGCTTTAACAAACGCCTTGGTTTTTCAACATAATTCTTTATCACCATCAAGTCAGTAGTTCTGTATAATTACAAATATATATAGCGTATACAATAATACATACATACAAATAATGTGACCATTACAGTGCTTACGTGGTTATAATATAACCTATGGGTATGTTTATTCATTTGTATTATGCAAACTATTTGAGCTAAAAATATGTGATTTTTTACGGTTGTGTTACGAAAATTACTCCTTACATTCTAGTGGGTCACTTTTTGCAAAATTTGAATTTTATCTTAGCGCAAATTATATTTATTAGAAACAGATTCGCTTAGCGTGCGTCACGCTTAGCTTACGGCGAATGCAATATGACAACACAGCGGAAATCCGATTGGTTGCCGCTCTGGCAGCGCTCAAGGACAAACATCATCCCATTTGAAAATCCCATTGTGAAGTACCACTGTTATAATTGAATCGGAAGATGCAAAAAGGTGACATGTGACGAAAGCTAACTTTTATAGGAGACAATAAAATCGTTCTAATTTCTTTAAAAGTGTTCTGTATGGTCATAAAAAGTTAGTGACAGTTCGCATATGTATTTTGATTTTACCAAATTTGAATTCTGCGAGTTCTTGCCGTAGAGAATAAAATAAGTTTTTATTATGCACGTGTTACGTTTTACAAATTATGATGTTCCTGAGTGTCGCTTACAATCTTTCTTGTCATAAAGAATGACAGTATAATTTTTCAGTTTAAATGTTTATAATACTATAGAGTTCAGGTATGTCTTTGACTTATATGATTTTCTTGGTGTGATTTCCATTAGTTAACTTACTGTCGTTTATATCAACTTGCTGCTATCAATCTCTCTCTCTCTCTCTCTCTCTCTCTCTCTTTGCGTTACAGGCCACTGCAAACGGTCCCTACGAAGTGCATATCCTCAGGAATATATTTTAATATTTTTCCATTATATGCACGTTCAGGTGGAAGACTAATGACTTAAAATGTAGATTTATGGAATATAAACTTGTTAAATAATTATAAGACACAGTTTGAATAGTGAGAACCGTTTCATTGTAGTAGTTTATTTGGTCGACCTTTCTTAGTTCTCATCACTCGGCTCCTGATGTCATAGGCCTCAGGAAGGTTTTCGGGAAGAAGTTTACTACAACGTAAATGCAAGCTTTTCGACTTCATGAATAACAGACCCTACTATCACCTTTCCCTTCACAATGTCAAAAATAAATGCGGAAATTTACTAATTTGAAACGATGCGTTTGAACGCTTATGCGCATGCCTTCTATATGTCTCACACAAAATACAGTTCCTTTTGCAGTACCTTCCCCAATAAGACTTAAAGTTAAGTATTATTTCAGAGTGCGCACATGTTACAGCAACTCTGTCCGTTAACAATTTTAGCATTAATTCGCGTATTTTTCAACGGTGTGACATGATTAGCTTATCCAACCAGTCTTTTATTTGTCATATCGCAGGACAAAAATGAGTGCCTACGGACAGGGAATAGGTTGTGGTGGTTTCGAATACATCTTAATCAGTTAGAGCCATCAGGAATTGTGGTGTTTGTTTTGATGTCACATCCGTCACTAAATGTTATTAGATTCTTCATCGCATTTGTTTTGTCATGCTTAATATAATGTAAAACAAATGTACATACCTCGTTTAATTTTGTCTCACCTACCCCTTCATGATAAACGAATATGTTTGCCTTTTCTGAGTTCAAATTGAGGTAAGTTTTGCATGTAATTCGCCGACAATAAGTTATTTTCTTCTGCAAAATTTGAATCCTTGCCATACAATTTTTCCTATACCCAGATCTTTAATTTTGTTATAACATGTTTTGGGTTGCTGCGGGGTTATGATTAACTCACTAACAACTTCCCGTTTACTCGTGTCAGTCAAGCAATTAGTTTGCTTCTTTTCAAATTCTTCACAGGTTATAGACACATCCGCCTAACTTCCAAAGACATAGCCCAAAGAATTGGTTTAGCACAGCTGGAAAAATTCATGGGCTATGTTGATATTTGGATTCTGAGACAAAAATGTTTTGGGAAGACTGTTTTTGCTTAGCTTAGCATCTATATACCTTTCAGGTTTCCCATAAAAATGTGGTTCCTTAACATAAAAGCCACACAAGAAATCAGGCATGCTTTTACATGTACCAGGTGGCTCACACAAGCCGTCCTTAGTTGAAGTTAGTTTATACCGGATAGTGCATCCGCACTGTCCGGTATAAACAAGGTTTGCCTAAGCAGAACTACAAAGAGGACTTCATACCGACAGAGAGGAGACCGCTAAATGAAAGACCAATGCTTAAAAACGAACACTTTAAACTGCTATTACTGGTCCTAGAGCTCACTCGGTAGGGAAAGTGCCTGCTACGGAAGGATTTCCGGTTAGAGTTCTGGCTCGGCTGCAGAAAGTTGTCTTTAAATAAAACATTTCACAGTATGCATAGAGTTTTTAGTTCCATGACAGTTAATCTACAATCAGCACTTCTATACGGCACCAATTATTGCCGCAAAGTTAAAAAGACTAAACTAAATTCTATTTTTATTATATTTATCCATCCTTAAAGATGCGTTAGAATTAAATTATTTTCTATTAGTGCGTTATTCATAACAAGCATGTGCAAAAATATGCCCCCTTGGTGAATAATTGATGTGAGGGCTTCTCAGGCCCACATTCTACCTGGAATTATCCAAAATTTCATAATATTATTATTATTTCGGTGCGCAAAAAAGAATTAAAACCTTCTTTAAAACATTGAGCAGAAGACAAGCCGCATCTGAAAATGTTCAGAACACAGCTTTCGAGCCTCAACTGCATTTTGGTGCGTCTCCGTACAGATCGTAACCATATCTGTGTGTTCGTTACTGGTGGACGTTACTTTTTTGCCTAAATGATCTTGCTCGAACTCCATGCAGGCGACCACGCGACCTTATCAGTACGAAACTATCACGTAAACACCTGCATACAGCAGCAGTACCTGTACTGCCCCTTTGAACAGCAATGATTCGGCAACTTCTTTTGCACCTACGTATGCGAGAAACATAAAACTGCAAAGAGTGACTTGTTTGGGCCACCTGATAGAGTCTGGAATGTCATTTGTACTACATATCTTCCTCTCAAGACTCTTAGCGACTTACCTTGAGTCTTTTACATGACATTTCATGCAAGTCCACATACACCTTTTTTCCGGATATATCTGCTATATCCACTTACTTTTACAGACTAGTGTTTTTGTCTCTTCAACGGTGTTATATTCAGGTTGATATATGTACCACACCGCTACGTGTGTCCCGTTTTGGCATCTTTTTAAGGATTCCGGATTACTTTTCGTACACATACTGTGCCACGACATGTCACTCTTTTTGGACAGTATTGCACATCTAACTTTGTAGAATTGATATTCAGTTTAAAGTGAAAATGGTAAAGAATGCCAAATGTAACCTTTTGCATCTTCGGATTCAATTTATCTCTTTCGTTGTCTAAATGTGTTTTTCACTAAATGGATTTTTCAGCTTTTAGAAAGAAACGATTGACTACAAATGATCTCGCGTAGCATCCAGTGTTATTCAGTTTCTGCATGTAGATAATTCATAACGTCTCAAGAACGTGTTCACCATACAAATAGTCAACCTTAGATAGAAATAATTAATTCGAAAATGCCAATTTTCATACACGAAAAATTTCGTTTTCTATGACCTGGTTGCAAGAAAAAACTGCAATGCTTAGGGCACTAGCAAGGGGCATTAGATGGTCAGTGTGTTTTATCCTCAGAAAAACGAGCTAATAAAGATTTCGTTTTTACCAACTACTGGTCTTGCAGTCCTTAAATCCCTCAGAACAGGAGTGCTAACAAAGTAGGCATATATAGGCTGATCAACAAAGACTGAGACTGATTTTTATCACAGATGTTTATTACTCCAATTCAATTTTTACATGATCTTTTTCAAAGTAGTCCCCTCCTACTTCAATGCACTTTTTATACCGTCTCTGCCAGTCCTTGAACACGTGCTGCAGACCATTCTTTGTCAGGTCCTTGAGAATCGCCTCACTTTTCTTGAGCACTGCTTCAGAGTTCTCAAATCGAATACCCTTAAGCTTTGCCTTTAGTGATGTGAATAAAAAAAAGTCACAGGGTGCAAGATCGGGGCTATAAGTTGGATGTGGTACACAGGTAATGTTGAATCGAGCCAGAAACTGCATGACTTGATTTGCGACGTGAGGCCGTGCATTGTCATGATGAAGTCGCCACGCAGTCCAAGAAAGCGCTGGTCGTTTGTTTGCAATGAGCTTCCTCAGTGTAGCCAATACTGACGTGTAGTATGCTGCTGTAACAGTAGTGTGAGGGGGAACTGCATGCTGGTAAATCATTTCATTATAGTCAAAAAATGCGATCACCATCTCTTTCCCTGCAGATGGAACAACTTTTGCCTTTTTTGGTGTTGGAGAACCTGGCGATTTTCACACTGTGCTGGCTTTTTTTCCTTCAGGATCATAATGATGCAGCCATGACTCATCACCGATGATAATCGATTTAAAAAATGCATCCCCTCCATCAGCAAAGAGACGCAGCACCTCACGACTTGTCTCAATTCGCACAGCCTTTTGTTCGGGAGTCCACAGACGTGGCACCCAACGAGCACAAACTCGGATCATATGGAGATGGTCGTGCATAATTGTAAACACACTGCCATATGAAATTCTCAACACTTCACTGAGGTTACGTTATGTTATACGCCGATCCTCTCGGACAATCACAGCAGCTGTGTTGATGTTGACTTCAGTCACAGCAGAAGCCGAAACACCAGGCCCACCTTGCTTAACACTGACAAGTCGGCCTTCTTTGAAGTCCTTGATCCATCTAAACACTGTTGCACGAGGTAGTGCATCTTCATTGTACGCTTGCTTCAGCTTTTCATAAGTTTCGGTGGCTGTATGGTTTAAACGAAAACAGAATTTGATTGCGCTGTACTGCTCCTCTCGCGTCACCTCTCGCGTCACCTCCATTGTCTGTATGCGAAATGCACGTAGGGTCTACAAAATTGAGCATTACTACCAACCTACCAATACGAGAGTGCTGCCGCCTACCAACATTATACATAAAAACCCGCTCTTTTCAAATATTTATGTTACAGGTACAAAGCTATCACGGAAGCCACAGGAAAAAATGAGTATCAGTCTTTGCTGATCAGCCCTCGTATATACTCTCATAGTAAGCAATGGTTTATATCTAAAGGAAGCATTGGCCTTGTGTTGTAAGACATCGTAAAAATCTAGCGAATGCATTTACGTCATTTAAATACATAACAACTATTTATTTGTAAAATCTATCGAAATTATTTGAAAAAGCAATTGATTTGGTCCTTTAAGCCCATGGATTAGAATTATGAGGAGCATAAGAGCAATCTAGGACTCCTGAATTAGAATAAAAGATATCAACTAACCTTTATATTTTCTTATGCCGTAAGTGTATATCACACAGTGTATATCAAAACAGCTTTGTAGAAAGTAAGGCATAAACTTTATGTTATGATCAGCAAGAAAAAAATCTTATGTATTACACACACACATGACTTTCTCTACTCTTGTACAAACTATTTTTACAAACGCTTATTCTCCATATGCTTCATGTTAATCGAGATGTTAATCTTATACTAATTTTCTTGTCAATGTAAGGGGAATTGCTAGGCTTTAAGCGACAGTCAAGTATTTTAAGCGATGGTTGCTATGTGGAGTATTCCATTCTCTTTGCATTACCAGGACATAAAAAATTTTGATGCGTTACACTCACATGACTTTCTCTACTCTTGTACAAACTATTTTTACAAACTCTTATTCTCCATCTATTTCATATTAATCGAGATAAACATTTGCAGAAACGATCTTTTGGCATGCAAAGAGAATTATATTTTACACATAGCGACCAGTTCTAAAAATATTTGACTATCGCTTAAGGCCTACTATGTTCCCCTTGTTTTGTAATTGCAAGGGCAATATAGAAATACAGTAACCTTTAAGCATCGAAATATCTCATAATAGCTGGTTGCTAGGTGCTGCACCATTCCCTTTGCCACAGATTATAACTCTTTGCATATCCAAGACAAAAAACTGAATAACGAATTCCCATTTGAGAAAATAAGTATTGAAAAATTTAAGGGAATAACAAGCAATATCTCGAAAATGGTTCACTCAACAACAAAAATGTATATGACATAAATTGTGTATTTTAACGCGATCTACATCTTTTGTATAGTAACATTTTGTGTATCTCTTATGGTTTACCAGTTATACAAAAGTCGTCCACAATGAAGAATAATTTTGGAGACATACTCAGAAAATTCAAGATATGCATTTTATTTGGCATGAAAGTATCTTAAACGTATGACATTTTAATCAAAATTAAGATAAAAAAATCAAGGATAAAATTAAAATTTTCGAAAAATGTTCCATGTAAAGGGTATTCTGGGGTGGGAGGATTTTCTTAAAAAGCTTTGTGTCCCATCTGCGGAAGATACTGAACCTAAATACCAAGTTTGGTGTTTATCCGACTGTTCGTTTCTGAGTTATGCTGTTCACAGACACACACACGGACATGTTTCCAAAAATGCTTTTTTTTGGATTCAGGGGGTCTCAAAACATATATTTCCGGTGAAACCTCGGTATCGAATTTTTGGGTGCAATACAATACTTCCCCTACTTACTATACGTAGTAGAAAGTAAAAATCATCGTGAAATGGAATGATAGCCCACAACACAATCATTTCTATGAATTCTACTAGAACCTTATAAGCTTCAGATTTTAAACTGTAGGGCTTTTTGGTGACTATTTAAGACATGTACCAACCAACGAACCAATGAAGCGATACAAATATATAACTTTCTTCCAATCAGTGTAATGTTGACAAAGGAAGTTGGCTTATTGGCTTATTTAGAAATTAATGAAGAGCGCTATAAATCAGCAAACTGAAAAATAATGGTAAGCCTTGCACTTCCACAATTTCCCGATTTCAAATACACCAAGCAAGTCTTCATTCATATCTGTGTCTTTTATTAATAAAAGCTAATTTTGAAACATGCATTTCCTCCAGTTTTCTTTGCAGTTGTTTGTGCAAGTTATCCCTATGTTTGGGGTTTATTTCACAAGGCAGTCAGCCCAAACAAATCAAATGATACATTATACTATCGTAACAATATGTAAATATAAAAATGTCTTAATTATTCTAATTTTGAATGAATTAAAGATCTTGTGGTATTACCTATGATGATAAATTCAGTAATTTCCCAGCGAATGAAATACGCTTAAAGATAAATAATTGATTAACGAAAATTATTTTACTGAACTGTGACAGTAGACTATCGTATGTATTACACTTATACAGGCGCTTTAATTTAGAACAGCGCTTCACTTAAAATGCAATAGGTCGTTTCCTCTCAATCTAGATGTTGCTAATGTTTAGTTTACTTGAAAATATATTGTTTTATCCAGCACTTTTCCTTCCAGGCACAGCGTTTTAGCATCTAGTAGACAGTAAGTATTTCAACTGACTGGACTTTTTGCTCCATTGTCAAGCCCAATGGTACGACTACTTATATTTTGAGCCTTGGCAACCCTGAATGTTGTAGCTGCCATCTGAGGTTTCCAATGGAAACTTTGACATTTTTGACCATAATCTACTTCAAATATTTTGTCAATAGAGCGTCATTTGTTTTGTTTACACTAACTTGAATATTATGTGTCAACAAAAAAATGGAATTAAGTCGTGAAAATGTTCGTACAATGATTTATTACGACTTTCGACGTGAATTATCAAGACAAGAGTGCATCGATCAACTAACTTCCACATTTGGGGACAAAGCTCCATCCTTTGCCACTGTGAAACGCTGGTATAACGAATTTAATCGTAGCCGCCGTTCGCCCAATGATGAAGTTCGTGAAGGTCGTCTAAAATCAGTTGTTGTACCAGAAAACATTGATGCTGTGCAAAAAATAATAATGAAAGATCGTCATGTGACATATTGTGAGATTGAGGCAACCTTAAGCATTAGTTCCATCAGCATATATAAAATATTGCATGATTATTTAGCCGTGAAAAAGGTTTGCTCTCGTTGGATGCCACATAATTTGATGCAATCTCAAAAAGATGCTCGTGTCGATTGGTGTACAAAAATGCTCAAGAAATACAATGGCGGTGCCTCAAAAGACGTATATAAGATTGTAACAGGTGATGAATCATGGATCTATGCGTATGAGCCGGAACGTAAACAGCAGTCCACTCTATGGGTGTTTCAAGATGAAGCAAATCCAACAAAAGTTGTTCCCACTCGAAGCACTTCGAAGCAAATTGTCGCCTGCTTTTTCAGCAAAACTGGCCATGTGGCAACAGTGCCTTTAGAGGAACGTAAAACGGTCAGTGCCGAATGGTGCACAACCATTTGTTTGCCGGAAGTCTTCGGTGAAGTAAGGAAAACAAACAAGAACTGCAGGATCGTTCTTCATCAAGACAATGCCAGCGCACACACATCTCGTCTAACAACAGAATATTTGAAGGCTCAAAAAATCGAATTGATGGGTCATTCACCATACAGTCCTGATTTGGCACCCAATGACTTCTTTTTGTTCCCGAACATCAAGAATAAATTGCGTGGACAACGATTTTCGTTGCCAGAAGAAGCCGTTGATGCCTTCAAAATCCATGTTTTGGATGTGTCTCAAGAAGATTGGAATAAATTCTTTGACAAATGGTTCAAACGGATGCAAAAGTGTATTGATCATAAAGAAGAATATTTTGAAAAACAATAAAGCAGTTTTCAATCAGAAATTACTTTGTTTTAATTATTAGGCTCAAAATATAAATAGTGCCCCTCGTATCTATGTGTCTGCCAGTTCTTTGTTTCTTTTTTCGATAACTTTATTTCGCTTTAAGCGCATTTCCTACCGTCAGTTTTGAAAGTATTTTATTGTAAGAAACTTTCGTTAAGCTCAGTTGAACTGCTAGGAAACCATTAGCACTTGCAGTATTATCTTTGAGAGTTTCAATCTGAAGCAAATGACCTAGACCAAATGAACCTCAAAGCTCCAGCTATTCGCAGTGTACCTCGGTATCTTAATTAATATATTAAAACAAATATTTTTAATATAAACCAGTTTATATACGTGCATAATTTGAATGCACATTATTAGGAATGAAGCAATAACATTCTCAGGATTAGTAAACCGGTGAAATTAATGTAACGGATATATAGATAAAAGCGATTGCACATTGCTCTGACTTAATCCATTTGTGATAACTGTTGTCCAATTGAGATTGCAACCTGACTCTTTATGAATAATTTTATAGCGCATATATAATTTTTCCGGACTCTCGAGTTATAGTGCCTCAGCCGCAGCGCAACGCGCCAAATCGCGCATTAAATTTGCCCCTCCCTATCGGCGTCAATCGCTGCAGCTCTAGTTCTACGTAACATTCGGCGCATTAATCCTCCGTGTGTTGATTAACATTTATTGAGTTAAAATTCTTGTATAGACGGGGCCGTGGCCGAGTGGTCAGACCGCTCGCCTCTCACCGAGGCGGCCCGGGTTCAATCCCAGGAACCCGCATGCGGGATTTGTGGTGGACAAAGCGGCGTCTGGGCGGGTTTTCTTCGGTTTACCCCGCCATTCATTCCACCAACTGCTCCATCATCACCTTTCCTTTCATCCATTTCACCATAATCTCGTTTCATCTACTTCCTTCATCCCATATGAGGCATCGGGCTGATCACCCCACCTGGATATTCTGTCTGATCCATGAGTGTCCTCGACGGACCTCTGACCCCAGACACCCGCCTGTAAGTCCTGGGGGTGTAAGTCCTACATACGAGGAGGTTAAACACAGAAAGAAGAAGAAGAAAAATTATTGTATATGCATGACGAAGGTAACCTGAAAATGTTTGTTCCACTTCTAGTCGAAATCTCCAAAAACTCAAACATTCTCTAATCCGATGCCTATGGCGACAAGACAGAAAGTTAAATCTTCATTTTCTCTCGCAGTAAGCGATAAATTTACGGGGTTCCATTAAAACCCTTCTTTTTAATGAAGGCGAGATATTTATAGAGGAGGACGTGTTGCTGCTTAATCAGCATATGAAGAAGTCCGCCATGACTGTCTTTGCGGTCGAGTGGGCAGCGTTATGGCTTCCTAACTAACTAGTCCTGGGATCGATTGCGGGCTAGGCGGGGAATTTTTCTTTAACCAGAATCATTCCCTATCCACCGCAGAGTCTGGAAGTGCGCGAGTCAAGAGTGTGAGAGTGAATGTGAGTGTGTGTGTCTTCACAAAAGGTCATAAAACCCAACTTTAAGAAACCTACTGTTCAGAGAGTGAAAAACACCATAAGTTGTTTCTCAATTCATACTTCCTGATACGACCATAGAAGTTAAAGGCGGCTATACAAATGAGGAAATTAAAAAGAGGCGTGACAAGAAAATTGCCATAGTTTACCAAGGGCTGGTCCTGGAAGTACAGAGCACAAGCCTGTCGCTTCATACCCAGCAACTATATGCAGTAAAGTAGGCTAGGCAAACAAAACTATTTCAACAGCAGAAGAACCTGCGGTATGTGCTATTACTCCTACACAAATAAAAACAGGAGCCATGTTAATTGCTCGTTATCTTGGCTGTAAATAAAAGTAAAAACAAGATGCTAGTAATACAAGACATAGTTAATAGACTGTGGTATTAATTATTGGTTTGGTTCCAACCTGCACGCATTCATTGTGGACGAATCCCGTTGCTTGCAGATTAAGATGATAGAAATCTGTAACAGCGATGCTCAATTGCTGAGGCGGGGCGTGGCATGAAGAAGTTACCGTCCGTGTTTAACTGCAGTCAGTAGCAACAGTCCCAGTAACTTGCTATTCCACAGCAGTTCATGTGTTACAAAACATACCTTTTTTGCTGCTTATACAGCTACAGTACTTTCCAAAAATGCTTGCTTATACACAACTTTCTAACGTCAATTTCGAAGAGTAATGAGGGATAGTGCATGCTGACGTGCCTAAAAAGGGGCCTATATTGGTACATAGTTGATTATGTTGGTAATGACAAATGTAGCCCCATCTATGCTCTTCCTCGAGCATAATTTCCAGCCACTAGACTGGCAGGGTACTTCCCAAAATATGGCCGAACTGCCAAAGTATAGCATTACACGCTATACACTCTCACTAGCGGAGTACCGTTGTTAAGACAGGTTTCTTGAATTTAGGCGCAAAAATATAATATAGTAACATCATAAACATAAACAGTAAAAGGTTTTCTCCGTGCCGCTGATTAAAGCTCTCATATAAATGTCGTAACTTCGTTCAGTTTAACGACACATGCAAATAATTCTTCACGCCTTCCTATGTCTTCACGCCGAGTTATGTCGTATTGATCTAGCGTTTCCTTTTGCACCAATCGTAGCGATACTCTTTTATAGAAGCGGTATCCGAATCACCCCTTTATCGATTATAATACCACTTAATGGTTCGTTTCTTGTCTTGGTTTGTTTTCAAGGCCAGTCACATAGAGAACTAATATCGGCGGGGTGGAGTCAAAGGTTGGCTACCTGAAGGTGGAAATGCCTACACTATGCGATCTAGGTGAATGGGAGCTTTTTATCCATGTTAGTGTACATCTAAAATTGTGTAACGGAGCTTCTTAACAGATGATGACTTCCCTTGCACCCCAACCCCAAGTTTAGGCAACGAAATAAAAATAAAAAGTATAATTGCAAATGGGGAGCTTATCAACCTAAAACAAATCAAGTTAGCGCTTAAATTGTTTTCACTGAGGTAGTCAATATCTTTAACAGGGTTGCTAATGTAAAACTAGAAGAAGGTTCAGCTTCTATTTAAAACGAATTACCACGGTTATGCAAGTTATAATATGCCAGGCAGAGAAGTTAAACTGTATAACATTGTTTTGCGCATCAAACTACTGAAAGTGGTGCTTATGTTAGCGAAACTTAACGCTTTGTTTCGAAACTTGAGTTAATTTAAAAATCCAATACCTCTATTGAAGAGGCAGATACTTTGCTTCTAATGATTAGAGAAAAATTTTAAAGACAACAATAAATCTGAAGATACACTTGTTCAGTAAGTCAGAACTATATACAGTAAGCGAAACCTTATACTTCTGCATATTGAAATTATTAACCTCCGCTAACCTGCTTTAATTGAAGCTAAAGGTCTACTGCGATTAACGTTTACCACTTGTAATGATAAAAAATAACTAAATTATAAAATAATAATAATAATCATAATAATAATAATAATAATAATAATAATAATAATAATAATAATAATAATAATAATAATAATAATAATAATAATAATAGCCGTTAGTTCTATTCGTGACTGTGTTGAGCTATTTGGCTAATTCTTCCTTCTTTCTCTTTCTCATCTTGTATCTTTTTGTTTAAATCTGCTGGGAATTGTATACAAAATGAGCACATAAGACAAAAATACAATGCTTCTGCAAATGAATATAAAGGTTTGCTGTTTATTTACCTAAAAGAGTGGTATTATGTGTACTTGCATTATGAAGCAAACACTATCTTAAAACTGGAAAAGTAATCTATATTTCTCAAAACAAAAGCAGCTAATGATACTGCGTCACTAAACTCGTTTTCAGAATTACTTTCATACACTGTGTAAGTTAAAACTTATAGTTTTTGTTTTTAAAACAGTGTTTTTGGTTTAACATTGAGCAAAATAGTTTCTTTAGGTTTTTTGGCCAAAACATCGTATTAGGTTATAATACAGTGTTCAATGAACTTTGAATGTGCTACACAGAATTCAACATATAATGCATATCAAATTTAACTAAAACATTTGCTTAAATTTTCTGAAACTTGTTTTAAGGTACCTATTTAAATCTGAAGATTAAGAAAGCGTAAACAATTAAGAACAGCAGTAAAAGATATTCAGTAAACCACTAAATATATTTCAAGATTCTCAACTGTAAAGAACTTTCTGTTATCTCACAGAATACATTTGAAGGCAGGAAATGACCTTTCAAATTCACTTGATGTCATAAGTGCAAATTTCGTCAGCCCCATTGCGGTATTCTCCCAAGTTAACTGGACACAAAATGTTGTTCCCCGAGAAGAATGGAGCATACATTTTTCATTTTTTCAAACCCTAGATTCCTTTGGAGTAATTTCTTCAGCTACAATGTTGTGGTTTCACCCACGAGTCGTGTTGCTTGTTTTTTGAGAATGAGTCTATGACACCGGTGAAATCTTTCAGTTGTAGGGTTGAAACTTCCAGGCGATTAAGGTCTGGAAGGTCAGAGAAGCGTACCTTAAGGAAGGCTAGGGCACCACTGATATTGTCACTGCATAACATCGATACTGCCTTTGCGATTGAGGCGATATCATTTATGTAAGTGTCCATAAGTCCTTTAATGTCAATAAAATGCAGTGCATAAAACAGAGCAGCACACAACCAGGTTCCTCAGCGCGTCATCACCTGCTAACGTTTCCTTAAACGTTTTAACCCGTTGTGGTACTTTTAAGAAAACCTTCTTCACAGAGGTAATAAGTATATTGACCTCTGGGAAACGTCCTCTTAATTGCTTGTGTCACACGGTGGAGACTATGTGCCAGACACGTCACATGAAGCATCTTGTCTTACTTCCCCCGTCTTAAGCATGTTTGCAGTACTGTGTGTTAATAAAAGTAAGCCATTTGGGTCCTCCCCAGACCACAGTACGCGTAACGCGTCCTTAACTATGCACAGTGCACTGTGGGTGTTTTTATCAAACAACTTGTATAAAATGGGATAGGATTTACAATACAGCAGGATCCGTCCTCTCCACAATAACATTGGCGATGAAACGGCTGCAGATACCAGTACTCTCACACCCTGAGAGTCAAATGTAGCTGTCAGCAACATCATCCCTAGTTTCTTCAATTTACTTCTGAAATATTTGGTCCAGATAATTCTTATGTAAAGCTGCTTCGTTAGGAACCGTCTTCTTCTGATATCTTCCTGCAAGGATTTAATGTTTTACATTTCAAACATGAAACGCTACGTATGTAGAAACAGGCGCCTTACACAAAGGTACGTTGCAATTATCTGGTTTGTTTCCAATAACTGTAAAAATGAACTGCTGAACTTTCTCCTTCTGTCTAACGACATTACCGATGTGAGATGTCGTTTCTTTCTGCCGCCGCGAACGAGACTTCTGCTGGAATTTCACTCGTGTAATAAAAGTAAATACAAATCAGTGGAGAAGTTAAATTCAGGGAGTCAAAATAAGTTAATGTGTATCTATAGACACGAGTCTTCTCGAATTCGAGCCCAATTCAATGCTTCTAATTGGTGAATAAAAATCCTTTATGGTTGGTTATGAATGATATGAGTCTGATTGTTACGTCTCTGTCGCCTTTCTTTCTTCCTTTCCTCGGTTGTTAAACACGTTAGTTGTACATTACATAAACCAGAACCGAAAAAATGTATTTATGAGATCTCAAAATCTATCCCCCTTTTACACAAAGGTATTATTTACCCTTTAATGCATACGTGTTTCTGGCAGGCTTTGTCATCTGTAGTAAAATTCAAGTCGTTGCTAAACCACTGCCTTAATAAATGTGATTACACTTGTTTCTGCATAATCATCACTCTTAGAATCACAGCATGGCCACTCAATATGAATAACAGGGCAATGCTGAGAGCAAAACCAAGAACTTCAAAACACAGTAAAACGAAAGAGAAAGCATACCGTCAGCATATCCAATTCACGACAATGTACTGAACATATTTAAAGGGAATACGCTGCGCCGGTAATGATACTTCCTTGCCTTTTCCATTCCAGATAATGTGTAGAACGATATCTAGAAGAAACACGATAGTAGTGGTTTTTTTCTTTCTTTTTAGTTATCTACATTGAAGTAAAAATTGTAAAATGTCGCATTAAAGCTTGCAGTATATGATAAACAATAAGAAGATAGGAGAACTGCTTTCAAGATAGCAGTATTACTTTCAAACCTATAAAACCATTTTTGTCCCTCTCCGCAAAATATCGATTTCCCAAGCAAACAGGATAACGAATTGAAATGACCAAAAACCCTAAGCAAGTTATGTATTTAATGTTTTTATATTCCATTTAGACGTTTTTTAGATACCTACCACAGAATGTGTATAAATCCTATGCACATGAATCCAAAACGTGTATGGCCGTTTCTGGTTTTGGTAGTAAGGAAAAGAAAAATAGGTAAAACTAAGAAACCTATCCCTAATCTCTTCTGCAAAAATTGAGCATTATATGGAACATGGTATGAAGCGTACAATAAGTTAATGTATTGCATTTTGCAAGAATAAATATTACACCTGCATAATTAATGTGATTTGTTAATCACTCACTCAAGAGCAATAATACAAAAAACACTTTTTGGTATACATTGTTTTCTGTAGCGTCAAGTGTGTATTGACTTAATCACTTTGATTTACACCTCTTTTCACTTCCCCTGCCAACTACCAAAAAATTCGATGTCGAGATTTCATGGAAAATACACGTTTTGAGGCTCCCTGAAATGTTTAGAAAACGATGCGCGCGCGTATGTGTGTGTGTGTGTGAACAGTATATCTCAAAACCGAAAAGTTGGATAAATACCAAACTTCGTATTTAAGTTCAGAATCCTTTAAGGATGAGACACGAAGATTTTCAAGAAAATCTCTTTGCTCTAAACTATGTACCCTTCTCTCCGGATCTTTCGATTTTCTCAAAATGGTTCTAACGATTTTAATTAAAATACTAGGTGTTTAAGGTGTTTACAACATAAATTATGTCCTGAATTTTCAGGAAAATTCTATTTATTCGGAAGGAATTTTCTACAAACTTGTACAGCCGGTAAACGATAAGGGATAAATAAAAACGTACTGCACAAAAATGTTGACTAGCTTTAAACTAACCTTTTGTAGCATCAGCCTTTTCCGAGATATCCGTTGTTGTTGATTTTAATTTTCAATACTGCTGTAATGTTTTAAATGTTCTTACTATTCAATTGTTTCGGCGATATCACGCAAAGGTTATGGAATTTCTAGGCCAGGATATAGCGACACCTTTTTTAAATATCTGACTATAGACTAGGTTTCCTCTATCTCCCTGTACCTTCAACGAAATGTGTAAGGAATCTACTTCTACACCTATTTATATCGATTAACATGAAGTAGATAGAAAAATAAGCTTTCGTTGGAATAGTTTGTGGAAGCTGTATAAAAATAAACAGTAGTAGGTATTGAAAGTCATATGAATGTGACACATCAGATATTGTCAAATGGTGATGCAAAGAGCACGGAATTTGAAAGACTAACAAAGCGATGTACTTTTTAAAACTCTATCGCTTTATCTTCTATATCCTTCTTATACCTAAACTGAATTGTGTAAAGGCCCAATGAAAGAAGTAGGTAGAACAATAAACTTTTGTAAGAATAATTTATAAAAGAAAGAGTAGAAGGCAGTCATGTAAACACCAGATTTGTAGTCGCTTTAACCTAAAATCATATTTGTTTTTATAACGTTTTGCATGTAGAACATTGGAAAAACCATTAAATATTACACATTTTTATACATCGTTATACTTTTGAAGAGCTGAATCAACAAGATGGATATTTAAACCACAGACATTTTGCGATATATTTACAAAAGCGCTGCTGCTTTCAATCCAATATTTAAAGGAACTTTCCTGTGGAAGAAATTTCTTTCTACATAAGTTTCTACTGTGCCTCCGCTAGCATGATACGCATTTCTTTCCTTTTTTTTATCTACCTTGAACTGTTTTAGGGTATACGACGAAGGGGGAACCTCGCACACTGAGACTTTCGTGAAGTCTATCGTGGTTACCACCCCGCAGTAGGAAGGGCTGAAGTGATCCTTCACCGGAGGTCACAGCCCGCAGGTAGACAGGGTACAGAGACCCGTGGATGCCCCTAACAGTTTCTGGCTCCAAGACCGCTCCACTGAGCTGTCCAGAGAGGGCGATAATCGACAAGAAACCTATAGAGTTTAATGTATAAGGTAATTAAGTTAAAATAAATGTTTGGTCCTTATTTATAATGATTAATTGTAACCAAATAAGGTAATAGCTTTTAATATATATATTGAAATAAGTAAGCAGCAAACTTGCAACCAGGTAGCCCCCTTGAACTGTTTAGTTTGGAGATGAGGTTTTCTCGGAAATTAGTTTCCTTGTGGTAAATCTAGTAGCTCATCAGTGTAACCGAGTGCAAGTGATGCTACATCACTGACACCCGCAGCGTTTTCAAGTAAGATTAGAAACTTAACTTAGATAAAGGCATCCGGATTGCTTTCCATTACTTTTTATAGGTGTAAGCATAGCGCTCAATTCAGCATTTTGGCTGCATTCCTTGCTTTTTTCTTTCTTTTTTTCTTGACTAGAATGGTAGCTTTGCCATTTACGGTCTGTTTATGGGCATTGCTTTAAGGATTTGGACTGTATTCTTCGCTATCTTCAGCATTTATAAGAGCTATGTCACTAGTGGTTGACGACATTGGTATTTTGTATCCTTTTGGTTTCAGTTCATTGAGTGTGTGATTAGGTAGCTTATGTTCAAGAGAAAGTACAATCCATGGGATTTTTGGATGGTAACTTAGTTTTGTCTTGTTTTGGTTTAAGGTAGCGTTAGCAGAAATAACTTCTGAAACTAAAGAAGGGGCAGACATGGTGCTTTTAAGGGATAGAGTTTATTTTTTCCGTTTCCGTTGTTGATTTCGAGGGACGAAGAGAAACTGGGTTTAATGTTAGGATTTTGATCGGTGTAGTTTTCTGCTACTGAGTAAGGGCATTGCTCTGCAAGATGTCCTTCAGATTTGGTAAAATACATGTATGAAATCTAAAGGCAAATACACCCAGGACTTTGTTTCTTAGTGCAATTTGTAAACCATCTGGATCTTTGTTAATGTTCTCATGAGAAATGCGGATATGCCCCGGAAACTCAACGCATACGAATGCAGGAATGGATAATCTTGCTCTGATAGGAGACATCTAGGTCGTAGGTTTAAGATTTAGATTTTTTAGTTGGCCTCCAATGTAGTTAAGGACTGCTGCACAAACATTTGATATTATATTCCTTTTGCTTTTTGACAGAAGGGCCGCATGTCCTACTGCTCATCGTTTACAAATATATTTGAGTATTTGCTAATTAAATCTTCAAAATATTCTTGTCAGAGAGAAAGAAACACATTCTGTCGTTTGATATGCGCCAAACATAACGAATGTTAGTTTTCAACTGCGATAGGTTATGCGGTTGCTCCATGTTTTCATTTGTCTTGTTGAGGTCTTAATCTTATCTTTTAGCAGTACTATTATCGATGGTTGAATTTGCTTACCACTTCTGCTAACACAGGAGGCCGTTGGTGCTTGCACTTCAGCAATTTAAGGTTAACGCTAGAGTATTATTATTTAATGGAAACTGTCAGTTAGTATTGGAATTAATAGTGCTTTTACCCACAGGTGATGAAGATTGGATGCACCTTTAGTAGAGTTAATTACAGTTTCTACTTGGAACGATGCGTTCCTTCAAAACCACACAGTGAAAGATTTATACGACAAACGTTTGCTTGTCAGGGTCCTCCGGGAACAACATTTTTTTGTGTTCAACACCTTTTAGAGGAAGTATTCCATTCCACCCAAAAAGTACATACCAACATTTTAATGAAAAGCATGTTTTGAGACCCCTGAGTAGAAGAATAGCATTATAGAGAAACGTCTGTCTATGTGTGTGTGCATATAGACAGCATAAATCAGGAACGAAAAGTTGATTAAGAATGCTATACGAATGTTTTCAAGAAGTACCTCCAATCTAAATTACCTTTTACGTAGAAATTCATCATTTATAAGATTTTTAACACCGGTTCTAACGATTTTGGCAAACCATTATATGTTTAAGATGTTTGCATGACAAATACAATACATATCTTGAATTTTCTGGGATTAACTTGTGAAGTCTTTTTCATTTTGATTTAATGTTTTACAGATTGCAAACCGTAAAAGATAGACAAGAACTTTCTGTACAAAAATGTCGATCTCGTTAAAACACATAATGTTTGTCAAACAGGCTTTTGTGGCGTTAACCGTGTGTTGATACCCAATATTGTTTTGAATTGTGAAACATTTTTCTTTTTTTTAATTGCTAGGTCGCTATTGCATTCTTTTGGTGGTCATGTAAATTTCACCTCAGAAATGTAACCAAAAGGGGTGGGGGTTTGATAATAAAAGATGGGAGATATTATCGGAAACATAGGTTGATATGGTTGCTATTTTGACACCTATTAACGATATTGTGTGTGTTGGTTTTGGTATTATGAATAAGCGAAATTACATTGCTGGGAACATCATCAGGAGTTGCAAAGGAAGGATATATTCTATCATTTCTATCTACAAAATAAAGATTATTGAAGCACCTTTAGCATGAAGGATACTAGAGTTCACCCAGAATTTACGTCTCCACATAGGATTTTATCAATTACTCTAAACTTGTTTAATTCACATATTAACAAAGAATACAATCAAAACAATTTTATTAATCTTAAATCATTTTTATATATATATATATATGTGAAAAACTCTAATAAGTACCATATATCAAAACGTGAGTTAATAAACGTTATTATTATATCTGTCACTATATATTTAAGATCAGATCTAAAATACTTTTTTATTGTTACTGATATTCTGGCAGTGTAGATGAAGTGGGTCCAGCCTCTGCTGAGGTAGATGTTACTGACGAAGAGAAAGAGAACTGAGAATGTGTTAACATAGGAATATATATCTAAAAATATATTATACCAGGCGAGTCAACTGCCCCTAGTTATTCGTATCTATGCAACCCGCAGTTTATATTGTAATGTGAAAACATTGACCCTTTTAGCAAACAAACTGTTATTGTAGTTCTACCCTTCTATTCGGTACTATACGCAATTAGCATTAATGATTAAAGGTCTGAATGAGAGCCAACGAGATGCGAAAGCCTTATAAAAGAAGGCGTTTCATGGATATAATGCTTGCAAGTAGATAGACGAATGTTTTCTCGAAGAGCAGATACAGTAAGTGGGTTTGGCCGAGTGGTTTGGCTGCCGGAATGTAGTGAAGCAAAGGTCAGCTTCGGTGGTTCGAATCTGATTCAAACATCAAATTGTTTATTTTTTTTTTTGCTCCTTGTGTTTATTTACTGTATTTTAGTGTACTAATTTATTTATTTATTTTTGTTACTAGCTCTCCTGTGAGCCAAAGACATAGGAATTACAATCAGGTAATTGTGTATCATGTTTACCCTAATAATCTGTACCGTATCTGGTGTTGTAAACCGTGTTACGTAGTTAGCTTTCATTCATTGAGCGCATATCGACGATATTAAATATAACAGTTTTGTTTCATGTTTAAACACTATGTTACACTTCTTCTATTGACAAAGGAGTTGTAAATGTGCTAAATTCACGCGTAAACAGAATAATAAATAGTTAAAGAGCGAGCATTTCATCAAGGAAGTAAATGTTCAAAATGACGATCCCCTTCATCAATGCACATTTGTGTACTTTGCCGGAGAGACCTTCTTGTATGCCGTAATTGCGCGGTGTAATCTGGCCGTATTCTCCACGTATGACTTCCCGTAGATGATTTGGGCATTGCGGCTCTTGAGCTTAGATCCGTTCCTTTAAATGACCCCACAGAAAGAAATCCAGTGGGGTGAGATCAGGTGATCTAAGTGGCCATGCAATTGGGCCCCCTCGGCCAATAAATTTTTGCGGATATGTTCTATGTAAGTGATTCCTTACAATCAGTGACAAGTGTGTGTTGGAGTTCCATCCTGCTGGAACGACATTCCCGTTTCAGTAGTGGCAAATCTTCTAGGAACAATGAGAATTCTTCTTGCAGAAATGCAACGTACCGTGGTCATGTGAGGTTGTCTTCAAGAAAGTACGGTCCAATTAACTGGTCTCCTATTCTTCCGCACCAGACATTGATGCTCCACTGTACCTGGAATGCAACTTCTTTCATTCAGTGAGGATTGTCCATACTCCAGTAGTGCACATTATGGCGATTAACAGTTCCGTTATTGTGGGATGTGGCCTCATCACTGAAGAGAATACTTAATAAAAGCTCTGCATCCATTTGCGCTCGCTGCTGTAGCCATTGTGCATACACCATTCGCGCTTAAAGTCGCATCCGTGGAGATCCTGGTGTAATTTTAGATGGTACGGATGATATTTATTACGATGCTATGTGCGCATCACTGAGGACTGACTTATGTACAGATCTTCTGCTATGGCTCTTGAACTGGTATATGGATTGTTTTCTATTGCGTTTCGCACAGCTTCTTAATTGCCTCCAGAGGTTACTGGAGCTTCGCGAGCAGGTGGTGCTCTTCCAAATGATTCTGTTTCACGAAGGCGTCCTTCAACCTTTCGAAAAGTGTCTGCAGTAGGTGCCATCCATCCTGGAAATCGTTCTTCATACGGGCGCAGTGCTGACAGTGCATTGTTTCTCCATACATTAACAGCATGTTAACATACTAGTCGTTTATATACATTATGACAGCAGCCGTATCTCGTAGAAAGGTTTCAGATACTGAGTAGACAATGGAGAGAGACTTATTTATTAACGCCAAGCATTGACGCAGGCGCAAATAGCTAAAGCCAATTTGCGTGTGGGAAATGTTTTAAACTTGGTTGAGTGGGTCAAGCTAATACTGACCACAATAAAACACCTACTACGAAGTACAAATTATCCACCTGACAGTGAAAAAAACATGACGATTATTCTATTTTGCACACACTTATACTGTTATTTAAATGTTATTTATATCATAATATCAAATTATATGCCCAAAGACATAAAACAGAAGGTAATAAAAACTTGAACTTAAGCCGAAGGATTTGAACCTGAATTAAAGTGACACAGTGTTAAAGTAACCATGATAGTACCATTCAGCCAATGCTACCTTACGAGCAGAGGTTCCTATAGGAATTAATAATCGCAGAACTACACCCCACCTTGAAATTTTCCACGCTTTTTGCGGCGTCATATAGTGTTTTGTGCTCGGTTTGGTAGTTTTAATTCAAACAAATAAACTACATCAGTCATTACAATTAATGTATGATCTGAAATACGCCATAGTTTGAGAAATAAGAGAAATTATCTACCTAATATTAGCATTTTTTGACAAGGCTGTACAATGACTAACGGCTTAAATCCAATTGGCCGCACTGCGTAGATCTGCCATTTTGTTTTCAAATGGTTTTGTCAACCGATGCATATGATAGGTTGTTGTTTCAGGGGCGTTTTCAAAGGGGTGCATGGATGTATGCTAAAGAATAAAAGTTTATAAAATTGGCTAAATGTGCCACTGAAGCTTTCAGTGTCAAGGTGGGATGTTTTTTGCATCGACATACATAACGATTGCATTCTGTCCTGTAAAACACTTATGCACTGAGTTATATATCCCTCCTCTATAAAGTGTTATGCAAATCAGCCATTAGAAGGCATTCAAGAAAGGCGTAAGTCACATTTGTCGCTTAGCACGTTGCATAAATTAAAAAATAAATAGGCGCAGCTGACTCACCTGGTATAATCACAAGGTGGACCATTTAAATTGAGACTGTACAGTATCTCTAAAATTAAACGTTGAAGAAAGAAATGTATTTAATAAAAGTTGCTTGATATTATGGGGGAAAACAATGCCATTAGTACTGTTTTATTTCGAGGACCATCATCTTAAAATCCAAATAAAACACGACTAATGGCGTTTGCTTTCCCCCATAATATCAAGCAACTCTTATTCAAGACATTTCTTTTTACAACGCTTAGTTATGGAGACATTTTACAGTCTCGACCTAAATGGTTAACCCTCCATATACACATAAGTACATACAAACATACGTACATACATCCATAATTTCATTCATTATAGATGTTGCTACTGCTGCAAATAAAGACGTTGAATATTGAAAGAGAGGTGAGTATTAATTAACATAAGAATATATATCCAAAATGAATCATCCTCATATAGTTTTCTAATGTTGGTGCTGCAAACGAAGCCGTTGAATATTGTTACTTACAGTTTACGATGAAAAAAAAACATGTTAGTATACATATTTATTTTAAACTACTTCTAAGAAATGTGTTCTTATCGTTACAGAAACGCGAAGAAGAAGAGCCAAAACAAGAAGAAGAGTATCTTTGATAAAGATTTGCTAATCTACATTTACGATTCACTGCCCCAGAAGAAGAAAAAAGGAACATGCACTAAATGAAAAGATGAAGAAAATATCAAAACAAAGATAAATAAGACTATTAAGTTAAAAATATATATATATATCTGCTTAGTTCATATAAATTCTTACACTGGATAACTGTCTGAACAACATGATGTAGTGGTTAATGTGTATATAATTTATCGCACAATATAAACCACAATAAAATTGTCTGTGGAGGTAAATCGGCCGAGGTTTGAACCTCAGTCCTCATGTTAATACCTCCATTTGTAGTCTCTTCAGATTGATGTGAACAGTTTATGGTGAACAGTGGTGCTTTTGAAAAATATAATTTCATAGTGTGGTGTAGACTTTGATTTTTGCAAAATCTAAATTCTTATCATGATAAGTGTAACATCCACACTTGAGAACAAGTTTCAAATTAATAATATTACCATGATGGAATTCTGAACAGTTTTACGTGATCATTTAATATTGCAGTTTGGGCTCCCCTATAACAAAATGTGGCTTTTCAAGGTTTCATGTGTTGGAATACGTGAAGCATCTCAGGCTCAGATTGTTGGGATGAGGATGCATATTTGGAAAAGTGATATGTACGTGAGTGTCAGACTTAGCAATTTTAAGTATTTCGACCTTTCAGCCAGAAAGGCTAATAACAGGTACCCTCATTCGACTCTTGTTAGTTTAACAACTGCAATTGAATACAATTTTTAGAATCTTTAATCTGATGAAAACCAATTTAAACTTGCTATTGACAATAAGTTCCTTGTGATCGTTAGCAAATCCCAGAAGCATCGAAGAAGGAACTCTAGCACTGAGCCTCCGGAATCCACAGCAGAGAAAATTTATACAGCATTCAGTACATAATTCAATTCATCGGGTTGTGGGCTAAAGAATTTTGCATGGTCAATGAAGTTCTACGATTTTACACCTGTCTATAGTGGCAGGAATGTTATGAAACATAAAAACAATTGCATTATTGGTAAGCTTTGCAATAATAGCTCTCCATTTGATTAAGTAGTAGATCCCTCTATGTAGCGTAAGCAAGGTAGCGTATACAAACTTTCAATAACATGGATTCCTAATATCACTATTGAAGTCAAGCCGATGAGTTGCAGGTGTCCTTGGGAGTTGAAGACAGAGTATCATCAAATATAAAAAGAAGTGATCTATTGTAGCAATCTCCCTGCTTTTTAAGTTTTATTCCCCTTTCGTCCGTGATGTGAAGTCTTGCGGCGATAACTTTATTCCTGAGGTAAAGTTTCTCGTCTTTATGATCGGCCACTCGATCTATAAAGCTTATCAGTGACTGACAAATGTAAGGCTTTGAAGATTCTTGAGACATATGAAATCCGGTAAGAACAGAAGGGAAATCTCGCAGAGAGGAAGTCACTTTTACTATCGATAAAATAACTAGTTACAATATTACACTCAATACATATGATTCTCACATTAAATATATACACAAGATCGTCACATTTGCATAACACATTAGTTTTTAGCGTGTGTGTTCCAGCAAAGCTTAGAAGCCATCCAATACAGCTCTCTCTTGAAAAATCAATTGTGTAGGAACATTTTACCTCTGAATTGATTGTATTATTACTATAATAAATGGAGTAGACGTCATCATTCAATTAAAATTTATTCTCGCTGAATATATGGTCAGTAATACATATGTTCTAGGTGGAATATCGATATGCAGATCGATGGTTGATTATATCGTGAAATAGGTCATTTGTCACATCAATGTTTGGAATCGAATAGAGTCACAAAATTTAAGAGAAATTGCAGGCATAGTTGACCACAAATGACATAACTGAAATTCTGATAGATTTTTTATTATACATTATTTAAGTCCTTTTAGAAGGGTATCAATATCTTCTGAGGTTTTCAGGTACCGAAACCATCAAAATAGAACGCTAAATGTCCATTGTTCCTTACAGACACCAAATATGTTTCTTGATTTGCTGAAGTGCCCATATTTACCATAATTCCCTCTTTGAATCGTGGTTTTAAAGATAGAGTATCACAGATGCATATAGCTCTAAAACTTCGTATGTTTAAATTCTGGCATATATTTCAATATCAATACTGCTATGGCTTTTTTTTTGAGATATGCACAATCCTCTTCCAGAAGCTTTTTAAAACATGTCTTCCTCTTTAAACCTTTTCCTAAGGCTTCAGCAACAACTAAGAATATCTTCGTTGGTAAAAATTTGCCAAGTCATTTTTCTTTTACCTCCATTTCTTGTTAATCCTCATCGCGTTATACTGTTTTTAACTGCAGTCCTTTTCCTATTAACAGCGGATGAAATCTGAGTAGCTTCTCCAGCCATCGCACCTAAGGCTGCAATTATAGGAATCAAAGGTAAAATTCCATCTTCTATTTCTTTCCAGCGCCTACAGTAATCTTCCCCTTCATGATTGAGGTCACAAGACGGGCTTCAAGCTTCTTTCCTAATGAACCGTCACGTTTCCAGGCTTTCTTTGCTAGGACCTCGTCCGCCAAACGTTCTACAGCTGATGTCTTTATTCTCGGTGTAAGCAATGTTGTGCTCTGTACAGGCCTCCTCTAATTGGTTAATTTCGAGGTTGTGTCTCTGTGGCCTTTTGTGTAACTTAGAACCAGTCCACAGAATCTGTAGCTAGATAAATGAACTTCAAGGGCTAATGGATTAATAATAATTGAACTGCTTATATAGAAACCCTGTTCCTTCCTCTCCTAGATCTCCTCACCGCTGTGAGTGTATACATCAGGTAGCCGAAACAAGCCATCCTTTGCAGTTCGGTATTTCCCGCATACACACGTGCAAACGAAATTGCCGCATCACTGCTGTTCAAAGGGGCAGTGCAAGCACAAAACTAAAGGTCAGTAAGGTGGTATTGCTGTTTGCAGGTGTTAACGTGGTAGTTTCGTACTGATATGCGCTGCATGCAATTCGAGTCAGGTCTTTCAGACAAAAAGGTAACGTTCACCAATAACGAACACACAGATATGGTTAGTATCTGTGCGGAGACGCACCAAAATGCAGCTGAGGCTTACAGGCTGTGTTCTGAACATTTCCGGACGCAGCATCTGTCTTCTGCACACGCTTGTTTTCTTTTTTTTCTTTTCTTTTGCGTGCAGAAATAATTTAAGAAATTGTGGGTAATTCCAAGTGGGTTGAGAGGTCCTTACATTAATTCGTCAGCTAAGGTGGGCATATTATTGTACATACTTAATGTAAATAGTGCAATAATATAAAACAATTTAATTCTGAGGGACTTTTAAGGATGGATACATTTAATAACAATAGAACTTTGTTTAATCTTGTTAACTTTGCGGCATAATTGGTGCCATACAGTTGTACTCATTAACTGTCATGGAACCAAATGACCTAACACGTATGCTCAGGTATGTGTCAAACGGCAATCCTAAATTCTTTTAATGAGCACGTTGCTTATTAAATAACGATAATACCACCCCTCCTCCCCCACACACATGTGTACTCTCTCATTCAAACACCAAATCTGGACATAAATGGATTTGTTTAAACCAAACTTTGGAGCTTATTAAATAACGATAATATGCCCCCCTCCCGCACACATGGGTACTATCACATTGAAATACCAAAATCTGGGCATATGTAATGGTGAAATGTGTTTGTTTAAACACAACTTTGGAGCCCAGCCGGGATTCAAACCCGGAAGCCCTCATATAGCAGGCAGTTTCTCTACCGAATGAACACTGGGTCCAATAATAGCTGTTAAAGTGTTCGTTCTTAAGCATTGGTATTTCATTTAGCGGCATGGAGTCACCTTTGTAGTTCTGCTTAGGCAAACGTTTTGAAATCCAAGCTATCCAGTATAAACTAACTTCAACTAAGGACAGCTTGTGTGGGCCACGTGGTACATACACACTGTTGAATTGTAGAGGTTGTGAAAGGTGCTATATTGCGAAACCAACGTTAGAAATGGGGGTATGGTGATCTCTTTCCAGGCAGTGTCAGAGCCCGCAAATTCAAACAAAGGAAAAAGAATTAGTTCACAAGAATGGTTTTCAAATTCTCTTCAATAAACAAAGTATCAATACTTATTCAAAGTGCTTGGGAACGAAATTAGTGTATATGCTTATGAAAATGGTGATGATGTTGTGCAAGCGCCTGATGGTAAGTAAAATTCAATACTTTTATTTCGATGTAATCACTAAAAGCAAAGCAAGATTGCAGACCATTAAATTTTTGGTCAACATCGTACCATCGATTCTATATATCTAGCGCGAACTTCAGTTAAAGTACACAAATATGTCATTTAATATAATGTAGATATGAATGTGCTCTTTAGAAAAAGACGATCTAAACTTATTATATACAATTATGAAGATCATATAAACTCTGACTGTCTTAAAATGAATTTAAAGACTTGTGTAAACGTGTATGGGAATGCGCTGTTGGAACAACTTTTGTTGTTGTAGTTCCTGATTACCTTTGCACAACAACGCTATAGAAATTAATTTTATATATTTATATATGTTAATAATGAAGATGATGTGTAATTTTTAGCCATGATTATTAATAAGTTCAGATCCCAGAGATCGACTCCGTCAGAGGTGTTTTAATCGATACATAATAAATAGTGACGGGAAAGGAGACTATAAATTTAGAATAAGAGACTGTAATGTTCAAGTTATTGAAGAACATAATGATGCATGTATGTCAATAGATTTGAGAATAGGATGGATGCGTGCTTTCCCAATGCTACGAAATTGAGGTTATATTTAAGACCTGTGTTGTTGAGTCGATTGCAAAACATATTTTCAAGAGAAGCATGAAAATAACGTTATGACTGACAAATTTATATTAAAACATTATTACAAATTCTCGAACACAACAATGACCGAGAATTTCATTTGGGATGTCTAAGGCTGTTTATACACTGAGAATTCAAGTTGACATTTATATAAATTGAGATGGAAAATTTCATTTTGAACTTCAAAATGAAATACACCTTGCGTGTATTATCTGAAGCTCTTCAATCAGTAGTCACGACATTCAATAATATATTGGACATTCAGAAACAAGACAAGGAACAGAGAAAAGATAAAACTATTTCGAATTTCCTGAACCAAGTTCGCCAAGAGGAATAGTTATCGTCTAGATACTCACATGGTGTACGCTATGGAGATTGGAGTTACATGATAGGTACTAAAGTAAGTCTTTTTATAAATAAGCAGATTCGAAAAGGAGATTAAAGTCATGCGGCTAGACCAGGAATTTAACTTCCAGCATATACCTCAAACGGAAGCAAACATTTGGATAGCTGTTCAAATATTCTGAAAAAATTACTTTAGTTTCTTAGACAAGCTTTTAGCAGACGAGGATGCGTAATATCAAGTAGTGCACACAAACACAAAAAGTATATATCCTCTATTGGAAAAGCATATAGGACCAGGTCTTGAGTGGGAGAAACATCATCGCCATAGGAAACAGAGCTGTATATATTGGTTAATCGATTAGGATTCCGTATAACATAATAATAGGCAGGCAGTAAAAATAATCCATCAGAAATTTGAGCAAATTATCCAAGATCTGAAGTCTTTAAACTTTATAGTATGGTTAAACATGACCTTGCTACTCACCTGTATGCCCCAACCAGACGAAATTTCATGAGAAGGAAAATTGATTGTAAAGGACTCGTTAATGTTATTGAAACGATTCCATATGCAAACGTGAATAAAAATTACAAATATATATTTGTAATTTGCAGTTAATTCGTATTGTAATACGCTATATACGACAAAAGCGATCCTCATATCATTAAAGTTATGATAGACAGACAGATGGATGGATGGATAGAGGGAGGGAGGGAGGGATGGAGGTATGGAGGGATGGAGGGATGGATGGATGGATGGATGGGTGGGTGGGTGGGTGGGTGGGTGGGTGGGTGGATGGATGGATATCCCACAGAAGAACAAAGTGATTATGAAAAAAAGCTTTACAATACATTTTTTAAATATTTAATGCAGAAACTGCGCCGTCGTTTCCCTTGCAGTTCTTCGGTCACCTCCTGATGACGTGTTGCATATCACCTCGTATACACACTGAAGATTGTGTTGTGTCTGGATTCAAATACCTCTTACAAATGTTCTTGTGGTAGAAACATGTTTTCGTTGATTTCCAGAGTGTGATAGGTAAAGCGTGATACGCTGACTAACGAAATAACTGTAGACCACACAGCATATGAAATTCAACACACGTTTTCCTTTTATTGTTGTGAGTGATAACAGGAAACCTACAACCAATTTTTCGAGTGTTGCGTTAAAGAAAGTACATGGTTACACTTCGACTTCCACCAGTGCATTACTTAATCACTTGTCTAACGGCGTATAATAGACTTCTACGTGTTCATCTACTCTCTCCACGAATTTCTTGTCACTCTTAGCACATATATTACTCGCGTGGTGATGTTCAAAACTGAGTAACATTCTTAAAGTAATTCCGGCGCGAAAAGTCTGTTGCGAGGAGCACAGGTTCCTCCTGCTTTTGAAGTCCAAAACTTTGGCAAGCAACTCAAATATATACAATTCTGAGAGGTGTGAATGTGAAGCTTACAAACTAATTCTATTGGTCCTCGAGCTGGCTCAAATTTACTTTACGTTTAAACGCTAACAATGTTCTGTTAACCCGATTGGCCAACTGGGGGTCACATGGTAAAATACACTGAAAAGCTCCCTGCTTCTGGAATATTCTGGACTTTCCGAAACGTCAAGTTACTTGTGTCCTATTTGCACGATAACTAACAAATACTTTTACGAACATGCAATACGCAACGCAGTAACCATCACTCTTGTTTGCTTTTTAACGCTTGTTACATTTTTGCTGGTGCGGAAGTCTAAAGTTACTAAAAATAAAGTATAAGTGCCACGATATTTCTTTACATTGCAAATGTGAACGAACCCTGCTATATAATAAAATGATAACACAAATATAACAATAAACATACAAACATAATTTTGCTGTATGAGAGATATACATTCTGACTCAAAATATAATATCAAACGTTACAGTTATGGCTGCACCTATTAAATATTTTATAGTGACTATAAAGAATATAATGTTTTAATTCATGGAACGTATAAATATCTGGACCTTTCTTCTATTATCATCGCTAAATACTTGGCATTCAAACATCCAAATGAAATTAAATGAAGCTAAAATAATGATCTACCTATCAGAGTGCATCGCTACTATCATTCCATGGGAGAGAGATAAAGCACAAGGATGTTTAATGTTTGTGATTGTGTGGGGATTTCTAAACATAAAGAACGCTTTGAAAAATAATTTATACCAAGTTGGAGTACTGAAATATTTCAAGTTACCCAAGAAGAACACTCTAAAATTCAAACCTGCATAATCAGAAATAATAATATGGCAGTGAGATTCAAGGTGGTTTTTATGGGTATGAACTGCTTAAACGTAGAGAGAGCTTTGAAACAGACAGGAAATAGGATTGTTGTGAACTGATAAGGAATTCCAGGTAGGCATAACGGAGTAATTTGACGTAGAAAATAAATGTTAAAAATAAGAAGACATTAATTTCTTATTTAAGTTAATTTATTCACATAAAAACCTTATTTCCCAAACAATGAATATAAATACGTAAACTTTACTGAATTTAATTTTTTTAAATACATATAAAAACTCAAATTCAGTTTTAATTTGATTATGATTGAACCATGGATGTGGGACCGAGGATAATCAAATCACTGTGATCTCATAAAATAATGGTCCCATGCAGTTTTGAAGAAGTTTAAAATTCTCATCTCGTGCATGTAATGTCAATTTGGTCAACGGAATTGTTGGAATGTTATGCTTTGTACTTTGAAAAGTAATTTTTTAACCAAAGATTGTTTGTTAGTGTCTTTGAGACATTCGAAATGTTTGCCGAAGTCTACAGTTTCACTACACTTTCATTGATCCCCTTCGCCTTCATGACGGCCTAGGTGTCGTATCTATAACTGTATAATTTAGATCGTAACCCTACATAATCACCATGTCTCCCTACTCATCTTTAAACCGCTCAATCACATCCTTGTTGGTCTGTTGAATGCCGTATAGTTATCCTTAGTATAGCTCGACGTGTCGAAATGTTGGAAATTGTTTGTGAGAAATTTATAAATGTAGCCACTATTTAAAAAATGAATGAATCTGTGTCCATGTAATTCAAGACGAGATTATTAAGAATCAGTGTCATTGTTTTATAAAAAGGCTTACATTATACAGGGTGGAAGTGAAAAAGTAAAAGTGATGAGTTAATCTAGATATACCTCTAGAAAGCTACCATACAAACGTCTGCAGAGATTGCCACTAAGTCCAAAGAGTCTATTTCTTTCATCTCTAGCCATCTGAGATTTCCAAAAGGTATTCCTGATTCAATGATTGCACATATAAGTTATTAATATCCTAAAACGGCACAAATTTTAAACGTCCAGATAAATTAAATGAAATTGAGTTTTATTTAGTGAACTCTTTAATTACTATGTTTCTTAGCGTCCCATTCTATTATGGGTGTGAAAGATCAGAAGTTTTGCTCAGAGGCTTCCTTATCAGGCTTGAGGTTCTTTTACGTGGCGTAAATCTACGACATGGGACTACGATGTTAAGAATTTTTACGCCTGTGTTAAGTCATTTAGTTCCATGACAGTTAATCTGCAATCAGTACAACTATGCGGCACCAATTGGTGCCGCAAAGTTAACAACATTAAACAAAATTCTATAGTAATTATATTTATCCATCCTAAACATGTGTTATAATTAAATTATTTTCTATTAGTGCATTAGTCAAAATAAGCATGTTCAAAAACATTCCCTCCTTGGTGAACGGATTGATGTGACGGCCTCTCAGGCCCACGTTGTACCTAAAAGTATCAATCCTCTTAAATTATTTCTGTACGTCAACAAAATAAATAATGCATAAAACGTGCACAGAAGACAGATGCCGCGTCTGAAAATAGTTCAGAATACAGCCTTTGAGCCTCAACTGCATTTTGGTGCGTCGCCGCACAGATGTAACCATATCTGTGTGATCATTATTGGTGAACGTTAACTTTTGTCCGAATGACCTGGCTCGAATTATATGTAAGTGACCATACGACGTTTATCAGTACGATACTACCGCGTAAACACACACAGATAGATGCACTACCTGAGTGAGCTTTCGCTTTGTGCCTAAACTGCCCTTTTGAACAGCAGTGTGCGGCAACGTCTTTTGCACCCATGTATACGATAAACATAAAAAATCAAAGGACGGTTTATTTGGGTCACCTGCTATGACGTAATCAATGTTAATGCAATTCAGAACTTATGAGTATTAAAAACATGCATAGGATTTCCTTTGACACATATCTGGAACTTTTAGAAATAATTCAAATAACCAGATACTAAAATAATCTAACCATGTAAAGTAATTTTCTCAAAAGATGTGTAAAAATACACGACAGTGGAGTTAAATGTTATATCCCCAAAACCCTAATGTCCAAAAAGAAGCACACCTTAAAATTCACATCTAAATGAATATTATCCCTTTATTCCATTTATGAAAATTTTCCAATCCGTATGAAGCACATATACTAAATTTGCTCATTCAAAATGTATATTTCAGCTTGGGTTAAATATTATCTCTCCAAGGTATAGACTAGATATATAATTTATTTCAAAGCTTATGTGCCTTATAAACAATCAAAGGGCTCATACAGCATAATCAGCATCCCACATCCAGAACTTACTGTGTTAACATCGACCAAAAGGACATGCTTTGCAGAAAAAATATAAAATATAACAAAATATTTAAATTTCTTAAAGAAACTACCTCTTATGTAACTGACACAAAAATTATACGTTTTATAGATACTAGTTCAGTTTAACATATAAATAACTTATCAGAATCACACTTTATTAACTGATTTCTCAGCGCTCAAATTTTATCGATACACATGTATATTTTAGTCAAACCATGCAGTCATCTAATATCGTTGTATAATTATAATTTGACAAATCTACAGTTACATACTATAGTAAAACATTCATGTTGGACATTCGGTGTTCCTGATATATTTTTAACCTACAACGGAATGTAAAAAAGATTTTTAGAAAGGAGCTATGAAACTCCATACCCTTTGCATGACCACCAGTAAAAACGCAATTGCGGCTTTCCAATTGAGAAAAGTAGAAGTATTCGAAAATTTAATCGAATAACAAAGAATACTTCGGAAATAGTTAACTCCGCAGATAAAGTAGCAGAGATGAGATTTGAAAGAGCAGTCACGAGCTATAAAAGAATAGACAAAAAGAAAAATGGAGACATCAGAAAAGAACTAAATATATTATACAATTTGAATGAAGGTATAAAAGAACATCAAACAAACTACTTCTGGCGTTACAAAGGATAGAAGATCACCGGATCCAAAAACAGGTACTAAAGTATAGACCACCAGAAAAAAGAACTTGAGGAGTCAATGTTGAGCTGGAAAGATCAGTTCCAATATGAGACTGGAACAGGTCAATAGTTTTAAACAATGAAGACGGTGAGAATGATGATGATTATGTTGATGATGATGGATTAACTCTACAGAAAATTTTATTTCAGGTAAATGTTTGCTGTAAAGAGATTTATGCGTTTTGTATAGTAAGATTTTGTCTATTTCTTGCGATTTACCATTTATACAAAAGTCATTATGAATGAATAGTAATTCACAGGCTATTCCCTAAACTTCAATATATATGTTAAACAGATGCTATTTTAATCAAAATCGTTAATTAAACTAAATTAAAAAATAACGAAAAATGTTCCATGTAAAGGGTAGTTTCTGGGGACTTTCTTGAAATTCTCCGTGTCACATCTTTGGAAATTTATGAACTTAAATACGGGATTCTCTTGAAAACTTCCGTGTCGCATGTTTGAAAGTTTATGAACTTAAATACGGGATTCTCTTGAAAATCTCCGCGTTGCATCTTCGAAAGATTATGACCTTAAAAATGGGATTCTCTTGAAAACTTCCGTGTCGCATGTTTGAAAGTTTATGAACTTAAATACGGGATTCTCTTGAAAATCTCCGCGTTGCATCTTTGAAAGATTATGACCTTAAAAATGGGATTCTTTTGAAAATTTCCGTGTCGTATCTTTGGAAGATTATAAACTTAAATGCGTGGTGTTTATTGGGCGTTTCGCTTTTCAGTTGTGCTTTTCAAACACACACACACACACGCGCGCGCGCATGAATACATACACACGGACATTTTTTAAAAATTATTTTGTGGGGTTCAGGGGGCTTAAAGATATATATTTCCTGAAATCTCCACAGAGTGTTTTTGGGCAAATGCAATACTTCCCTTACTTACCATAAGGTAATAGAGGAAGTATTAAGAATTGGAATATCTTGCAGAAGCTTATAGCAATAAATGATAGGATATAGATAAATTCACGTGAATGTAATGCGGATATTTAATAGTTCTAAGTAGCTATTCACATAAGGTCCTGCTATTTAAAGATTTGAATATCGCTTCAGCCTCCTGTTACCTTGTAATACACAAAGGAATGTATAATAATAGCATATATAAAAATGTTTTCCTCGATTAACAAGAAGTAGATAGAAGAATAACCATTTTTAAGGATAATTGTTAGAAGAGTGGGTAGAAAAATGTATTTCAGTGTGATACATCAAATTATTATTATTATAATTATTATTATTATTATTATTATTATTATTATTATTATTATTATTATTATTATTATTATTATTATTGGGTCTTCAAGTTCGGCGCTTTCTAAATATGACATTCTGTATGTTTCAAGGGTAAGGGTAACATCTGACGGAAATACTTGAAGGCTTCAGACTCTTCGTATTTTAATTTCCTTTCATACGAACTCATTATTCTCACTTCTGTGTTTATTCATTTGTGCTTCCGGTAAACCTTAAAAATTATTTCATGCAATTAAATACATAAAGGTTAATAGAATTTCAAATCATATCTAGTAGAAATGTCACTTTTTAGTGAATGGCATAATATACAAAGTATGTCAGTAAATTTGTAATGGCTGATGAATGATTGGTGACTGAATCACATCAGATATTTTGTTATTTTAATTTATATTTCAAGCTATAATTAGTGTGATATTTTATCTGAAAACTATTTTGGATTAAGCATGTCTTGTCAAATTAGAAAACCTAGCATCAGCAGAAAGACAATTATACACTATTATGAGTAATCCGTAATTTTCAAATAGTGCAGTCCCTTTCAATTCATTACATGCTTGTTAAGTCTGGCATCTGATAAAATTATTGAATTAAGTATAAACACTTAAACGCAAACGCATATCGATCAAGGTGGCGCCATGTTAACGTGAGCGACCTGGATTTGGAGGTTCCGGATTCAAACCTGCATGCTGACCAATGTGACCGTTTTTTTTTCGTGGTTTTCCTCGGTCGCTGGTTGAATTTTGGGTTGGATAATTTGACCCGCAAATTTCCGTTTTCATTTCATTTCCTTCTTCTTCTCTGCCATTCCAGGCATTGGCCTCATCGCCCATCCTGTTTATGCTATGATCCAGATTTTGCTTGCTTCTCGGCAGGCTACTGACCCAAGGCATTGGCTTGTAAGTACTTGGGGGTATCTGTCCTACATAGAAAATCATAATCTGTTGAAGAGGAAGAAGAAGAAAAACACAAATGCATAAAACTTTGCGATATATTAATGTTTTATAGCAAAGTCTAATACGTTACTTAGGAGTAAAAGTAATTTCTCTATTAAACCACAAACAATTTTATGGGCATATAGAACTCCTACAGGTTTATGCAAATTAGTCTCAATATCCAATAGTTTTGTAACTGTATAAACTAAAAGTGAAACCATTACAAACACCATAAGCGATAACGTGGGCTTAGTCATATATAATAACCGTAGAAATAGCATAAACACCACATTGCGTCGCTTGATTTAAGATCCAGATATATGTGTGCTGTCCTGGACAGGATCGTAACATAGAGAACTGATATGCCTGCATAACGAGACAGACATAAGACATACCAGAACTTACATCTCCTGGTTCAGTCTTTAATAGCGTCATTTCCATCAAGATTAAACTTCCGTTAGCACACATAATACTGTGAAAGTATGGGCTCATAAAGACAAGTGTCATCTCAAACATCTTGATGGGGTTCAAAGGTCAATGGGCAAAGTAACATCTGCGTACATTATGCCGATAAATGACGGTGCATAGCACTTATTTCCATGCATTACTATTGGATTAGTGTTTAGAGCAGCTTGAAAGTAGTTATGAAACTATTAACACTCAATAATATTTTGATTAATTTATGAAATCAATTCACTGAACTCAATTTTACTGTGGTATTCAAGAGAATATAATGTAAGACTGCGATTGTTCGCAAAACAATACCCAGTAGGGAATGTTCCAGGTCTGCAGTTCATATATTCACAAGCGCTGTAGTTGTAATATTGTAAAAGCTTTGAATAACAATTTTAACAGGAGGAACGAAGTGATCCTTAACTCAATGCTTGTGGATTTTGAAACATAATCACGTACGTAATCAGTACCTCGCTAATAACTTACAACATTTCGTAATTAAAAGCAGGAAAACCAAAGTCAAACTATCCTGAAACACTTGGTGAGCAATGTAAATTGGAACCGCGAATACGTTTCCGCTGTCTGAAGGTTGCCGGTTTCCATGGTCACACTCGCTGAAGTGCCTAGCTTTGGTGTTCTGTGGCGCAGAGAATTGTAAGTTCGAGTCCTGTCTCGGGTATGGACATTTATATGTAAATATTCGTATGTGTACTAGTAAAAGGAGAAACCAACCACAAAACAAACAAACAAAGAAATGCCATGATCCTTGAAAAAATAAGTAAGGCCGTTTTACACTAGCATCTGTTCTACTTTCGTAAGAGAAGAACAGTTTCTTTAAGTTGGGTTACTTGAAGTGTAAAAAAAGATTACTTAGCAGTTGTTCACGGCATATGGGAGTATTCTAATAGTTTGTTCAAACGGTTGTAAGCTGAAGTTAAAACGATGTAAAATTATTGTAACTGAAAATCTTTTTTCGGATCATACTGCATCTAGGAACAGATTTTGTCACTGGATTTCAAAGAGGGCTTTAATTATTTTTATTTACGGATGAAGCATAGTCCCACTTAATGTTAATGCATAAAACAATCGACACCAGCGTGCATAAAAGCATAACGTGCTTCATTAGTACACCCTGGGTTTTCAATCCAAAACTCTCTGAAGCATACTTAATATCTCGCAGTACCTGAGTATTAAATACATTTGCCAGCTTCCAACAGTCAAACAGGAAACCACAGCATACAGTCTCCCCCACCACAAACGTCTCAGCAGTCATCCCAATACACTGACGATAAATCTACTAGCAGCACAATCAATCGAATGCTGAGATACCAGGTTTTGGAAATGCTTTACAGATTTTGGCAAAAATTATAAGCAAATATATGGCCAATGGACAACAATATGGTAAAAGTGGCAACCATTACTTGCAAGTTATCATTATTACTTCTGTTGTAATTTTGCAATTACGTTAGAATAAAATAAAATCCACATTTACAACAAATGACTTTTTAGAATTGAAAAGCAAAAACTAAATGTTTCATGGCGCTATCTTAGTGATAACAGAATGATACCTTTTTGAAGGTAAATGTTTCATAGCGATATTAATTTAGTTTTATAGCTTCTTTCTGCCCAACTAGCCGAATAAGAGTGTAGCTTAGCTTTCAAGGGGACTCCACCGAAGCACTCACAACCGAGCATTCTTTTTGCAATTTCAACTTCATGTCACGTAGACAGAATTCTGAAAAAGAGGAAGTCATTTAGATTCTGAGATTTTAGACAAGTCCCTGGTAACGAGGTTAAGAGTCACATGTAGGATTTAAATATTGGCTGCGCGTGAAGAATAACGTTGGTGATGAATAATGAAGCAGGCTGAACCAAAAGTAATAAAGGCGTTCAATTTAAATCAGGGAGTTACTTTTAGTAGCGGGATTGGTACTTAGAGTGTTTCGTGCACACCTTCGTGCATGCCGTCGTGCAAACATTACTCTCGGGGGCAGCGTCATGGAACTTACTGCTCGTGTGATATTTTTAGCTCCCAGGACGCACTTGTGTGAGTAACCTTTCACGGCTTTTTCTTGCCGATAAATATTTTAGCGACTCAGGTAAGCTACGCTACTAGTTTCTTTCATTACGAAAAGTTATTTCAAGCCATAATTTTGATATTGGAGAAGTTAGCAGGTATAACAATTCAGTTAAAATTTCGAGTACTACGATTCATAATAAGCTTCATTCTTTATCTTCAAAGGGTCGGCAACTCGCTTACAAAGCTCAAGTATCAATCATATTAAATTTCTCCTTCAATTTAAACTGATGTTCTCCTTTATCATTGCGCCCATTGAGAAAGTTTATCACTGGAGCAGCCGGCGTACGAGACAACAGAACGAGCTACCAGATCACTGCAGCAGAATCAACAACGAAGCAGGTAAAATAAACGGATTCAGAAGTGGCGACCATCGTTACTGCTTCAAATTGGACGTTTCATCGTGTTGCAATGATCTTGTATCAAACTGGGACACCATCGAGGGACTTCGAATTGAGGACCACCAGAAGCTGGGGAAGCCACACTGGGAATCAAGGAAGACAATTCAGAAGGACGGTAGCTCAGACTACGCATAGGCACAGCAAGCAAGAAAGAAGAAAAGAGACGTAGCATCGGTAGACATCAGTGAGTGCACCAGCAAGCGAGTGGAAATTTATTTACTTCAATGTTATTTATGTAGATGTAGCCGAGATGTATAAAATTGTTAAGTGAAAAGAATGCACCAAAAGCAATGGATGTTCAGGAAGGGGAAAGTAAGAGTAGAAATGAAATTCTACAAATACAGTATCAGAAAGGAGAGAAAATAGTCAAAACGTGCAGAGTAGCTCAGAAAGCAAACAGGAACCAATATAAGTCAGAAAGAAACAGTAAATAACTTAGGAATAGGAGCAAATGATTTCAGGGAGAAATGAAAGTTATTAAAAAGTATGATCGAGAGTAATAATCATAAAACGCAAAATACTCGAGAGATATTAGAAAACGGTCAGCCAGAGTTAAGAAAGAAACTAGAGGAAAAGATGGAGAGGAACAATCAGAAGCTAGAACTTAGTGAACAGAAATTAGAGCAAAGGAGGGAAAGTACACGGCAGGAATTAGGAATGAAGCTAGAAAATCAACAACACGATTAGAAATATTCAAGAATGAAATTAGAGAAGAAATAAGCAATGCTAGAAGTGAAATCAAAGAAAACAGAGAACAGGTTAGGGAGAAATGGAAAATGTTACGAAAGAAATTAGCCAAATAATAGAAAACTCTTCAATGAAAATTTTAAACAAGCCAGTGCGAATACACGGATAGAAGGTAGGAAATTAAGTGAGGAAGTAGTAAAGAATTTGGAAACAGAAAGGGAAATACCGAACAAAGAAACGCACAGCCTAAGAAAGCAGCTAGAAGAGAATTAGAAGAAAGTAGAAAATTGAGAGAGCAATAGTAAAGAAATTAAAGACAGAGAGGGAAGTAACTAGAAAGGCATTGGAAGACAGTAGAAATAAACATGAGAAAGCAAAAAGGAAACATAGGAACAGGCTAAAAGGTTTGAAAAAAATTACAGATGGTTTAACGAGGTAGCAACAGAAATAACATAAATAAAATGTGCATTGAACGTTTAAGAATAGGTTTAATGTGCCAAATTCAAATTGTAGCAATGTAAGTTCCATCTTTTTGCCAAATATAGGTATAAGCACTTCCAGTAGTGAACCTAGACGAAATAATGTCCAGAGAAATATAGAGCAGAACCATAACATATACTGGCCTGATCATATCTTAAACGAAGTTGCACTACCAACTTTTGAAAATGAGGACTCACACGATCCAAAATCTTTCGTTCGAGAATTGTAGGAGTATTTTACTGTAAAATTTATATCGGAGGAGTAGTTACATGAAGCACCTTGCTACATACGAGTATAACTGTAGAAAACGACAATGACATCAGAGCCTTTACAAATATGTTCATGAACAGATATTGGGGAGCAAATAGGCAAGTAAGGAGTAGACTAGAGTTCAATAATTAACCAGGAAATCGAGAATATTAGATCCACCAATAAGCAATAAAGATCTCATAAATATTGTAACGACACATTTTACAGCAACTATTCAACACTATCTAGTAATAGTAAAGCCCAGTAGCGTCTCAGAAATGATTGATTTTCTGATAGCACTAGAGAGTAATAAACAAAAGTCCAGATAGCAGTTAACAGAAATCAAGTAAGAAATACCATGGAAGGTCCAGATTTCTTCGGGCAAGGGACGCAGTTTCATAGAAATGGAAATCAAAATGAAATTAGGAGTAGATAAGAGATCGAGTTGCTAGATCAGAATCAGTGGGAAAATAGAAACATAAATGGTTTTGATATAAGAATCATCAAAATAGAAATGCCGATAATAGAGAACATGTTCAGGTTAATTATAAGAATATGAGAAGAGCCGATAGACCTGAGGAGGAAATTGGCAGTTTAGAGCTAGATATAACTCAAATAATGAATATTGCAAACCTGAAAATAATTATTAATTTCGACCTCAATCATCTAGACAAGAGGATAGAAATAGAAGCGAGAGAAATTCAACGATAGAGAGAGATTGGGCTGAAGCAATACAAATAAGAAGGAAAACGGCAGGAAATAGCTTAAGTCAAACGGGTGAATATAGAATTGCAAATAGTAATTTAGCAGGAGTGGGTGCAATTAGTACGATGTAGTCAGCTACTTGTAACTTTCGATTATAAAATGAAGGGTGATTTTTTTATAGATGTATAATAAATATGTGTTGCTTGGAGAACCAGTTTCTGAAAATTATAGTTAGAGAATAAGTGCAAAATTGTAAAAACTAGTATTAAGTAGAAAACGGTGAAAGTGAAGTGTAATGAAGTTAAAAAGAATTAGAATCATTGCTTCGACCAAAATACTCAAAGACAAAATGAAAACCAAACACAAAGAAAACACACTTTTGGTAATTTATGTAAATTCAGAAGAGAAATTAATCATGTAAGAAAAATAGGATAGTAAAATTGTATATAGAGTGTTGTATTTATGTGAATGAGGGTTATTAACGGTTAATGAAATATTTCTATGTAATCATCAGTGGCACAAAAGAAGAAATTTGTGAAATATTGCATGAAAATTGAGAGTTGCCGACAGGTAATCAGGTAAATTTGAATTTAAACTTTTATTCGAGCAAACGTGTAGGTACGTTCTTCTATTATTGAGAATAATAAACGAGTGTAGCGGGATATTTTGATACAGTAATTATTGATGGCAAGAAATTAAATAAAGAAATAACAGTAAGATAGAGAAATAATTGCAATAAATCATTTCCGTATATTAAATCAATGTACTATGCAGCAAGCAACGGGTCCATTAGCCAGTAGTATTAACCAAAGTCATTGGCGACAGCCCAAATAGAGAACGCATTAGCTTAAAGATTCTGGGAGTTCAGTTAGAGTTAAATTCAATACGTTTGCAGTGTCATGTAGGTAGAATTCTGGAAAAGAAAAAACACTTAGATTCTGAGATTTTAGACAAGCCCCCTGGTAACAAATTTAAGTGACACATAGGACTTAAATATTGATTTATGGTGAAAAATACGTTGGTGGCGAATAAACGCAGGCAGAACTAAAGGTAATAAAGGCGTAGAATTTAAATCAGGGAGTTAGTTTCGGTAGCGGCACTGGTACCGCTCGAGTCGTTCGTGCACATCTCCGTGCATACATTGCTCTTTCGGATACCGTCAGCGGTACTTACTGCTCGTGTGATATTTTAAGCGCCCAGGACGCGCTTGTGTGAGCAAGATTTCGCGGCTATTGCGAGAGTTCTCGCGAATAAGCATTTTATCGACTCGGCAGGTTACGCTATTAATTTATTTCATTACGGAAACAGAAGTTTCAAACCGTAACTTTGATGCTGTAAAAGTTAACAGATTCAATAATTCAGTTGTTACAATTTCGAGTGCTACGATTCATAATCACTTTTATTCTTTATCTTCAAGCCATCGGCAACTCTCTTCAAAACCTCAAGTATCAGATCACATTAAATTTCTCCTTCAATTTATCCTGGTGTTATCGTTCAACAATACGGCCATGCATACCCTAAGAGAAGGAGACAGAGAGCTTACCACTGGAGCAGCTGGCGCATGTGTCAACAGAACGGGCTACGAGATTACGGCAGCAGAATCAACAAGAAGCAGGTAAAATAAACGGATTAAGAAGTGGCGACCATCGTTGCTGCTTTAAATTGGCGCCTTATCGTGGTGCAATAATTTTGTAGCACATTCTATTGCATCTGTTAAAATAAAATTATTCTGTAAGCATAATATCTTCTTATAATCTCATTTATTATCCTTGAATCACTCCGTTCTCTAGGAACTTACATTAAACCTAAAATAAGAGGTGAAGCTTTCCTGGCGCCGTGCATACAGTTGATAGATTTTCTCGGGCTTGTTGGTGGAACACCTTTCGGATGCTCCTGAAGGTGGAAGAGATTCACCCTTCCTAAACGTCGGTGTTTCACCAACAACGCATCTGGCTTAAGTCCGAGAACATCTTCTATGGTCATTAATCCTGTTGCTATATTTTGATGACACCGTTGCTATATTTGGAAAGGAAGATCATAACAAGCAGTGGCCCTATTAAATTTAATCATGAATAACATAATATGAAAACTTCAGTTAATAAAGCACATGAAACATATTATTATATTAAAATTGGCATATACAATCTTGTTCTGGAGTAAACTTTTTAATACTGAAAATTTCTTTAATTACGATAAAGATCTAGATTCCATGAAAATTTTATGTCAATGGTGGCGCATATAAGTGTATATGATCCTCAATAATCTCATCTTAATAGAAAAAATAGTGGAGACAACATCTGGAAAAGAGGTCGGAACAAAGACTCTGGCAAACTAGGAATATGCGTGCACGAATATCTCACATTTCTTTCAAATCACACTCAGAATTCTATTATCATCTTTATTTCAGAATATTGAAATAAGTACTCTGCGAGACTATAGTTAGGATCATAAAAAACCACTAATATCAGAATCTAGAGTAGATCTCGGAACCTCTTAAAGAAATAAGTAGTTACCTTGCCCTGGGAGTGCCGAGTTGATTTACTACGGCAATTGCAAAGCGGGGTGTTCAGCATCGCTCTAAAATGAATGTTCCCAATCTCGTTAAAGCACGATGATAGAATGCGTATTTCCATAACTGCCTAACTGTACAATGTTTATCATCGCAGGTGAGCACATAATTGCAAAAAGAAGAGGCAACAGCAGGACATGGCGGCTATGGCGTGTCACGACGCGGGGGCTGCTACCTGTTTCCCCGTCCGCTTTTAACGCATGCCTTGAATCAGCAATGAGCTTCTTGTTTAACATGCTCATAGGCATTAATTAAATTGTCGTCAAAATATACATCGGCCGAAATAAATAAGAGAACCAGCGAAAATTATTTATTCAAACGCTGAACTTGTTCCACTGTGCACAGTAGAGATCCTGGTGCCCTTCGGTCGTAGTCGGCATCACTCTGCCAGGAAACGTTTGCCTACTTTAATATCAGCTAAATAAGTTAATTGGCAGCGTTGCCATTATAAGATGATTCTAAAGGCATGAATAGCATAAACGAAGTTTGATGTTGCACATTTAAAGATTTGATTACAATTTCAACCTCAATACAACTGCCAGATATTCTAAATCAAAGCTTTTGTTAAAAGCTGAAGAGTATTTAAAAAGACATATCGTACCTGTCAGAAAGTAGCTCAAATTTGCTGGTTGTTGGAGTCAATATCCTCACATAAGCTTTTATTTTCGCTATCACAGAGGTGGCGAAAGCGCGACTCGCGAGGCTCTGTGACTCGCAGGCGCAACTCCTTTTCTAGCCGTCTGTTCATTTGTTTTCGATGTGCTGCTAAGTGGTGTAGTGCGTGTTGCAGATTTGATGACTCGAGAGAGAAAGTCATTTTCGCCACCCTTGCTCTACCACGTATATAGTTTGTAGAGAAGGTATTGCATTCCACCCAAAACTTCGATAATCGAGATTTCTTTGGAAATACATGTTTTGAGACCCCCTGAATTCAAATAAAGCTATTTTAGAAAAATATCTGTGTGTAAGTCCGTGTGTTTGTGAACAACATAATTCAAAAACGAAATTTATTTAGGTTCAGTATCTTCCAAAGATGTGACAGACACGAATATTTTGAAGAAAATCCCCACCACAAACTACCCTATACATGCAGTATTCTTGGATATTTTGTTACTTTCTAAAAAATGGCTCTAACAAATTTGATTAAAGTACTATATATGAAAGATATTTACTTAATAAATAAAACGTATATCTTGATTTTCTGTGAATAGCCTATTAAACCTTCTTCTTTCAGAAGACATTTTATATAATCTTGTATCCTACTGGCAAACGTTAAGCGATGTACAAAAACGTACTGCACATTGAATGTAGCTCTGTTTAAGATCACACAGTCTATTTCAACTAAGTTTTTTCTTCTATTTCGTAGCATAAGCCATTTCTGAGATATCTAGAAATTTGACTATCGCTGCTTTCTTTGTACCTATACCGAAATGTGTAATTGAGCCATTTCTGTAAAGGTTTATTTGGATTAAAATGTAGTAAATAGAAAAGTAAGCTTAAGTACGAATAGTTTGTACACTCACTAATAAACGTTAGAGGGTAGAAAAAGTCATATGAATATGTCACATCAGATTTCCTAAAATAATGGTGTGCACTACCTTGCGTGGTGATAGTAAGGGATTTGTAACCGAGCGATGTAAACCAATGAGGCTGTAACCGATTGCTCAGCGCCAAAATGTGAGGTCGCATTTGGAAGGTATTGGGCCTGATTAACCTAAAATAACCTATTCCATACTGCCATCATCTAGCCTAATCTTATATCCCCCCATTATAACCTAACTGGTTTATTCTCTCATCATCTACTCCATCGTGTCATCCTCTAACTTAACGTGATACCAAATATTCTAGCCTAACTTAGACCCTCCTCTAATAATCTCTTCTATCCTAAGTTAGATCGACCTTTGATTATCTACCCTGTACTCTCAGCATCTAAACTAACATAGACTTCGCCCCATATAGAACCTAAGCTCGGAGCATCATTCTCTATTTATGCTGATTTGCTGATGTTTTATAGCCAGTTTATTCAGTTTTTGTAGACTTATCGGGCATATTCACATCCATATGTGTTACGTTTTAGTGTATTCTAATGCTTTTATAGCGATTATGGGCATTTTCCCAGTCCTTTCAAGCTCATTTATAGGCATTTTAAGTCCTGACGTAGCCACTTTGGGGAACACTCTTACGAAAATGTTGGTTCTCCAATAGCTTTTTTAAGATACTTGTGCTATATTTCAGAGTCCTTAGAAGATATTGTGCCTACTTATACAAGCTTTCCAGACACTGCAGTAGATATCTATTGCGTATCGGGAATGCTTTGAAGCCATTCTAGAGCCATTTTACGGCCATATTTAGACAAATCAGGTATTTTAGGGTGTTGGTACAGACACATTTTGAGGGTATTTAGACACTGGACCAGGAATTGTGGAGCAGAGAACATGTCGAGAGTTATTCACTGAGTAGGTATTTTCAGGTAATGGCATAGGCTTTTAGCACATTTAGAGCATGGGCAGCGCTATTTCATGAATTGCAAGACATATGGAAACGACTTTAGACAATGCAGCAAATATTTTCAGGATATTGGTACACGGTTCTAGGATATTTCAAGATATTTTGAAGACCTTTTATGATGCTGAAACGGATTTTATACAGCTTGTATCCTGTTGCACCATATCAAAGGTATTTTATACACTAAAACAGGTATTGTGAGACATTTAGACCATTTTGATGCTATTCTAGCTAGCAATATAGCTATTTTTGGTAATGAGATAAGCTTTTAGCACAGTTTGGATAACCCTCAGGAACATTTAGAGGTACCTTGATGGTATTTAAGCCACCCGAGCAGGTATTCTCAGGATATCGGAACAGTATTTTAAAACGTTTTGAGACATGTTGAAGATGTTTCTTGCTGTTTAAAGGATTTTGTACAGTTTCCAGACATTTTGATGATATCGTATGCACTGAAGCGGGTATTGCAGGATCATCCTCCGTGGTGTAGTGCTTACCGTACTAATATCTAGTTCCCGAGGTCGCGGGTTCATACTCGGCGTTGGACGGTGGAAAATCCTTAGCATGGAAAAATCCTTAATGCGCTCTCCATCGGAAGGGAAGTAAAACCGGTGGTCCCGTGTCGTAGATTTACGGCAAGTTAAAGAACTTCACGCCTGATAAAGAGGCCTTTGAGCAAAATAACCGGTCTTTTCACGCCTAATATAGAATGGGACGCTAAGGACCACAGCAGTTAAAGAGCGTCCATAAATAAACTTCAATTTAATTTTAATTTTGGGCATTGTAGTACATTTCAGAGCATTCGAAGACATTTTAGCCGCTGTTTCAGCTATTTTGAGACTAACATAAGCATTTAGGACATTTTTAACACGGGATATACTATTTGAAGAATTTCAAAACATTTATAAGGGAATTTTGACAATGGAGCATATATTTCCCGGATACGGGGTTTTCGGAATTTTCGAGACAGTTTCAAGGCATTTTATGCTGTTTTAAAGTATTTAATACGATTTCCAATCATTTCGAAGGCATTTTTTGCACTGTAGCGGATATTCTCAGAAGCGGAGGCACTTTTAGAATTTTTGGGACAGGTTTAATGTGTTTCGAAGTACTTTACGTCCTTTTTACTCGCTTTGAAAGCATTTTGGACGCAGTAATGGGCATTTCCAGCTTCGATAGGGGTATTTTGAGCACTAAAACAAGTCTTTGGGCTCTTTTATGATATTTTGACGCTTTGAATCCATTCTACTGTATGTTGTAATGTTCTTTTGCTATGCTTTACAAGAATTTGATGGTATTTTGCGGTTCTTCATCCTTTCTACAGTATTTAGGACATTTTTCACTAATTTTCAGATACCTTATAAGCATTCGTCTACTATTACAGTACTCTTTATACATGTTTAAACACACTTCTATATGTTTAAAGTCATATTTTACAAATTTATGTATGACTAGCTGCTGGCGCATGAGACGTGAAGGGATAAGCTATGTATGGTTTATAGCGTTTCTGAAGCATATTCAAGTATCCTAGCCACATCTGACCTAAATAATCCTTTAATTATTTATTCTATCCCGCCATCGTCTAACCTATCCTCACATAAAACATACTAACCCAACCTATCCCAATCTAACCTGCTCTAAGACCTCCCATCATTATCTATGCTATCCTGTCAGCGTCTAACCTAACCATAACGTAAGCATACAAGCCATGTGCAACCACAAAGTTTAACCAAACGTAACAACAAAACGTTAACAAACATGACCTCCAAAAACAACAAAACGTGACCACACGCGACCAGATGTGACCATAAACGTGACCAACCCATTGCTAAGAAAACGTATGCTAACACATCCGTCATAACTTAGACATTCAGTATGCAAGCCTATTCTACCTATCCTGGACTATGCTCTCTTCATGTATTCTAACCAACCATCATCTAACCTAAATTAATACCACCGTAACCTGATGCCAAGCATTCTAACCTAAACTAGACATCCCTTATCACCTATCGCGCAATCATCCAAACTAACCTAGCACAAAACATCCTAACGTATCCTTAAAAGAGCTATCCAGCAATAAGCAAGGCTAACCTCCATTTCTTTTAGTGAAATTGCAGCGCTTTATTTAGGTTTTATTATTTAAGAGCCTTAATTAGAACGCTTTACACCCACGTATCTTTATTTTAGTTTATTTTTGGCGTCTCTTCTCTTTTTATTCTTATTCTTTCTTCATCATGTTTATGCAGGGTATATGAGATATAGCTGAGTAAACATCCAGCTTCTTATGCACGGCTCACGATCTTACAATGGCCATAACCGTATTAGATATCCCATCATCTGGAGTCACTCTTTTGTGGCCATGAGATAATAGAGTGATTTTGCTAGGTTCCACTGTTGAAGCAAATATCATGGTGAGACTGAATTAAATTCATCGGAGTTCTTGTGATTGCATTGATTTTTAGACAATTCACATAGCTATTGAATGTAATACAGAGATTAATAGCGCTTCTTTTAATGACCTTGATCTTTTAATTACATTTCCATCAATATCGAGCGCATACATTATAGGTCTAGGAGCCACAAAGTGTTGAAGTATTTTTCCGTTGTATTCATATTTAAGTTATCCCAAAACCTTTTTGTTTTGCGTTAAATAGCACATATGGTTTGTTGGGTAATCAGAGGTATACATCTGTTGTAGTCCCTCGATAGATGAAGGAGTCTGTATGCATATACACGACGGAAGGAACACATCTAAATGATAAGAGTACTTGGGTTTTTTTTTAAAATATCTAGCACTCTCATGCCTATGCATATGAGTTCGATAAACACTATCTGTATACGCAGTAGCCAAGTTATCTCCATATATAGTTCTATAAATGAATGTAGTTTTGCTATAAGCTTTTACAATCTGTCATAAGCCGATTATCCATCCGAATCCAGATGTTCTCCACTATTTTCCGGAGTATAGCATTGTTGAGCAGCTTGTAGAGATCCTTCCAAAATCGATTCTAGCATCTTGCCGTAGCTTGCTTTTAAAGTCGACGTAAGGTTTCAACCATCCCGGTTGTCGAAATCGTAGCACACGAGGAATGTTTGTTAGATGAAGGCAATGAGACACAGAGCTTGTTTCAAGGCCCTATAAGGGACAACATACATTCGTCGAAGCCTTGTAGAAGAATCCTTTGTTTCAGACACTCGGGCAGGAATGGTAAATCGTTATATAGGTCATGGAGCTCAGCAGGATATTCGATATCAAATTCTAAAATATTTCTATGACAGTCATCTTATTTCAAACCACTTAGATCCATATCTTCAGAAGAAACCCACTCAAAGCCGCCATACTAAAGGGCGTGGTACACGGCCAAGCCATATTGGTTATTGCCATCTTCGTATGTGATAAATTAAGACGGTCTCGGGGGATCAAAGTTCTCCATTTAGGTGTTACTAGCCTGTGTATATCGTCGGGAAACTTGGCATAAACCTCCCCTTATACCAGATTCCACCATGAGATGTTGATTGTAGTCATGTAGCAATTCCAGATCGATTCCGGTATATAGAAGTATAAAATTTCATGTAAGTCAAGAGATGTGACATAATGCGCAGGATCAAGATTATGTGTTTTCAGAGTGTGGTTCCTGAAGGTCCCAAAGACATCAGGAAAGAGAAGAACGTCAGAGGTTAAGTAGCGCTCGCTGAACTCGCCTAAATTGCTTATACTACAGTGCTCCCACACGTTTTTAGCATGACCGTAGTTATCGACGCTATTTTTTCCTTGATTTCATTTGTTCTAAGAGGCTTCCCTTAAATATAATCGCTTCATCATTCAAGATATCCCATGAAGTGACATAATCGCATCAAAACATGTCCTTACGGGGCATGAAACTAGACTTCTTCCGTACTTCGCTGTTTCGGGATATGCTCTTGGGCTTTTATAAGCTTATTCAGACTTGTAATCAGTAAAGATAGGTATACATATACCGGAGCTTTATATCCCCAACTTACTTAGAAAATGACATATAGGTTTCTTCAGAGTTAGCAATAATCTCTTACCTTTCTCTTGCACACCGATGCTCCTTAACGGCGAAATTGGAATCATATCGGCTCAAGTTATGAAGCATGACAGGAATATATTTAGGCGTTTTGCAGGCCAAAGTACACTTATTATCCATACTTATTCTTGTCTTTTATATATATATATATATATATATATATATGGTGTGTGTGTGTGTGTGTGTGTGGCGCAGTAGGAAGAACAGTTCTAGACGTTCAACTCTGGTGGATGACTGCTTGACGTAAATACAAGGCCTCATTGGAGAATGTTTCTGATATGGCGTTGTAAGGGAGGTATCAGGATTAGCAGAGCAGGTATGATGCAGCATGAGAATGCTCTGAAATACGCATAGACAGCTTCATGAATCTCAAGCATCCTCTCCACATTTGTTAATTGTACGATAGAGTTGGCATTTCAATCTTTGTAATAGAAGGTGTCTACAGATGGTGCTATGTTCTTCTAGCTTTTCCATCTCGCTTTGAACATACTGTTCATCAAAATTAGTGATGCACCGTTGCATGTGTACACTCGTCCTTAATATTCTGTTTTTAATATCGAATAAGCTTCTCAAAATTCTTTATATAAGCACAGTGATGTAACGCAGTGGCTTCACTCAACAGAAGAAGGTCACGATGTTTGGACGCTTCTGCCTCAACGCCCTCCAGCGGAAACAGCTCTTCCGTCACATTCAGTCTAAAAACAGTTATAGACACGTTATTCTTTTTCTCAAACTTAGGAATTTCGGCCAATGTCGTACGAAATGAAACATACAAAAATAATATTTATCTTCAAGCACCTTGTATTTACCCACACGTTGTGGATTCTTTTGTGTGAGTTTTGCGAGGCCAACATGCATTGGGCGAAGTCTATATTAGGTTAGATGATGAGAGTACAGGATAGATGACCAAAGGATGATCTAACTTAGGATGGAAGAGATTATGAGAGGAGGGTCTAAGTTAGGCTAGAATGGTTAGTATATCAGGTTAGGTTAAATGATGACAGGATGGAGTAAATAATGGGAGGATAGTCCAGTGAGGTTAGAAGTTATCTGCTTAGTCTAGATGATGACGGTATGGAATAGGTTAGGTTAGGTGGATACAATCATCTTAGGAGGTTATAATGTTATGGGTTGTATATATCAGATACATTGAATAACAATATACCCTTACAACGAACGTGCATGAGCATACCCCTACCCCTAGTCGTCCTCCGTGGGCTAGTGGTACCGTGCGAGCCTCTAGCTCCCAAGGTCGCGGGTTCAAACCCGGCGGACGGCGATGGATTTTTTCGGGCGTAAAAATCCTTAACATGGCTACCTTCGGAAGGGAAGTAAAGCCGGTGGTCCCGTGACGCAGATTTACGGCACGTAAAAGAACCTCAAGCCTGATAAAGAGGCCTCTGAGCAAAATTATCGGTATTTCACGCCCAATATAGAATGGGATCCTAAGGACCATAGTAGTTAAAGAGCGTCAATAAATAAAATCCAATGTTTTATACCCCTACCCCTCCATCTACAATGAAGGCTGAATTGCTTCCAGAACTTCCTTCAAAGCGTTCAATCCGTATTCCACATAGCACCTTCCGTCATATTCCTTACGTCTCCTATATATCATCATTTTTCTCTCCCTCAACCGCGCCAATCCTAGCATTTCACCTTGTTTTTCCTATCTGTCTCATGTATATCATTTCACTCTGCGCAAGCTCCGTTCTTGCTACTCTACTCCCATCCTTGCTAGTGCACTGGGGCCCCTCGGTCTGTTTCCCACTAAAAAGCCGTCTGTAAAACACATGCTGAAATAGTGTGCTTGCTCTTAGGTCAAGTTCGTTCATAGTAATCTGTCCAACTTTTCTACAATGACACGACTGTATCAGATAATCATAATTGCCACCCTAAGCCATACGCTGCGCGTGCAGGATCTTAGCTTACTAGATTGTTCCACCGAAATAGGCTTTTTACAATAATGTGGTTAAATTGCAGGTCTTACAGCAAAGGCTATATTTATGGATGAATTTGTATGCAAGAGATAAGATATTGTGAATCTCCGTAATCAAATTGTATAGATCGCTGAAAATATCTGCGCAGTTGAAGGAAAAATCACTGACTCTCAACCGATGTATGGACAGGCAATATTTTACAATCCTCCGCTTATCGCTCAGATTAATGGATTGGCTATCAGGAATTCCTGAATTATGCTATTGGAGGGAAGACTGATTATACCATAGTTTGATCCATGCGCATTTTGTATCCAATATTGAATATATTGTAGAAATTCTAAAGAATTTGTTCAGAAGGCCCCAAGTTAAAATTCCCTCTATATTTGATTTATGGTGACAGGCGAAGTACTTGATATACGCAAAGCTCAGCAATGATCTGCAGACACTTTTGGAAAGTGTCTTTAAACAGAACCTGGCATGCTTCAAATGTGCGCGATTTTATTAAGCCGCAACTTAGAAGATTGCATATCCATGAATGGGCAGTGGCAGTGGCATTTCTCAGAACGCAAATGAGCACTGAATATTTGTTCCTTGCTTTTATACAAACCGCCTTCCAACACTTTTATTTTAACTTCATGTATACGTGAAGAATGCTGTGGCTTTTAACCTTCATGATTTGAACATTTTTTTTAAGTTTCATAGGTAGTAATTTCTAGCGGCATCTGAGTATACTTATGATGAAAATCAGTTTCCATTATTAGCCTGAGAGTGATCTATAAAGAAACAGCAACACGCTGATCTCAAGCTTTCTTCATTACATTTTTGTTTAAATAATTCAAAATAATATTACTTTCTCTACCACGTATAGTAAGTAGGGGAAGTATTGTGTTCCACCCAAAAATTCGATACCGAGATTTCACCGGAAATACATGTTTTGAGACCCCCTGAATCCAAAAAACTGGTTTTTGGAAACATGTCCGTGTGTGTCTGTGTGTGTCTGTAAACAGCATAACTCAGAAACGAACAGTCGGATAAACAGTAAACTTAGTATTTACGTTCAGTATCTTCCAGAGATGCTACAAGAAGGTTTTCAAGAAAATCCCCCACCTCAGATTATCCTTTACGTGGAACACTTTTTCGAAACTTTTAATTTTCTCAAAAATGGGTCTAACGATTTTGATAAAAATATCATATGTTTAAGATATTTTCATGAGAAATGAAATGTATATCTCGAATTTTCTGGGAATGTCTCTAAAAGTATTCTTTATTGTGAACGACTTTTGCATAACTGGTAAACCATAAGAGATAGACAAAAGTTTACTGCACAAAAATAGTATATCGCGTTAAAATACACAATTTATGTCATATACATTTTTTTTGTTGACTGAAGCATTTTCGAGATATTGCTTGTTATTCCCTTAAATTTTTCAAATACTTATACGTTTTCTCAAATTCGTTATTCCTTTTTTTTTTTGTCCTGGTAATGCAATGAGGATGGAATACTCCACATAGCAACCAGCTGTTAAAATATTTGACTATCGCTTAAAGCCTACCAATTCCCCTTGCATCTACAAGAAAATTAGCAATAAGATTAACATCTCGATATCTCGATTAACATGAAGCATATGGAGAATAAGGGTTTGTAAAAAATAGTTTGCACAATAGTAGAGAAAGTCATGTGAGTGTAACACTTCAGATTTTTTTCAGTATTAAGTTTGCAGTATCTACGCATACATATTTTTTTTCCGACGTAAAATACGATGCTCTGCTATTCTAGGCTGTCAAGGTGGTTATAACGGGAATATACATTCGTTTTATTGCCTTGGTAATGGAAAAGAACTTATAAAACGAGAATTTAATCTAAATTATTGTTATTTGTGATACATTCAATTTGTGCACTATCTCTTCTCTTAATCTCGCGGTTCATGAATTTTACATAATAAACCCCTTCAAAATTTCTATACGTTTGTAAAAACTACTGATTTTTAAATATGTAAGGACCGATTATCTCAAAATTAAATATGATATTGTAACTTTAGAAGTTAGAGAAACCCTCATCGTGGTGCTATATATACACCAGGAGACCTAAAGAAGCCGTCCTTTGAAGTTTTATGTTTCCTGCATACATAGGTACCAAACAATTTACCGTAACTCTGCTTTTCAAAGCGGCAATGCAGTTACAAAGCGAAAGGTCACTGGGGTAGTGCTGCTTTCTGCAAGTGTTTATGTAGTACTTTCGTACTGCTAAGGGTCGCGTGGTCGCCTGCACGTAGTTCGAGCCAGGCAATTCAGAAGAAAGGTATCATTCACCAATAACGAACATACAGATATGGTTACGATCTGTGCAGAATCGCACCGAAATGTAGGTGAGGCTTAAAGGCCGTGTTCTGCACATTTTCAGACGCAGTATCTGTCATCTGTGTACTTTTTTATACAAATACAAAAATGATATTAAGAAGTGATGGATAATTTCAGGGAGAACGTCGGCCTGAGAGACCTATACATGAATTTGTCCACCAAGCCGGACAAGTTTTTGCACAGGCTTAATATGAATAATGCGCTAATAGAAAACAATTTAATTCTAACGCGCCTTTAAGGGTATCTAGATAAATGTAATAACAGCAGAACTTTGTTTAACATTGTTAACTTTGCGACACCAATTGGTGCCATACAGTTGTGCTAATTGTAGACTAAACTGTCATGGAACTAAATGACTTAACACATGTGCTCAGGTTTGCATCGAACGCCAATTCTGAATTTTTGTTACTGAGCTAATTGCTTATTAAATAACCGATAACACACACACACACACACTCACATAGGTACCCTCACATTCAAACACCAGACTCTGGGCATACCGTGAAATGTTTTTGTTTAAGGACAACTTTCTGGAACCCAGGCGGGAATTGAACCCGGAACATCATATATAGCAGACAGTTTATCTACCGAATGAGCTCTGAGACCAGTAATAGGAGTTAAAGAATTCGTCTTTAAGCATTGGTCTTTCATTCAGTTGTCTCTTTCTTTCGGTATGGAGTCCCCTTTGTAGTTCTGCTTAGGCAGAAAAATATATTGAGAAAATGTGAAACGACTTCCAGTTGCGTTGTTCCTTGTGATAATTGCGTATTTGTACAGATATACTAGGAGGTTACAAATGCAAAAGAGAAATACAAGAAGGCATGAGCGCCCATTATAAATTCAGTATCGCTAAATGCCGCCATGTCTGATACGATTTTCTTCCAAATTAGGAAATCTTTTCTGTTATTGCATGTGAATAAACCATTTTGCACTATTGGCACTTTTAATATTACTAGAGATTAAATTAGATCAGTTATTGTTTTGAAAACGTTATACATCTACTATTGATGTTACTCGTGGCTAACGAGATAGACGGCTATGGCGCGAACTGAAATCAGCTGATACGTCTAGTCTAGTGATGGCCCGATAAAATGAAAATGCAGTCTCCTAATATATCCATAGTTAAACAAACAAATAAATCTCTCGTTAAATGCAAGGAAAACGCACATTTATATTGTAACTTCGTCCAGTTTTTACAAACCGTCACTCTTTTCCGCACTGTCACTGTTTCGTTTTTTCAGTGTCACTGTTCAGTTTATATAGTTCAGCTTCACTTGCGATTTCACTTTACTATATCATTTCACTAAAGTGAACTAGTTCAATTCTCCGTCATTCACTTTCTTCGTGACGCGGCCTCTTCACGTCGGATGGTTCGCTGCACTCGGGAGTCATCGAACACAAGACCTCCACGACCGTCGGTCCGCAGTAGCACTCGCTACACGTCACAACAGCCGTCACCAACTCGCTTGCTCACCGATTGGCCGACGCGATTTAGTGTACTATCGCCACTCTTCACCACGCACTGACTATCGCAACAACTCTCTTCACCTCCCACTGAATCGACTCGCTACTGCCGCAACTCGATATGACTCTCACTGCTATTCACCTCGCGACTGCCTTGACTGGGACTTCTAGAACCATTTCGGTCCACTTTCTGCAGAAGGGAAGGAGGTAAAGCGTCCAGATAGTTCTAGTTGTCTTCCGATAGTGCGCCCGGTGTTTACGCTGGCAAGCGGCGTTATCGTTGTTTACTCGGATCGCTCGGCGCCGACCTCCCGATAACTTAGGCCATAGCCGCTGCGCCACAATATTATGAAGATATTCAATGTTAGCCATGTTTAAGACTACCATTACTACGTAACTCTGATTCGCGCCGTAGTCTATCACGTTAGCCACGGCTGTTACCCCGGTGATATAAAGGGATATGTGTTTCTGCTCCTGTGATTTCGCGTTGCGCATCCTTTAATCTGTGTTCTTGTGTATCTCATGTTCAATGGAGTTAAGTGCCTTTCTTTGTACTTCGTATAACTTCGAACAGTTTTTCTGGTTTATGTTTTCGCAATATTATAATGGTTATTTAGACAGAGATTTTTTAGATAAGTGATATCGTAACTATTATGTCATTTTGGCTCATGACAGCTGTGTTTAGTAAGAAGAACTGTTTGGGGATTAAGCATTGACCATAAGAAGTTATTTAGATATAACTGAAAATAACTGCATTAAGTGTGAAAGCTTTATGCATTTGACATTTTCATCTATATAGAGGCGAAAACGTTAGAAACGAAAACGCCTTCTCATTTTTAAGCAGAATTTTGTAAATAACAGTGATCAGTATCCCAATTAGGGTAGACGTGGTCGATTTTGCACTACAAATGTAACTTTTAAATTAAGGAATGAATTATATAGCACAAAGCTATCTAAGAAAAGCACTGCAAGAGAAAAATGAAAAAATTCCAAACAATGGAATTATAAATATTTATCAACGTAAAGAATGGAGGAGTATTGACAGAGCAAGGGGAAAATAGCCGACTGAGTTTCTTGTAAACGTGGAACGTGCTGCAGAGGTCTGTTCCGTATTTGGAAGGTGGAAGAGGAATATGGGCAGGTTTAATGCATGCAGGTTAATGATGATTTAGCTGGTAGTCCTTTATTGGGCGACCTTCAGGAAAAAAAAGAAATAAATAACCGTCATTGATGAACACGGATTTTGAACAGATGTGATTGCATCCAGAACCGGAACATTTAATTTCTTCAGTCACTGTTCTTCTGCCTTATGCATGAACTTGAACACGGTTTTAAGTAAGTGTGGGCAAGTCCTCCGAGTTGATATATTGTAGCATCATAACGTAAGCATGTAATTTGGCTACTGGAAGCATTCACGACTGCTTTCTTTGTTCTTTTTTTTCTTTTTCTTCATTTCTTGTTTCGCTTGGCCTTCATCGCAAACCCAACCAAAAACATTTCGAAATTCCTATGCCAGCGCCATCCATTAGCATAATTTCCTTATAAATATTATTAACATTAAAGTGAGCCCAGAACGTTGTTTTTTATGATAGAGTGCGTAACTTTACTTGTAAATTCATGTTCCTTCTGATTACTACTGACACACGAAATTAAGCCACGAAAATAAAAAGCCTCTGTAGTAATCCGTTTGTAAATGCGAGGCATTAATCAGATGTGGAACTTCCAGTTGTCTGGTGCGCGGAAATTCTTCATCCTGGATGAGATATTAATTTGAAGGTGTCGTCAGGAGAACAGGTAGGTGCTCGCTACAGGGACAGCCTAATAAACTCGTCAAATTGTTAACAGCTGCGGTAAAGTGTTTAACATGTCGTTTGAGCTGCAGGCAATGATTTGTCGCGGTCTCTATCGCTACTTAGCTTGATTTATAGGCACTTGCTGTACCGAGTTTTAGGACGTTCAATTTACATTAGTCAACACACATTAACCCTTTCACTACTAATGATCCTGCCGCCGTCATCTGTAGTCGTCATCTGCCATTCTTGTGACTTCTTTTTCTCTCGTTTGGCTTCCAGAGCACGCAATCTGTTCTCTGAACGGTCGACGTTTATACTATGACTTTTGTTTTGGATACGTATACGATTTTGGATTTCACTGTTCACAAAATGAACTGTCCGTGTTTATATTTTATACAGGTTAACGTTACTTGCCTCGTATAAGCCACAGATCTACGGAGTGTTTATACAAATGCAGTTAGGGACAAACAGGACGGTAACATCCTAGAAGGCTTATCGACAATAACATATGTTTATCCGATAATAGCAACATCATAGCGATTGCAACAATAATGAGACCATAAATAAGACCAAAACTTTGAAGAAGAGAATAAGCAGAAAATGTAGGTGTCTTTGTCGACCTTAATTTCGTTTTCCTAGATAACGTTTTTCTTTCTAGTATACCCCTGCATCTACCTAGCAGGAAAACTGGAAATTATTATAATTGTTTTAATATGATATAATAGGTAAACAGGAATCTAAATTTAAATAAACTATTTATTTTACCAGTTTTACTGATAAGGTACTGTCAGTAAGTAGAAGTTTTCTCGGTACATAAACCAGGTGAATGGTTGACATCGCGAGAAAATCTCTAAACATAACGACACTAGGAAAGATTCAATTCGCGGAGTACTGCTCCATTTCTATAAAGTTGGCAATACCTAGTTTTTCACATTCCATAAATAATTTATAGGCGCCATTGTTTTTATTTGGTTTTAAAATGCCACAGATACTTTGAAAACGATAAAAATAAAGGATATATAGCCGGAATGACGTCCGCGATATGAGGAAAAAGAAAACTATTAAACACTCATGCATCACGCTTTTGGACTAAATGGATTTGATTAGCTTTCTTATAGGCATGGTAAGCATAAAATGTGTTTTACCTAAATAAGTGCAAAACTGCGCCGCGACAGAAGCATTTATTTATTTTCTATCATAATGAGTTTTATTTAACAATATACGTACCAATAAGAAGTGACAAGTTTCTACGTTGATTGTAGTAGTAAAAATGTCACAAAATATAAGAAATTTGGATATGTAGTAGCAATGCCTAACATCGGCTGCTGAATTGAAATTTCAAGGTGAGTAGTTAAACTATGAAGAATGTATAAAATTATGGAGGCTATTAACAGACATTTCAAGTGCTACTTATAATACGCACTAAAGTAACATATTTAGTTGCGTTTGTATATCCATGTACTGTCACTGTTTGTTTTTGTCATGTTTTAAACATCTCACTTAGGATTTAATTAGTCTTTCTATTTCAAACGAAATCAATTATCTATCTGTGTGTTCTAATCCTCAAAATATTTTAGCTCAATTTACTTTACCCTGAACCTGAGAGCTTTATCCGGATTCCAACGATGTTCACTTTCATCTACAGGCATGCATATACTTACCCAAGGAACGAATGGGTATATGGATTTCCTTTATCTTAAGCTATGCTGGAATGGTTGAGAGAAGCTGGATGCAAAGATGCTTCCATCTTCAAATTCCTGATAGAAGCAATGTTAGATACTATGGCCATTTCCGAAACTAATGGTAGTTGTTTAAACCGTAAGTTTTCGAATACGAAGACAGAAGGCCATGATGTGCATTAGGAATCTTTGCTTTAAATACAGCGGAGCAGAGCTGCACTGCCCCGTGTTTCACTCCCGTCTGTCGCCTCCAAAGTGGCCTTCATTGGGATGGTTAGGGTCGTCCAATACAATAATCAGTTTAGCATAAGCACTTCTTCTGTGTTCTTTATACCAAAGAAATAGTGATAATTTTCAAACCCACTAATAGGTAATTTTCTCCCTTAAGACTTTTCGTGATAAATTGCTTCTGCAGCTAAATCTGTCGCGGCGGACGCTGAATCCTTGTGACCTTTACCATCGTTTTGTACTTCTTTGCCGTTTAGAGATTCTTTCTTCCGTCATATATTTTAATATAATTATTTAAGCAATTTAATGGGGAGAATGGCTATTTTAGCTTATTTACTTTTAAAAAATAGTTTTTGTTTTATTTTTTGCTGCAAGTGTACATACTTTAAAGTACAGTTCCGTGAAATTTTGTTTTAGTAGGACATATGCAAGCATTATTATCATTATTTTGTGTCATTTAAAAAGCTCTGCATGAAAAAGTTATGGCGAGTTTTCTCCTCTTCAATTCTCCAGCTATTCTTATTTTGTTTTGTTTTCAAAATCTATCATCTGGAACTAAAATAAACACAGAGGGTTGAACGCTTTCCACAATTCACATTAAAATATGCGTAATAAAATGTCCGAGTCAGATTTTAATGTAACTAAAGGTATGTTTTTACTTTCACCATTACTTACCTACAGTAAGTGAATGAATAATTGTACTTCGCCCAAAAATTCGATTTGAAGAATATATTGGAAATACATTATGATGTTTGAATCCAAACCAAAGGCACTTTTACTTTCTCTACAGTAAGTATTGTAATCCACACTCAAAAGTTCGATATGCAAATGTTATCAGAAATACTTATTTTGGGGCCCGCATGAGTAAAAATAACATTTTTAGAAAATGTTGTGTGTGAGTGTTTGTGTCTGTATGTGAACAACTTAACTCAAAAACGAAATATGAGGTAGATACTCAACTTGACATTTAAGTTCAGTATCTTCCATGGATACTACACGAAGATCTTCGAGAAAATACTCCCACCTCAAAATACTTTTTACGTGGAATATTTTTCGTTATTTTTTATTTCCTCGAGACGGGATCTAACAATTTTGATTAAAACATCATATGCTTAAGATACTATTACATACGAGGTGATCAAAAAGTTTCCGGAATGGCTTCACAACAATGCTGAGGCTGAGATTTCTTTAATTCTTACCCAGACTGTACATGCAATACATGAGAGTTCACGTGACTTCCTGTGACCATGCAATGACGAGGTAGACGCTCTGAAGTGAACACGTGTTTTGCTTGTGTTGCGATTTTTCCGCGTAGCAAAAATGTCAGATTACGAAGAACAAAGAACAGACATCATGTTTTGCTTTAAACTCGGTAAAACTGCAACACAAGCCTATGAAATGTTAAGAACAACTTATAGGGAGGAAGTTATGGGCAAAACTCAAGTATTTGAGTGGTTTCGAAATTTAAAAGTGGTGTGACTCAGTTAAAGATGCATATCGTTTGGGGCACCCTGTTCCAGCAAAACTGATGAAAATATCAATCAGGTGAGGGAAAATGGTCTTAAATGATAGGCGCATTACAATATGAGAACTTTCTGACTCATTAGGACTCCTCTTTGGAAATGTTCAAAGCATTTTGAAAGACAATTTGGACATGTTCCTGCATCATAACAATGCGCCCGCGGCACAAAGCCCTTTCTGTTCGCTAATTTTTGGATAAAAATAGGATGAATACCGTTCCCCATCCCGCTATTCTCCAGATTTGGCACAAGCGGACTTTTTTCTTTTCCCGCGACTTAAAATGCGGCTCCAAGGACACCGTTTTGAGGACATTGATGTCATCCATTGCGAATCGCAGAAGGCTCTGAACATGTTGAAAGAAGAGGACTTTCAGAAGTGCTTCCAGCAGTGGCAGAAGCGCTGGGACAAGTGTATCTACTCCCAAGGAGACTACTTCGAGGGTGACAGTGCAGATTAGACGAAACAAACTTTGTGTAGTATTTATGACGTCATTCCGGAAGCTTTTTAATCACACCTTGTATAATATAAATAATGTGTGTTTTATATATATACAGAAATTTCTGCGAGTAATCTGTAATGACTTCGATTTATTATCGGCTGTGTATTTGGTTACAATTTATGTCAAATGAATTTTTTAACGTTAACCAATTCAGATATATATATATATATATTTTTTTTTTGTTATTGGTATGAATTGTCAAATATTTAAACTTTAACTGCTCCAACTACTTACCTATAGGAACTAGAGGAAGTATTGTATTCCACACAAACATTTAATATTCGGATTTCCCCAGAAGTAAATGTTTTGGTGTTCCCTGAATAAATAATAAAAACAATTCTACTTGTTCTATCACTTATCTATTTGGTATATAGTGTATTGTATTCCACCCAAATATTTGGTACTGGGAATTTACTATTTACTATACGTAGTACAGAAAGTATTCGAAATACCATCCATGGAAGTGGTAATTTTTATTGCGGGTATTTCGTGGTTCTTAATTGTTTCTTTTATATAGATACCTTTAACTTCTATGACCATAACTATGATTTTGCTTAGGAAACAGCTAATAGTGATATATTGCTGGTTGAGCTGTATACTTTGTTAACGTTGGTTTTTAATACCAAGAAACCCTCTCAGATTCACGCTCACATTCATAATGTGGAGAATAGTGAATCATTCTGTTTAAAGAAACATTTCTCGCCCCACCACAGATCTCTGGGTTGAAAAGTCGAAACGCTGATCACAGGGCAGTCGTATTGTTCTTGAATATCTCTGTATCACATCTTTGGAGGGTACCAAGTAGGTATTGTATTTACTGGACCTTTCGTGGATTCAGGGGAAATCAAAACATAAAATGCCGGTGAAATTTCGGCATCGAATATTTGGATAGAATACAATAATTCCTCTACCTAATAAGTACATGGTAGAGAGAGTAAAAACTTTCACCATTGTAATGCAATATTCTTTAACGGAGAGGTCATATCGTACGATCAATTAATGAAATGGGTGAGGTGATGTTCAGGTGCGATTGGGGTCTATAGAGCTTAAAGTTATCCGGCATTCATCTTTTCAGGATAAGAGAAACCCCAGGAAAAACCTTATCGTAACGGTGATTTAAACTCGGAATTTCTAGATTGTGATAAAGACAGGCTACTCTGATACCACGGAGATGGGCTGGGATACTTTATTACCAAATTCAGTTTGACAAAATGACCCTTGTAGTTCAATATCTTCCGAGTGGGATGATTCAGGCGATAACGTCTGTGACCCGCAATTGGGCGGTCCCGGTTTCAAAACCCCCGGGGCCGACAATCTGGCCGAAGGGTTTTCCACTATTGTTAGGCGAATGCTGGGTTGGATAATTTCATTCTCCTATCATCGCTTTCATCACTCCATTTCATTTCCTCCTTCTTCACCACCGTGCCAAGCATTGAGCTGATCCTTAGGGGTGCAAGTCTTAAAAAGAGGATGGTAATCAATTAAAGAAGAAGAACTTCAGTGCTTTCTTTGGGATGAGATATATTTTTATTTTAAGACATAAAATCCAAATTAATCAACACATTAGAAACCTTAATACATATGAAGTGAAACTGAGCTCATACGGTATTAATTGCTAGTAATATCTGCGCAATAACACAAATCTCTAGTTTTAAAACTTTATAAATATGCTTTTGACACTTCTATCCCCTCCATATTGTTTTTTCTAATAGTAGTATTGTTTGTGTTCATTGTAATTCGTTCTATTGCATCAGTATTTCTTATAATTTTGGATGGCTTTCGGTCATCAAGGACCATTAGCCATCAAGATGCCACATGTATTGCTTACTTTAATCATTAATTAACGCCCTTAACCGGGAGGTCATATCAACGGTGAATGTATGATAAGGATGAAATTATGCTAAAATGAGCCCGGGGTCCATAAAGCTTAGAGTTGCCAGACGTTCGTCTTCTCAGGAAAAGGAAAAGCTGTGGAAATAACCTTATCCAAGTAGCCAACCTTTACCGAGATTCGTGCTTGGGAACTCTTAAATTTGAAGCAGATACGGCACCCCCTCACCACAGAGGCCGACACTCTTATAATTTCCCTCAGTTCAAGATATCCATGCCTATATTAATATTATAAAGAAAGAAAAGTTTTCTGTATATGTAGGGTAGTCTCAAAAACCTCTCAACCGGTTTTATCATTCTTTTGCCATTGAAAATGGCCCTCGATTTTCGGTCTCGAAATAATTATCATGAAAAGAAGCTTTTGTTAATCTAAATTAAATTGTCGTAAACTTTCAGCACTAGTGCTACTACTGTTGAAAGTAGTCTTCAATGTTAGTGTTTTAGTGAAATTACAGTGAAATTGAAGTATATTTTTCTCTGTATATATAATGTAACATAATGTATACCTACTGATGCCCTTCCTTGTATATATGTAGGATATGCAGCACTTCCAGAATATGGAAGACTGTTGGTGGGGGCTAAGCATGTCAAATATTTGCAGTTGTATCATATCTTTTAGCGTGAATACCAGGGAATTTTTCATCCATTACTAGACATAGCCGGGGCTGTACGAAATTACAATTACAAGATTTTGGGTGGAGGTAAATTAAATTAATCAAATCGTCACTCGAGTTTAAAAAGCTAATCGTGCAACGTCGGGCAGCCAGCTAGTATATATTAATGGCGGAGAGTACAAGATGCAACATTAGTATAGGTGCCCTTGGAACTCATTTGTTTATCACTCTTAGCTTAAGTTGACTGTTGTTATGAATTTTATTTCGGCTCTTGTAATCTGGTTTCATTAATATGATAATTCATTACTCATTTTATTGTATATGGTTTTCCTACACGTTAAAACAAAGTCAAACGTTTATATGACAACAAATAATATAAATACAATGTTATAACAACATTTAATAATGGATATTTGGGAACCAATTATGATTTCCTCTCGTTGTGATTTACACGCTATTCTTTTGCTTGCAATCCGTGTAGTATAGCTTCGTTAATCAGCTGAATCTAGTAGGAGTAATAGTAGTAGCAGTAATAATAATAAGAAGAAGAAGAAAGAGAAGACGAAAAAGAAGCAGAAAAGAAAAAAATGTAACCAATCAAATTCGTTAACAAATCAGTAGCTTTCACTAGCAACCCTGGCACAAATTACTAGCTCTATATTGATTTCGAAAGTTCTGTTATCTTCCTAACACAGATTAAGTGGAAGAAATTGCATATTTTAAGACTATCTGTGAATCATGGCCCCCAAAGAGTACAACTGATAGATCATAGCGATTAATATGTTCCTTTTTCTGAATTGAGGTTACCGTCTGACTGTCCCTCGCACATGTATGAAATGTACTTATCTTGTAACAGAAATTGATAACCTGGATAATGTAAAATATCGAACTGGTTGACGTATTGCTCTGATTTTCTCTTGTCTGTGGCAGCGTAAACAAAACCAGTTATTTCTCAACAATGGCTGAGTGTGCTGTGCGGGCGGAGAAAGGGACGGTGTAGTAGCTAATCAGTGTGCCCCATTTATCTTAAAAATTAATGCAGCTGACGATAAATTACGTATTCTAGATATCCCCTGGGTGGCTTCCTCGTAACCTCGGGCGTGGGCGTACCCTAAGTTCAACACTACTGCTCTAGAACTATATTTCTCTTTGTACATACTCTCTCCACCCGAACTGAGTCATTTACTGTTAAATTTGAGTCATACAGATACTGGAATTCAATTTATAAAAATTTTCATATGCTAATAGTATGGACGCATATTATGGGTACGAGCAAGGAGAATTGCATATATTCAACTTATCTCTGCATCTCCTCCTAAAGTACATACTGAGATAAAATGCTGTATCCCGATTTGTTAAATTTTACTAATGATGCACATTTAAACTTTTATATCAACATATTTTAATGTTTGCGTTTCTTTAAATGCTACACGCAGAAAGAATTTTAAGGCAGTCCCCTAATTAACATTCGGAAATTACATCCAAAATTAAATACAACATTTCAATTGCTTTATATTCAATTTATTTTCATATACTTTATGTTGTCGTTTGTTAAGCTATGAAATTCCAAATATAATAGTTGTTATGATAAACAAAGAGGTTGTTTTGTGACCAATAATAAACCATTATTTGCAAACTTTAGGATGTTTATCCACAATATATCCAGAGAAGAACTTACATATGCATTGAAAAGTGTAATTTGCCACAAAAGAAATTCCTGATATGTTACATTTACATGACTCCATCTACTCAGAGGCAGTATTTTTAACACTTAAATAATTTCAGTCTATTATATAATATATAATTCAATAACAGCCTGCCTTAAATCAATACGTGTATGTAACAATATATAAAAAGTGTGTATTACAATCATTGTATATGTTTATATTATTGTATCCATGTGTAATAATGTTATGTGAATGTATTACGTAAGTTAATAATGTAGAAGCTGTGAGAGTAATAGGTTAAAAGTTGCTAAGAATGAGGTAACAAAGAGTTTGAAATTTTAAATGCTACTAGTCATTATTGGAGCAACAATAATGTAAATTTTTAGACAGTTTAAAAATAGCCAATCAACAACCAGAAAAAGCTTAAGATAAATAAAGGTATTCTATTGGACTAGGATTAGCCAATCAGAAACGAAATATAGCAAAATTTTCAAATTTAGAGTTCAGTTGCTTGTAGACAGCGCTTATAGCTGGACGCGTTAGTTGTACACAGGGTTCCAGACGCGAGACACGTCCTCCAGAAATTTAATACGTTTTCGTGTGAGGCGAAAATAGTTTACTTGTTAAAAGGTGCAAGTAATTAATTAAAAAAATCTCACAGCTCTCTCTATATCAGTGAAGTGTTATTTAAATTGTGTCAAGCGTTAATAAAAGGAGTGAAGTAAAATTATAATCTGTGTAAGCCTACATTCTTCAGTCGCACCACAACCCTGTAAAGAGAAACATGTCTCTAACAATAATACTGACGCAGCCGAAGCATACATAAATATATAATATTTAAAGAAACAGTCAAATTAAAAAGTTAATATTATTTTTTAAACTTGGGACAAAGTCCACCTGAAGGTACATTTGGGACGAAGGCTACCGGAAACTGGGTACCATACGTGCGTTGCAACTACTTCAAGTTCGGTTCCCCAACAGTTGAACTATAATAAAACTCCTTCAATACGACCTACTTAAAATTGACGCCCAAAGCGTGGTGATAATAAATAACGTAACAAACCATCTTCTCAAATTGGCGCCTAGCGTGGGGTTAACAAACCATCTTCAAATTTGGCTCCCAAAGTATGGGGCAAATTACAATAACGTAACAAACAAACTTCTGATAATTGTTCTTAGAGAAGCTCATTCTTTCATCTACTTCTTGTTAAAAAAGATAAATTTTTATTACACACACATTTCCTTGTGGGTACAAGAAGTATACAATAGAACCAAAGCAACCGTTAGATTTTTAAGGGTCTATATATAAATGCTTTCTTATTCCATGTCCTTTGAATGACCACAAGAAAAAAACGAATAGTGGCTTACTACGTGACAAAAATCTTATGTGTTACATTCACATGACCTTTTTTGCACACTCTGCTATAAGGAATTCTTACAAGAGATTCTTGTTCTATTTTTTTTATGTTAATCCAGATAAATATTTTCAGAAATATATTTTTATTCACATAGTTGCAGGTACAAGGAAAACACTTATAATTCAAGTGATAATCAAATCCACTGCCATGTGATGACTTTGGAATGTCGTTCTCTTTGCGTGACTACGAGAAAAAAAATCTGATGTGTTACACTCACATGACTTTCTCTACTCTTGTACAAACTATTTATACAAACGCTTATTCTCCTCTATCTTATTTTTAATTTTCTTGTAGATGTAAGGGGAATATATATTTACAAGGGCAATATAGAAATACAGTAGCCTTTAAGCACGTACATATCTCTTAATAGCTGGTTGCTAGGTGCAGCACCATTCCCTTTGCCACAGATTAACACTCTTTGCATATCCAAGACAAAAAAAATCTGATGTGTTATACTCACATGACTTTCTCTACTCTTATACAACCTATTTTTGCAAACGCTTATTCTCCATATGCTTCATGTTAATTGAGATATCGAGATGTTAATCTTATTGCTAATTTTCTTGTAGATGCAAGGGGAATTGCTAGGCTTTAAGCGTTTAAGCGCTGGTTGCTATGCAGAGTACTCCATTCTATTTGTATTACCAGGACAAAAAAAATCTGATGTGTTACACTCACATGACCTTCTCTACTCTTGTACAAACTATTTTTACAAACGCTTATTCTCCATATGCTTCATGTTAATCGAGATGTCAATCTTATTGGTAATTTTCTTGCAGATGCAAGGGGAATATGGTAGCTTTTAAGCGATAGTTAAATATTTTAACGCTGGTTGCTATGTGGCGCATTCCATTCTCTTTGCATGTCCAGGACATAAAAAAATGAATAACGCATTTGAGAAAAAGTACAAGTATTGGAAAATTTAAGGAAATAACAAGCAATATCTCGAAAACGGTTCACTCAACAAAAGAAATGTATATGACATAAGTTGTGTATTTTAACGCGATCTACATTTTTTGTGTAGTAAAATTTTGTCTATCTCTTATGGTTTACTAGTGATGCAAAAGTCGTTCACAATGAAGAATACTTTTGGAGACATTCCCAGAAAATTCGAGATATACATTTCATTTCTCATGACATTACCCTAAACATATGATATTTTCATCAAAATCATTAGAGCCATTTTTGAGAAAATTAAAATTTTCGAAAAATCTTCCATGTAAAGGGTAGTCTGGGGTGGGGGGATTTTCTTGAAAACCTTCGTGTCGCATCTCTGAAAGATACTGAACCTAAATACCAAGTTTGGTGCTTATCCGATTGTTCGTTTTTGAGTTATGCTGTTCACAAACACACACACACACAGACACACACACACACAGACACACACACACACAGACACACACACACACGGACATGTTTCCAAAAATGCTTTTTTTGGATTCAGGAGGTCTCAAAACGTGTATTTCCGGTGAAATCTCGGAATCGAATTTTTGGGTGGAATGCAATACTTCCCCTACTTACTATACGTAGTAGGGAAAGTAAAAATGAATAACGAATTTGAGAAAAAGTATAAGTATTGGAAAATTTAAGGCAATAACAAGCAATATTTCGAAAATGTTTCACTCAACAACAAAAATGTATATAACATAAATTGTGTACTTTAACGCGATCTACATTTTTTGTGTAGTAAAATTTTGTCTATCTCTTATGGTTTACCAGTTATGCAAAAGTCGTTCACAATGAAAAACACTTTTGGAGACATTCCCAGAAAATTCGAGATATACATTTCATTTGTCATGAAAATATCTTAAACATATGATATTTTAATCAAAATCGTTAAAGCCGTTTTTGAGAAAATTAAAATTTTCGAAAAATGTTCCATGTAAAGGGTAGTCTGGGGTGGGGGGACTTTCTTGAAAACCTTAGAAGATACTGAACCTAAATACCAAGTTTGGTGTTTATCCGACTGTTCGTTTCTGAGTTATGCTGTTCACAGACAGACAGACACACAAACAGACAGTCACACAGACACACAGACACACACACGGACATGTTTCCATAAATGCTTTTTTTGGATTCAGGGTGTATCAAAATATGTATTTCCCGTGAAATCTCGGTATGGAATTTTTGGGTGGAATACAACTTCCCCTACTTAGTATAAAATCTGATGTGTTACACTAACATGACTTTCTCTACTCTTGTACAAACTATTTTTACAAACGTTTATTCTCCATATGCTTCATGTTACTCGAGATATCGAGATGTCAATCTTATTGCTAATTTTCTTGTAGATGCAAGGGGAACATGGTTGGTTATAAGCGATAGTCAAATATTTTAAGCGCTGGTTGCTATGTGGCGCATTATATTCTGTTTGCATATCCAGGACATAAAAAATTGAATAACGAATTTGAGAAAAAGTATAAGTATTGGAAAATTTAAGGAAATAACAAGCAATATCTCGAAGATGGTTCACTCAACTAAAAAAATGTATATGACATAAATTGTGTATTTTAACGCGATCTACATTTTTTGTGTATTAAACTTTTGTCTATCTCTTATGGTTTACCAGTTATGCAAAAGTCGTTCACAATAAAGAATACTTTTGGAGACATTCCCAGGAAATTCAAGATATACATTTTATTTGTCATAAAAATATCTTAAACATATGATATTTTAATCAAATTCGTTAGAGCCATTTTTGAGAAATTTAAAATTTTCGAAAAATCTTCCATGTAAGGGGTACTCTGGGGTGGAAGGATTTTCTTGAAAACCTTCGTGTCGCATCCTTGGAAGATACTGAACCCAAATCCCAAGTTTGGTGTTTATCCGACTGTTCGTTTCTGAGTTATGCTGTTCACAGACACACAGACACACACACAGACAGACACACAGACACACACACGGACATGTTTCCAAAACTGCTTTTTTTGGCTTCAGGGGGTCTCAAAACATGTATTTCCAGTGAAATCTCGGTATCGAATTTTTGGGTGGAATACAATACTTCCCCTTCTTACTATACGTAGTAGAGAAAGTAACTAGTAGAGAAAGTAAACAGACCAGATGTATTACATTCACATGACCTTCTTTACCCACGGTCATTTACTTTTATACATCTTCTACAAATTATTCTTGCCAAAGTTTATTCCTCTATCTACTTCAGGTCAATGCAGATAAATAGTTAAACCTTTGCACAAATAACTTCATTACACATTTCATTTGATTCGTATTTAACCGACTTCTGATATTTGATTTGTTATACACAAATCCACAAAAATACATATCAGGCGGACAGACGCACAGATGGTCATTTCTCTAAAAATCCATGTATAACTTTCACATGGCCATCTCTACTCACTGTGGTTTATTTTATATAGCTTATAAAACTACGGAATCTTATTCGGAATCTTATTTTCACATCTACTCCATGTTAATCGAACTAAACCTTTATGGAATTAGTTTAATTACACACTTTGTTGTAGTTAAAAGAGGAATACAGGAAACGGAAGTGATGGTTAAATTCTTAAAACCTCGCCGTTAAATGTGGGGTTTGAAATTCCATACACTTTCCATGACAACGCGAGAAAGAACTGAATAGTTGTTCAGTTCAAATAACAGATTTCTCAGAACAGGCTGATACTACGAAAAACTTGTTTTAAATATATATTTTAATGAAAACCCTTATAGCCATTTTTGAGAAAATAAAAATAACGAATATTCATTGGAAGATTTTCTTGAAAAAATAACATAACCTTAATATAAAAGCGCTTTCTTTTGGATTCAGGGAGCTAAAATAAACAAGTATTTCGATAAAAGCTCGGTATGTTTGCGTGGAATGTATTCCCTCCTCTAAAATAAAGTAGGAATTAAACTTCCGTTAAGAAAAAGTAAAAGAAATCATATTTAATGTACTAAGAGTAAGTAGTAGAAAAAGCAGTTATATACAAGCAAATTACGTTATGTTCATATGCATTTCTTTACCCGCTATCATTTATTTCTATATAACTTCTACAAGTATATTTTATGATCTAGTTCATGTTAAATCTTTACAGAAATAGTTTTATTACACATTTGTTTGTAAGCGGAAGAGAGATGCAGGCAATCCCAGCGATATTAAAATAATTAAAAGCAGTTCGTTATATATTGGGCATGAAATTTCACACTGGTTCCCTGAAATCGCGAGAACTACAGAATTATGACAACGCTTCAAAAAATGACAAGGCATTTAAAAATGGCAAACCAATAACAGTGGATATCATGGAACTGGCTAATGCCACAATCAAAGTTATCGGAAATAAATTGTGTATTTTAAAGAGATCTATACCTACTTTCTGTGTAAATAAGCTTTTATCTATCGCTTATGGTTTACCAGGTATACAAAATTATTTCCGAATGAAGAGGATCCCACAGCTTAATATTATAAATGTTAATATATTTATTTCTTTGTAATATAATACCTTTATGTAATACCTTAATCAAAATCATTATTGCCATTTTTTAGAAAATCAAAAATAGCAAACGATTTTCCAGATTTGGGTACCAGAGATTTTCTTAAAAACCTTCGCGTCGCATTTTCGTTAGGTGCGCCAAGTACGGTACTTATCCAATGAGTGAAATGGCGCTGCGGTAACGTGTGCGTCTCGCATTCGGGAGGTCCCTGCGACCGTACACTCCTAAACATAGGTTTCTCGTGGTTTCCCCGGTCACCAAGCGAATCCTAGGATAATTCTTCTTCTACCATAACTCTCCTGACCCTTATTTCCTATACCCATCATCTTCATTGTCAACCGTTTCAGGGTTGCAGGACCAAGCGACGATGTTTGGCGGGTTGCGGCTGGGAGGTGGCCATGCGCTCTGTGGAACTTTATCCTAACGTCGTCCAGAGACTGCCCGGCTGGAACCCGCTTCTGGGTGCTTTAGGTTGGGAGCTCCTTCGACGGACCCCCGGAGGATGGTTCGGGGCCCTATAGCGTGGGCTCGGGCGGCGTTGGTGATGTAGGAACCGCGTCTGTGCTTGCGCAGGTCGTCAGCCGGATCTGATCGCCCATCGGATCCCTCCCTTCATCTCTCACGGGTGCTTTAGGTTGGGAGCTCCTTCGACGGACCCCCGGAGGATGGTTCGGGGCCCTATAGCGTGGGCTCGGGCGGCGTTGGTGATGTAGGAACCGCGTCTGTGCTTGCGCAGGTCGTCAGCCGGATCTGATCGCCCATCGGGTCCCTCCCTTCATCTCTCACCCCCAGGGAAGCACAAGAGACCGAGAGGCCTGCGATGCGATTCTCTGTCCCGGTTTTGGGGGCTCCCTTCGTTCGTCCGTACCTTCACCTATAACTTTTACGGTATTTATCCGACAGTTCCTTTTTGGGTGATGTTGTTCACGTATACACTACACTGATCATTTCTACAAATGCTTTTTTATATTTAGAAGGCCTCAAAACATGAATATCCGGTTTAAGAGAATCTTTGTGTGGAAGGCAGTGCTTCCTCTACCAGATATAGGATAGAGAATTTACTTTCCCTTTACATATTCCTTATCATTCGCCCTCATATAACTAAGCTGTCTCCTTTAACCCCTGCTGCAGGATTTGTTTACTACATATGCCGCTCCCCCTCTAATTACTAAGCCGGGGTTTCATTCCCTTTCACCGCCACCACAACCGAAGCGATTCAAATAGCCGTGAGTGTTAGAGGGATACGAAATGGACTGTCCATCCATTCATAGCCAAACGTCACCAGTTCGAGTCCCAGCGACTGCCTTGGTAACGGACGAGGAGAGCACGTGTAAAATGACAGGTATAACGGCACCTCCAGCGATTGCAGTCAAAGTGCCTATGGTAAAGGATGGGAGTAGCCCAGGTAAAATGACAGGTATAACGGCATCTCCAGCGATTGCAGTCAAATTGCCTATGGTAAAGGATGGGAGTAGCCCAGGTAAAATGAAAGGTATAACGGCATCTCCAGCGATTGCAGTCAAAGTGCCTATGGTAAAGGATGGGAGTAGCCCAGGTAAAATGACAGGTATAACGGCATCTCCAGCGATTGCAGCCAAAGTGCCTATGGTAAAGGATGGGAGTAGCCCAGGTAAAATGACAGGTATAACGGCATCTCCAGCGATTGCAGTCAAAGTGCCTATGGTAAAGGATGGGAGTAGCCCAGGTAAAATGACAGGTATAACGGCATCTCCAGCGATTGCAGTCAAAGTGCCTATGGTAAAGGACGGGAGTAGCCCAGGTAAAATGACAGGTATAACGGCATCTCCAGCGATTGCAGTCAAAGTGCCTATGGTAAAGGACGGGAGTAGCCCAGGTAAAATGACAGGTATAACGGCACCTTCAGCGACTGAAGTCAGAGTGTCTGTAGTATACTACTGGGAAAGCCCAGGTAAGATGACAGGTGTAAGGCACCTCCAGCGACTGCAGTCAGAGTGCCTGTGGTAAAGGACGGGGGTAGCCCAAGTAAAATGACAGGTATAACGACACCTCCAGCGACTGCAGTCAGAGTGTCTGTCGTAAACGCCTGGGAGAGGCCAGGTAAAATGACAGGTGTAAGACACCTCCAGCGACTGCAGTCAGAGTGACTGTGGTAAACAAGGGGTAGAGCACAGGTAAATGACAGGTGTAACGGCACTCCCGCGACTGCAGTCAGAGTGCCTGTGTTAACGGACAAGGAGAGCCCAAGTAAAATAACAGCTATAATGGCACCCCCGCGACTGCAGTCAGAGTGCCTGTGGTAAAGGACGGGGAGAGCACGTAAAATGGCAGGTATAACGGCAACCCCGTGATTGCAGGCAGAAGGCCTGTGGTAAAGGACGGGGAGGGCACAGGTAAAACGACAGGTGTAACGGCACCTCCAGCAACTGCAGGCAGAGTGCCTGTGGTAAAGGACGGAGAGAGCACAGGTAAAATGACAGGTGTAACGGCACGCTTGGATGCTGACGGGATTACATTTGACCCCTGCATGGTTCTTGCATCCTTGTTTTTAAATAAATCATTACAATTTATTTGAAAAAACTCTCAATGTAGAAACCTATAAATAGCTTAATTTTATTGTCGAAGTTTAGTTTCTATGAAATTAACAACAAAAAAAACCACTGTTAATATATTCTAAAACGTTGCCTAAACATCTTTGTTGCCAAATGGCAAACCTATGCAATAGAGGTTAAATAGAAATCTAATTTATTTCTCTCTTTCCTCCTACACATAACATCGATGCGACGAAGGATCGCATAAACTCTTCCGTTCGCACTTGATAGTTGCTATTATTTCTCAGCCTCGAAGATAGACAGAGAATTTACTTTCCTCTTTATATATTCCCTCTTCCTTATCAATCGCACTTATATAACTAAGCTTGTTTCGGTTTAAATGGAAATCCAATTATCTTTACTCTTTTCTGCCTTCTCATAACATCGATGCGACGAAGGATCACGTAAACACTTTTTTTCATACTCTACTAGTTGCCAAAATTTCCCCTCCTCGCATATCCATTAGATTATAATCCATTTCTATTAACAATTTTTGTCATCTGTGAGCACCGTGTCTAAGCCACGAGAGCGCGCCTCTGACTACTGATTTGTCCCCTGTTTTGATGTATTACTCCATACCTGATTCAGATTTTAATCCAGAATGTAGTTCCAACGGAATTGTTTCTGCGAATCGTGCCATTGTTTGTTATTGTCATTATTCCACACTCCTATTTCGCTTACCCCTGCCCACAAATATAATCCATCTCTATAGTTTCAAAATTCTTACTTAATTTTTATGTCAATGGCGAAGTCGCTTTTATGCTCAACAGATTTGACTTAATGTATAATGCTGATAAACACTGCCAAAGCATTTGACTGTGTAACAAACATATGGTTTGATAGAACAAGGTCAATTTCTGCCTTCGCAGATGTAGGTAAAGGTCATTCATGAAGTGACAAATACAGAAGAATATTGTGGCGTACAGACAGAGCGCAAGAAATATAAGTAGTCTCGAAAGCCACATTTTCTAGAAAACATGTCAAATTGTTACTTGAGTTTCACTAGCAATATATGTGCCAAATCCATTGCAGTATAAAGCGACACACAGCAATTACATTGCTTAAGGATGAAGCAAAGTAATTTTGTTATAATGAATTTTTAGTTCAGTTCTGGACTAATGGCTAGGGGCCCGTATTCATAGATTTCACATTGGTCTGGAGTATCTCCAGACTCATTTGGTCCAGACCAAAGGTCGACCAAGTTTCTGATATTCATAGAAGATAAAAATTCTTGGACCAAGAAAGGCCGTGGATCAGCAAGGAGAAAGTGATAAACGACGAAGAAAGGTAGTTCCGCGACTTCCATAGAGTAGTAAACTAACCACTGTTACCCCCTAGTTTTTAACTTTCTATGGTCGTTTCACAGCTGTTTTTTCGTCGGTTCAGTGCTCACTCCTTGCCCTCAGCAAAAATGGACATAGCCAAGAAGCGTGTTAAAACGGTCGGAGGGAAATGCCTGTTTTCCTTAATAGAAAAAATGATGGATATTATTGAAAACAAATCGGTTTCGATAAATGCAAACGCAAAAAACGAGGCGATATGCAGGGAGATGCATTATATCCCGTCATGTTACGTAAAGTGCACCGTAATCCCGGTTTAACGAAGGTAAATGAGATGCTCAAGCCTCGGTTTTCGTCTCTGGCATACCCTGTCATATAGGTTAGGATGAATCCGTTTTGTCGGCTTTCTAACTTTTGCTTTACTAAACCTGTATTTGTTTTGAAGTTTAGGTCGCCATACTTTCTAAGTATGTATCATTTTGGAGATAGTTTTACCCCACCGTCTCATTTCCCGAATTCTACGCAAGCAGCCACGCCCATCACTCCAAGTCATCCATTTTGTAAGGATGGTCTGCCTTTAATCAACCCTTCCGAGGTAGACCAAAATTTGGCACCGACCAAGGCGTTTGATCCCCGAACCAACGCAAGTCCCGGTCTATGAATAAGAACATCGATGGACCGCTTTAAATCCACCGGAAGTAGCAAGTTGGTCCGGACCAAAATCGACTATGAATACCGCCCTAGAATTCTCAAAGAAAGATACAAAGATGCCTCTTAATGAGCACGATCCGCTCATCGTTTTTGTTGATAAGCAGGAGGAGTAGAACAAAGCTCGGCAGGTCCCGTAGCTCAGTCGATAGTGCACCTGCCTGCACCGTGAGCTATCTCGGGTTCGATTTCCGGCTGAGTGGGAATTTTTCTCTAGCCAAGGTTATTCCCTATCCTCCCCAGAGTCTGGAGGTATAAACGAGAGCGTGAATTTGCGTGTGATCTAATGATTAAAGCCCAAAGTTTACTAGAAAGCCAAAGACAAGCGAATACGGCTTAACACCATTGCCTATAGGCAATAATATGTTCCATGGGAAAGGCCGCCAATAAGACCATTGTAGTTAATGGAGGATAAAATGGAACTTACGAAAAAAAGAAAAGCTCGCTCGCGCTAATTCGCCAGTTCCTCACTGACTTGTGGTTATTTGAAATTGCCCCGTTGGCTTCTGAAACTCTTTTAACGCATGAAGGAATATCTACACACTTGAAATACAGCGCGGTTGGGCCACCTGACATGCTGTCCTTAAGATTCCTTACTGTTTTCATGGAACTGTCAGAAACAACTGAAAATCGATGGGACTTAAAAAGAGTGAGAAAGTATCGAACATATTGAACCATTAATAACGGATATCTCGGTGATGGCTGATGCCACAAAAAAGTATTTGAAAAAATTGTGTTTTAAAGAGATCTACATTTCTTATGTAGTACGTTTTCGTCTATCAATTAACGTTTACCAGTTATACAAGATTACACAAAGTTCCTTCCGAATAAAAGTCTTCACAGGCACTTCCTAGAAAATTCAAAACATACATTGTATTTGTTATATAAATATCTCTGGGAATGCGTCATCGCCCCAATTGGAAGAAGAAGATTTAAATATCTGTCGCCGTTATTCTGTATATTTTAACGACCTTTTGAATGGAACTTTGGAGAAATCTGATCTTTTTCATGGATCTTGGAGACGTTAAGCCGCAAGGTGTAGCCGAAAGTTGTTTATTTGAAGTAGAGGAGTGGAGCAGTTAGACCGCAACTGCGAAGCGACGACAGGGCGTAGCCGTAAGGTTTTGTCCAATATCCATGCTGACGTATTGAATCCTATTATGAACCGATTCCGTAAATGTTATGCATCTCAGATCGTTGTTTACGCATACGGAATTTTATCCATACCTTTGGTATGTGGTAATTTAATCCACATCGTTAGAGCCCTTTTTAGAAAATAAAAAAATTCGAAAAATTTTCCACATAAGAGTAGTTTGGGGCGGGAGGATTTTTCTTGAAAATCTTTGTGTCGCATCTTTGGAAGGTACCGAACCTAAATATCAAGTTTATTTATATTGCTTTGTGTTTTTGAGTTATGCTGTTCACAGACACACACGGACCTTTCCTTATTTTTTATTTGGGTGGCCTCAAAACATGTATTTTCGATGAAATCTCGGTATTGAATTTTTGGGTGGAATGCAATAGCTTCTCTTTCTACTAGGTACGTGGTAGAGAGAGTAAAAAGACCTATAGAAGCCCTCCGTGTAAAGGTAGGATTAAACAGGCACAGAACTTTGATCATTGCAGAAATTATACAACTGGGAACACTTGAAATGAGAAGGTAAAATAAAACGGAATATATAAAATGGACAGAGAATACGTATTAGAAAGTGTGGACTAAGGAAGAAAACACTGAAAGTAATCAGGAAGACGATGTTAGAAGAAACTGCTTACCAAAATATACACCAGAGGAAATGGTGAATGGTAAAATGTTTCGGGATAGACCAAGACATCATGTGATAGCGTGTAATTAATACGTCAAAAATAGAGAGAGAGAGAGAGAGAGAGAGAGAGAGAGAGAGAGAGAGAGAGAGAAGTGGAGACGGTGAAAGAATGGAGGATGTTGGTTTAAACGAAGAGATTGTTATTGGACATAAAACAGAGTTTACTAGATTATATTAACAAATTTAAATATTTAAAATATAGTGATGTTTACCCAAAAGTGAATTTCAGTGTTTCCTGGACTAAAAGTGGATGATTCAATCATGCATCGGTCTTAGAATTAATACATTTTAATTAAAACACAAAATAAGAATGGCAAAGTGTCCCTTTAACTACAAATTCATTAAGGGGCATTTAATGAGTTTTTGCTTTATTGGCATAACCTGTTACCACAGAGCAGGTGCCTCTATTACGTAACAAGCACCAGACAAGCGATGCCATCTGTTATCCTGCTCGCTGTTATGTCTGGCGCCTACAGAAACTGCTCTGAAAACTTGATCTGTTCCTACGAATTAGCTGGAAACCACAGAAGTTTTGAGAATTAAGTTATTGGTTTCTATTTATATAAATAATATTCTGTTACTTTTGCTCCCGTAAGATCCTGGTTTACAGTACACAGAAGATTGAGGCAGGATGTCAAAAACTTGAAGTTAATACATCGCTTATATATCGTCCGAAATTCGACAGATGGCACAATCAAAGAAAGAAAAGAAAGGAAAAACTGGTAGTAGCTGCATGAAGGTTGCAGCTGCTCGTGGGTTCTCATTTGCTGGAGTAGTATACTTTGTATTAACCTTAATTGCACCGCGTGTTGCACGTATTATCAATGTACTTATTGCTAAATAGTTTCCAGTAAATACGACCTCTTGTCATATTAACGGTGTTTGAGATTTGCCAACATCAACTCTTTATAGCCACATGAGAAGATGGATTGTTCATTTCATATTATGTTGAGTAAGCGTCATTGGCTCTTCCGTTAATAGGCTAGACATTTAATATTAATCAATACAATCTGAAAATGACTTCCATTTCAACCAATCATGGCTGGCTGTGGCATAAATTTGTACAATAATTCTGTAGCAATTGATGCTCCACGTCCTATGAATTTATTGTACTTAAACTTAGTTGTTCATAGCTGGTAAACTATGAAAACAAAAGCCCTTCACGTGTGCGAATCAGGATATAAACACATTATGGCCAGCGCCCGGATTTTCATGACATGTCGTTTTATAATTGTTACATCATAGGCATTACTAGATAGATAAGGTATCTTTATTGGTTTCAAATTGTTGAAGTTATTTCACAAGCATTTAGTGTTGGCGGCGCCGTGGCCGAGTGATTAAACCGCTCGCCTCTCACCGAGACGGCCCGGGGTCAATCCCAGGAACCCGCATGTGGGATTTGTGGTGGACAATGCGGCGTCTAGGCGGGTTTTCTCCGGGTTCTCCGATTTCCCCCGCCATTCATTCCACCAACTGCTCGATCATCGCCTTTCCTTTCATCCATTTCACCGCCATTTCGTTTCATCTACTTCCTTCCTCCCATACCAGGCATCGGGCTGATCACCCATCCTGGCTACTCTGTCTGATCCACGAGAGTCTGCTCCTCGACGTCTCTGACCCCAGGCACCCGCCTGTAAGTTCTGGGGGTGTAAGTCCTACATAAGAGGAGGTTAAACAGAGAAAGAAGAACTATTTAGTGCATGGGTCATTTAAGATACAATAGTGTGACAAAATAAACAACAGAGAAAGAAAACACAAGAAAAAGGAACAAGAAATATTACCTTTGTGTAACTGAACAAATTTTACCTAGCTTCGCGCACTTTAGCCAAGAAATTGCCCATGTTTTGCCAGTTCCTCTGGTCAGCCAGTAAATCCCAACATGCCAATCTCTTTCTTGAGGGACTTAAGAATTTGTCTTTCAGTTTAATCGTTCTCTGGTTCTCCCACTGTGCACATTCCGCCAAAATATGTACCCAGTCCTCACCCAATTCACGGAATGGGCAGATTTTCCTGCCAGAATCGTCAGTCATTTTCTTCAGCCCCCCACTCCGAAACCATGCCATTCCTGATCTTTCCTTTGTTCCTAAATTAAGTATATATGCCTCTTTACCCCAGTTCAATTTTATTTCTTTTGCTAGACTTAGAGAAGGTTTAGTTTTACAATTCGATTCTATTTCCTGTTGGTTGATGTCTCTTAGTCTTCTTTTAACACCTTTCCATATGTTTTTGTCATTTTTTTCAGCTCTTAGCCATTCTGACCCCATTCCTATTCTCCTCAAACCCCTTTCCAAATCAGCTGCCCGAAACTTAGGAGACAGGTTTTCTCGCTGGTATTTGTAACATTTGGATCGTAATGTGGAGTTATCCCCCTGCATCAGCCTCAGTCAGTACTTCACTGCTCTTATTTTGCAGTGTATTGTATCTTCATAACATCCCACCTCCCTCAATACCCCCGAATTTGATGTGCCTTGTGAAACTCCAAGACTGTTTTCCAAAATGCTACCTGTGTTTTATTTACATGCTCTGCTCCTTCCCATCCCCAGATTTCACTTCCGTATAACAAAACCGGCCTTATCATAGAGTTATACATCTTTACTAATGTATCTACAGGTATATCCGGTATCCGCGAGAGGGTACGTAATAATTCAATTTAACTTCCCTCGTGCGTTGTAGTTAGTTACTGATAGATATTTGTTCTATTTTCCTCTCATATTACTCCTAAATAGGAGAAATGTTTAACATTTTGTAGTTCTAGCCCCTTGTAATACCATTTCTCATCCTTGCCATACACATAGCCATTTTTAAAGCCATTGTTTTTGTTTTATTAATGTTTACCACCAGACCCCATCGTTTACAATATTCTTCCAACGTATTAATACCTTTCTGTAAGTGTTCTATCGTCACTGACAAAATTAGGTATACATAAATTCTAATCATGTGCCTAGATTATGAAGACGCATATCTATTGGCTCATTTTTGGTCATTTTATGCCATTTTATATATTTAGGGAATTTGTTTAGTTTTACGTACTTATTTTGTCATTTTATACCTTTGAGTCTTTCTTTAGTCATTTTCTTCAATTTACATTGAACACATAAAGGGTTTTATATTACTGACATTTCGTATGGAAATCATTAGAAATTTCAATACTCAGCTGAGAAATTCATGTTTTACTCACATTCTTGGGAAAAAAATCACATTAAGTATGGTCTGAAAGAGATTGTTTGTGGATGGAGTTGTGGCTATTTCCAGAGAAAAAGGTGTAATTAAAGTTATGAATTCATGTCCCAAAATAGGGATGAGAAAATGCCAGTTTTCCGTTTTTTCGTGTTAATGAATGCATACAGTCAAGTTGCTACTGTCCTTAACCTTATGTCGTGTCATAAGTTGAGAAGTCTTCCACATTCCCTTGAATTTTGTGCAATATGGAAACTCAGATAGTTAACGCTATAGTTTGCAAGACCTACTTCAAAAAATGTTTCTTAGTTTTCCTTTCAGATCCTTCAAACAAGAACATGCAACAAACACTTATTATTAATTAAGTTTTACTTTCTCTACCATGTACGCGGTAGGTAGAGATGGTATTGCATTCCATCCCAAAATTTGATACAGAGATTTCAGCGGAAATACACCTTTTAGCGCCATTGAATCCGAATAAAGCATTTTTAGAAACATGCCCGTGTGTGTGTGTGTGTGTGTGTGTGTGTGTGTGTGTCTGTGAAAAGCATAACTCAAAAACGAACAGTCGGATAAGTACAAAACTTGATATTTAGGTTCAGTATCTTCCGAGATTGCGACACGAATATTTTCAAGAAAATCCCCTCAACTCCAACTACTCCTTACATGGAACTTTTTTCAACATTTTTTATTTTCTAAAAAATAGCTCTAACAATTTTGATTAAAATACCATATATTAAAAATATTTACGTAACAAAATGCATCTCTTGAATTTTTTGGTGAAGTCCTCTACATTCGGAAGCAATTTTTTATAATCTTGCATAACTAGTAAACTTAAGTAATAGACGAAAACGTACTACATTAAAATTGTATATCCCTTTAAAACACACAATTTATTTCAAATCTGTATTCTTTTTTTGGCATAAGTCGTTTCAGAGTTATACGTTATTAACGGTTCGAATTGTTCATTACTTGGCCATTTTCTTAAAGTATTGTCAACATTCAGTTGTTCTCACGATTGCTTCGAAGCAGTGTGGAATTTTAAGGGCAGCATATAGCGTCCAGTTTTTAAATATTTGACTATCCCTGTTCTCTTTGTGTCCATAAGAAAATGTGTAATGTAGATGTTTCTGCAAGAGTTTGTTTGGATCATAATGTAAATAATTAAAATAAGCTTTACTAAGAGTAGTTTGTATATCCACTATTAAAATAGCGGTAGAGAAATTCACGTGAATGTTTCACGTTGGATTTTTAAAATATTTCATCATTCTTCTTATACCTATTTTTTCTCCTTGTATAGCGGTTACACCAATGTCTAAATGTGTGTTCTGTGCACTAATTTTAATAAATGAAATAATTATTAGTTTCAGATAACGTTTTTTAAGTCACAAATTATTACAAATAACTCATATACTAATGTTGCGAAACAACCCACATCGACAGTATACTTTAAATAGAGAGAAGCAATGGTTGATAGCGTACGTAAGAATATTTTAATATTGATGAATTCTAAAAATAAAGATTATTACATGTCCAACAATTTAGCGAAGGTAATGTGTCGATATATTTTATATCGTCTTACTGTGTGTAGCAATTGTAGGAATTTTTAAGAAACATTAAATGTGTTAAAAAGATAATTCCAGTTTATAAGGAAGAACCTATTTCTCCAGTGCCCATTTTTTCAAAACTGATTGAAAGTATTATGAATAGGCAGGTTGGTGAATATTTTGGAGGGAATGCCTTGCTGTTGGAGAATCATTTCGGTTTAAGGAGTTGTTGTAGTGGTACTAAAGCTCTAAGTAATTTAGCTAGCTTCACTTTAAATGCTTTTGAGGATCATGAATCTGTAGTTGCTTTATTTTGTGACCAGAGTAAAGCCTTTGACTACGTTACACACCATCAATTATTACACAAAATTGATGGTTTCGAGATCAAGGGCATACCTCTGATCTAATTAGATCGTAGCTGTAATCTAAGATATACATTTTAGACAATGTGCGAAAATGAATGATACTTATTCGGAATTCAGGATGATGAGGCATGGTGCGCTAAGGGATCTGTACTTGGCTTGAATTTGTTTTTGATGATGGTAAATGATATATACGAAGACGTACCTACTGGATCCATAGTTTATCCATCCATAGTATATATATATATACATATGCATCATGCTACAACTTTTATGTCAAGAAATAAACTCAACATGATTTGGAAACAAATACTAACCAGATCTTATGTGGTGCAAAAGCCTGATTTAATAGTAATGAACTTTCCTAAATTAAAATAAACAAAAGGTATTGCCTTTATTTAAAATATAATATAGTAAATCAGAGCTACAAAAAGATGGGTATTGTTGTATATAACTCTTTGACCCCGGAAAATCATATTGTTTATTTGAGTAAAACGCTTTCTAGAATAACATACCTTTTGTACAGTTTATTGACTTAGTTACGATGGACTGTTAAAATATCATATTTGCTTATTTTCAAACTAATGTTGAATCCACCTTATTGTTATGGGGTAATTCTGCACATATTCATAAAATATTTAAAAAGTGTAACAGCTATCTGCAGAGTATCTTCAAAACTCATTGTAAACCCCTACTTAACAAATTTAAAATGTGACTGTGATATCTTTATACTTTCTTGAGGTAGTACTCTAGGTCGAGGATAATATTCAAGATTTATCTAACCATAAAAAGATCATAGTTACAACAGCAGATATTATAGCTTTGACCTACAAAGATATGGATTACAAAAGACAAGGAATAATTATGTATACATGAACCTCAAAACTGGCCTCAAATTTCCATTTGATATATTTGAATTGAATAGATGTTCCTTAAAACGCAAGCAAAATTTCTGGTTGCCTCTTGGACAAAACAAACCATTTTACAACTTAAGCGAATTCTTTTCAGATTAATTTTAGACATGAGATGAACTTTTTATCTCTTATAATCTATGCATAATTGAAAAGTAAGACTTTGTGGAATTTTTATAAATGTTGTTTATAGCTTTCTGTATGCTCAAAGATATGGACATGGATATAACTAAACTAAAATGAAATAAAACGCAGTGTATGTAGCGCCAGTTTGGTTTCAGTGGAATGAAATTGTTAGCGTAAAAAGGGACGAGAACTTAAGCAGCAGGTTAGTTGATATTGGAATCATTGGTGGCCATGCGTTTGTGATTAGAGAAGTTGATTGTTTAAGGTGTGCACATGTTCTTTCTTCTTCAGTCAATTACACCGTACATTTCAAGCAAATGCGCAAAATTAATTATTTCTCTTTTCGAATCTGATTGTCGTTCAAAAACACTATTCTTGCAATTGTGTGTAAACTAATAGCACTCAGCTAAAATAAATAATTTGTTTGTTAACGACGCTGTCAGTTGCCAGAAACATATCAGCGCCGCCGGAGATCTTTTACATGCTAGTAAATCTGCTGATGGGTCCGTCAGTTTTAAGTATACTTAAAAACCATTGGACTGGGCCGGGTTTAAACCCGCAAACTGGGTTCAGAAGGCCAGCGCCTAACCAACTGAGCCTCCATGAGCAAAAATAGCCCTCAGGTGCTTGATATAGCAGATACCATTTGTTGGATAGAGAATTTTCATCCATTTCTATATTTTACACCTCATTGCATTTTACAAACGGATACATTCACATCTTAAAATACCTTTTGCATTCCTTTATTGTATTAGTCAGCGGAGTTCCAAAATTTAACTCCTAAAACATTAATAAAGAATCTGATATGTTACTCTCACATGACTTTCTCTACTCTTGTACAAACTATTTTTACAAACGCTTATTCTCCATGTACTTCATGTTAATCGAGATGTTAATCTTATTGCTAATTTTCTTGTAGATGCAAGGGGAATTGCTAGGCTTTAAGCGATAGTCAAATATTTTAAGAGCTGGTTCCTATGTGGAGTATTCCATTCTCTTTGCATTACCAGGACAAAAAAAAATGAATAACGAATTTGAGAAAAAGTATAAGTATTGGAAAAATTTAAGGGAATAACAAGCAATATCTCGAAAATCGTTCACTCAACAAAAAAAATGTATATGACATAAATTGTGTATTTTAACGCGATCCACATTTATGTGTAGTAAAATTTTGTCTATCTCTTATGGTTTACCAGTTATGCAAAAGTTCGTTCACGATGAAGAATACTTTTGGAGACATTCCCAGAAAATACAAGATATAGACGCATTACATTTGTCATGAAATATCCTAAACATATGATATTTTAATCAAAATCGTTAGAGCCATTTTTGAAAAAACTAAAATTTTCGAAGAATGTTCCAACTAAAGAGTAATATGGGGTGGGGGATTTTCTTGAAAACCTTTGTGTCGCATCCCTGGAAGATACTGAACCTAAATACCAAGTTTGGTGTTTATCCGACTGTTCGTTTCTGAGTTATGCTGTTCACAGACAGACACACAGACACACACACGGACATGTTTCCAAAACTCTGATGTGTTACACTCACATGTTCTCTAATCTTGTACAAACTATTTTTACAAACGCTTATTCTCCATCTACTTCATGTTAATCGAGATAAACATTTGCAGACTCTATCTTATTGCTAATTTTCTTGTAGATGTAAGGGGAATATATATTTACAAGGGCAATATAGAAATACAGTAGGCTTTAAGCACATACATATCTCTTAATAGCTGGTTGCTAAGTGCAGCACCATTCCCTTTGCCACAGATTAATACTCTTTGCATATACAAGACAAAAAAATGAATAACGAATTCCCATTTGAGAAAATAAGCATTGAGAAATTTAAGGGCATAACAAGCAATATCTCGAAAATGGTTCACTCAACAAAAAAAATGTATATGACATAAATTGTGTATTTTAACGCGATATACATTTTTGTGTAGTAAAATTTTGTCTATCTCTTATGGTTTACCAGTTATGCAAAAATCGTTCACAATGAAGCATACTTTTGGAGACATTCCCAGAAAATTTAAGATATACATTTTATTCCTTATGAAAATATTTTAAACATATGATATTTTAACCAAAATCGTTAGAGCCATTTTTGAGAAAATTAAAATTTTCGAAAAATGTTCCATGTAAAGGGTAATCTGGGGTGGGGGATTTTCTGGAAAACCTTCGTGTCGCATCTCTGGAAGATACTGAACCTAAATACCAAGTTTGGTGTTTATCCGACTGTTCGTTTCTGAGTTATGCTGTTCACAGACAGACACAGAGACAGACACACAGACAGACAGAAAGACAGACACACAGACACACACACGGACATGTTTCCAAAAATGCTTTTTTTGATTCAGGGGAGTCTCAAAACATGTATTTCCGGTGAAATCTGGGTATCGAATATTTGGGTGGAATACAATACTTCCCCTACTTACTATGCGTAGTAGAGAAAGTAAGAATGCTTTTTTTGGATTCAGGGGGCCTCAAAACATATATTTCCTGTGAAATCGCGGTATCGAATTTTTGGGTGGAATACAATACTTCCCCTACTTACTATACGTAGTAGAGAAAGTAAGAAGTTTTAATTAAGACGTATGGTCTACTTTCCTTGAAATAATTAGAATAATGTAATCCACTAGCCCTTAGAAATGCATTAAAGAAAGCAATGCTAAAGTATTCATTTAACGTGGAAGAAACTTAGGCGAGGGATGCGTAGTGCCTTATCTAGTTACAAATCCAACAATTCTATATTTAATGGGGATTATCGCCAAGGTAACCGAAACATTAATAGAACTTAGGGGTACTGTTCAATACATTGTTAAATGCCGTTGGTATCACAGGAAAAAAATTCTGCTGTGTTACACTCACATGACTTTCTCTACTCTTGTACAAACTATTTTTACAAACTCTTATTCTCCATCTATTTCATATTAACCGAGATAAAGATTTCCAGAAACGATCTTTTGACATGCAAAAAGAATTACATTTTAAACACAGTGACCAGTTCTAAAAATATTTTACTATGGCTTAAGGCCTACTAATTTCTCCTTGTTTTGTATTTGCAAGGGCAATATAGAAATACAGTAGCCTTTAAGCGCATACATATCTCTTAATAGCTGGTTGCTAGGTGCAGCACCATTCTCTTTGCCAGAGATTAATACTCCTTGCATATCCAAGACAAAAAATGAATAACGAATTCCCATTTGAGAAAATAAGTATTGAAAAATTTAAGGGAATAACAAGCATATCCCGAAAATGGTTCACTTAACAAAAAAAATGTATACGACATAAATTGTGTATTTTAATACGATCCACATTTTTTGTGTAGTAAAATTTTGTCCATCTCTTATGGTTTACCAGTTATGCAAAAGTCGTTCACAATGAAGCATACTTTTGGAGACATTCCCAGAAAATTTAAGATATACATTTTATTCCTTATGAAAATATTTTAAACATATGATATTTTAATCAAAATCGTTAGAGCCATTTTTGAGAAAATGAAAACTTTCGAAAAAGGTGCCACGTAAAGGGTAATCTGGGGTGGGGGATTTTCTTTAAAACCTTCGTGCCGCATCTCTGGAAGATACTGAACCTAAATACCAAATTTGGTGTTTATCCGACTGTTCGTTTCTGAGTTATGCTGTTCACAGACAGATACACACATGGACATGTTTCCAAAAGTGCTTTTTTGGGATTCAGGGGGTCTCAAAGCATGTATTTCCGGTGAAATCTTGGTTTCGAATTTTTGCGTGGAATACAATACTTCCCCTACTTACTATACGTAGTAGAGAAAGTAAAAATATCTTGTAATATATAAACTTTGTATACATATCAACTCGTTTATTAGACGATCTAGCATAGGCGTTAAATCAAAAATTAATACTGTTTATGAACTACTGTTCAGGAAACAGGCTTAATACGGGCAGTAACCGGAAGATTGGGTTGCTTATCGGTTGTAGTCATGCAGACATGTTACGTATTACCTACTTTTTGTCATACATTTCATAACAGTTTCTTATAGAAAGCATCCCCTCACTTTAAAAATGTTATGAAAATATTTCACTGCCCTTTGTTGAATCTCATTCTAGTTGAGAGTCAGTACAAGAAAGAAATTAAACTATGAAACTAGAAAGTAGTTTCTGAAAATCTAGTTTACTAGATTGCTCAAAGTTTTATAAAAGTTAATGTATAACGTTCAGTATACTTATTCGATATACTGTGTATGTTTGAAAGAGGACAGAAGCTATGTATTGCACATTTAATTGCATTTTGAGATATGCCAGTTTGAAGAAATGAAAAAAAGCAATATAGCAGAATGCAATAAGCCAGCAAGCATTCATTTTTTTGCAGAATAACTGAAAATCAGTTATTGCACCTCCGGAATTTCATCCCCATTTTTCACCTTTAGCAGGCAAAAGTATGCCATATCTCGCCCAATCATTACTCAGATTCCTCTTTTTTCGTACAATAAAAGCTTACGACAGTCTCACAGGTGCTGTAAAATTGCTGCTATTGGGTATGCACGTGAATGAAATAATTATACGCCCTAGAACGGATGTGCTAAATATTACCTGAATCTGCAATTAATTGGCAAGTAAAATTTCACACAAGAATTCCCATCAGGTGGATTGAAAGTTGGGCCTGCGGCTTTTTTTCAACCCATTAAGCAGTCACAGCTTCAAAAGAACATGAAGATCTTGAAGACTTCGATTAATCAAGGGGGCATGCAGTGGCGTAGTTGGTATGGCGCACTTTTCTAGATATTATTGAGATAAATAAAATTCAGCAATAAAGGGTATATATTGCGGGAATTCAAGGTGTTATCCGCCAGTGATGTGATAAATGATTATAATTATCCATCATCAGCTTTAGACTGAAATTAGGGGCATACCGCTCTCTCGGTGCCATTGAACCACCCAATTAAAATCCGCCTAACAGCGGCATAGATGATAACTGCAGGTTAAGGACTGAGTGCGACTTCGTAGAAGAAACGATAAGTGGAGTATCTACCTGTAATGGAGCTAAAGGTAGTCTTATCCATTAAATACGAAACGAATTTGTGTAAAAATAACACGTGTATCTCTACCATCATCCAGTCATTTTTATAGTTCTACAAATCATTCATATAATTATCTATCTACGTATCTCCTGTTAAGCATAAAAACTAAATGCAAGAAATATTTCGGTTAGGTAATATTAAGATAATACTTATGTTGAAAGCTGAGAGAAGTGCCAACAGAATTTGATAGGATTATGTAGTTGAGTTGCACCTTCAGCTGAGAATGGAAGGACGTATTCCGAAAATAATTCTATGGCCATCAAAAGCAAGTGCCTTTGTCAACAAAAAGTCGACTCAGCATATTTTAATAAAGATTCTGATAGTCATGAGCTTATGATAAACGAAAAAAGGGTAACCTAGGACTAGGAGCGGAGCGGAGGGGACTAACACCTCGACCTACTAATATCCTTTGTTCCTATACCCGTGTCGGTCACCCCCGGGAGGGAGGGTGACGTGAGAGGAGATAGAGGATGGTCCGACTAGGAGGCACGATAGGGCAGAGGGCAGGGTTCCTACTTTCTCAAAAAACTCCTACATCTGAAAGTATGTTGTTTAATATATTGAGGAATTAAAGAAACAAGAGCGGATATTTCGAAAAAGTCCAGTGTCACAAAAAGTTGTATTACACATAGCATATATTTTAGAAATGTGCAGTAAGATTTTGTCTAATCACGCGCTGCAAAAAATCCCCCAAAATGCATAAATAATTCCGCGAGTTATAAAACAACAGATGGTACAGCTAGGCTTCGACCTAACTTAGGTCTTAATCCAGCAGGTGATACAGGAAGGCGAGTGCGCAACTAAGGCGAACTGTCTGGCTACACACGGTTTTATGTGTTCAAAAGAGCACATAAAACACTGATATAACCGTATAGTTAAAATAAAAATTGAATAAGCACAATAAACACGTTATAAAGAAATGAAAGGAGTGCAGGAGAGCATCTACATCACGAAAGCTTTCAGAACAGAAAGGAATCTGCGCGTTTCCAGACTGAATTGCAAAAATTTCCCGAAGGATGTCGAAACTAGGGACAGAATGACCGCATATCACTGTCTCCAGTTACGCCACTGGTAGTTTGATGATGACCATGATAAACTAAAAAGGGTAACCTCTAGTTGTTTATTGAGAAGCTACTGAGCTGTAGAGTGAGCCACCAGAAGATTAATGAGGCAGCCCTAAGAAACTCTTAATTAATAACTTAAGGTCCAGCTTAACAATTCATTATGTGTCAACATTTGCATTCCACGCCACGCACATCAAGTACATGATTTTATTTTTTTCCAGAGGATATTTTAATTAACGCGGCTTCACAAATTGCATCAAACGCTAATAAGGATATAGCGTCGCAATTAGGGAGGTGCTCCGCGGCGATTCTTAAAGCGTGGGAACGCGATGTATAATTAAACAGTGCACTCCAGGTGTAGTCATTAGCAGTAGATGGTACCGCTTTGTAAATGATCCCTGTAATTTGAAAGGGAACAGTACAACGTAACGGGTTTTAAATTATAAAGCAGATCAAAATCACTTTTCTTGCATCATTGTCCTTAAGAGCAGGTGCATTGAAATGGGAAACGTGTGCTGTCATTAGCAATGTTTTTATTTAGCTCGCCCTGCTGAGAGGGTGGGACTTCTAGAGATCATTCACTGTTATTAGAGAACTAATGGCAGAATACACAAAATATGCAAGTGCGAAAACACTTCTCTATGTTCGACTCGCTTATTTGATGATCAACATCCCCATCAGGGGCCCCAAAAGAAACGATTTCAACAGCTAATTATTGTGTCCTGAAGATGTTTTGTCTTTTCAGAGAGCCCCAAAAGATAGCGATCCTTGATAGGTATTAAAGTCGAATTTCTCACTCTCCTGTATTTTTAAAAGTTTGAGATCTACTTCTAGACTCGTCCCTTAATATTTCTTCACCGCATCCTCTGAATAGTCTAACATTTCACAGAGCTCCAGAAGATAGTTATACTATTATAGGGACCCTATAGGAGTATTAACTCAAAATTAGTTGTTCCCGTAGTACATCCAAACGTTTGAGAAATACGCTTATGCTCGCTCGTTGAAAACATTCGATTTTTGCTTCGTGGTAGCAATGTTATAACAACAATTTTCTGCGCTTCTGTCCTACAGATAGAACTGTACAGTTGTCACAGATGAATAAAATCAAACAACAAGAAATAGTGTGCCATATGAATACAAAAAAGCACCCTTTAAAAGTTCACACTCATGACTATGCACTTTCTGTGATTACACTCTCAACTTTATGGGAACATGCCCGTTTTCATAAGAATAAAAGCTATTTAAGCGAATGTGTGCTCATCTGCACAGCCATTTTCATCGTTACAAACACACTCCTCTCAACTACACTCTTTGACCAAAAAGATCGTTGATCATATCATTTTGTTCGACGGCTTGATGTTCTGTTGGTCTGCTTTGTTTTGCTACAGCTGATTATGCTCCATTGACAATCTTTGCAAACGAGCCCAGAAAATATCCTTTGTTGAATATGCCTAGTTATCCAATGTAATGAAGGCAAATACTAAGCACTTCAAGAAATGAAAAGGACTTAACAAGCATAAATACATAGATGAAAATGCAATTACAAAAGAATAAATAACATGAAGATAAAAAGGCAAACATTTAAAGTAAACAAGAAAACGTAAAACTATAATATTCAATAATGAGAAATTCTTAGTTCATGAGATACTGGAGTCAATGTTCTGATATGAAGCAATTTTCTTGTACGTTAATTAACAACTGCATTTTGCAAATCTTACATTAACTTTCATACCTAACTTTTGGTTATGTATTTGAAGGTATTTTATGACTATAGGTATGATTCTAACTTGATTAAATTCTAACTCATCTAGAGATAAAAATTGTGAAGAAGCTGTTTTGTTGTAGGAGTTTGCACCACGCTTTGGGCGTCAATTTGAAGTAGTTTGTATTGCAGGAGTTGTATTGTATTTCAACTGTTGAGGAACCGAACTTGTAGTAGTTGCAACCGCACGTATGTTAAACAGTTTCTGGTAGCCTTCGCCCCAAATGTACTTTCAGGTGGCCTTTGCCCCAAGTTTAAAAAAATATTAACTTCATTATTAAACTGCTTCTTTGAATGTTTGCCTCGGCTGCATCAGTATTATTGTTAAACCCACGTTTCTCTTAGGCAGGGTTTTGGTAAGACTAAGAATGTAGGCTTACACAGATTTTAAGTTTTAACTCACACTTTTTTATTAATCCTTGCCACCAATTAAATAGCACTTCCCTGATATAACATTTGTTTTTCGTCTCACACGAATACGTATTATATTTTTCTAGAGGATTCATGTTGCATCCGGTTACTATCACTGTCTGCAGGCAACTGACCTGATTTCAACCGTCTAAATTTGTAAACTTCTGTATTTCAAGTCTCTGATTGGCTAGTCCTAGTCCAATGGAATACCTTCATTTAACTAAAGCTTTTTCTCGTTGTTGATTGGCTATTTTAAACCGTCTCAAAGTTTACATTATTGCTGCTCTAATAATGACTAGTAGTATTTAAACTTCCTTACTCATTATTGCATCAAGGTTACCTCATTGTTAGCAACGTTTGACTTATTATTCTCACAGCTCCTACATTATTAAATTACGTAATACATTCACATAACATTATTACACATGGATGCAATAATATAAGCATATGCAATGACTGTTACATACATTTTACAAATTGTTACATACATAATGCTTCAAGGCGGGCTGTTATTGAATTTATATATTATATAATTAGACTGAAATTATTTAAGTGTTAAAAATACTGCCTCAATCGGTACAATCTTTTAAACCTATGAAAGATAATGTCATGAACCCACGTGACCTGTATACTCTGACTCAACCTGATCTACATAGAGAGTTATTTAGAAAGAGCAGAGCTGCATATAGGATAGCTTTCAAGTAGGATAAAAAAGATGGAAATGCAAGATTTATGCAAAATTCGTTAAATATAAAGCTGCATAGGTCCTAAATATAAATGTTAAAGGAGGTAATGATCTTAAGTTAAGAGTCAGTTCTGATGCAAATCCCAATAATTTTAATGAATATCTTATACATACTTCTGAAATATATTCTGTAACCTTACTGTAGCTAAACACAAATATAAATTACTTTTTATTAATTGCTCCAAAAAAATGTTAATATTACATTGAAATTTATTTTGCCAGGATGTCATTAACATTATTACCATAATGAAAAACCTTTTACAGTAAGGTTTGCTATTAGATGTACAACTGGTTTCTTAGAAATAATTATAATTGCACTAACTTATTACATAAACATATGTTTAAACACACGTAAGTTTCCGAATACTTTAAACGTTTTAAAAGTGATTCCAGTCTTTAAACATGGTGATAACAGTGTTCCTGGTAGCTACAACTACAGGCCTGTATCTCTAATACCTTCAGCAAAATATTTGAGTATATGCCAAAGAAAATATGTTTTCTTTTATTTTAATTTATTTATTTTTTATATTTATATATATCTTTTTTTAATCTCACAAGTTATTTCATGAACACCGTTAAGCATTAAGTAGCTTTGAAAATAAACAGATTGTCATCAATGTTACTTTTTGTGATTTAAGTGATACCCAAACCCATGAACTTCCTTAAACTTCAACAGTATGATGGAACTGCTAGCAAGCTTGAATTTCTCAAATCAATTATCAGTGTACACATCGGTAACAAAATATCATCTGAGGCTATGACAGTGAAATATGGAGTACCTCAGATTATGTTCTTTGTCCCTGTTTAGTTTTTATTTATATACATTATTTTTCAGTTAATATTTTAATAAAAGTTTAATTATGCGGAAGGTGCATGCTTATTTACTAGCAGTAATTTTTATTGGAATTAAATAACCTCGCTATACATAATTAAAGTGGATGAAATATTGGTTTAATGCTAATAAATTACATTTAAATGGATAAAAATAAAAAAATCGTATTTTAGTCAAACCAAATATTTAGACTACTGTTGATTGATGTAACGTTTCTAGGAAGTTTTCTTGATTCAAAATTATCATGGAGTAGCCATGTATCATATTTACTAATGTACTAGGTTTAGTTACCTGTTTTGCCAGGTAATTTACGAGAAATGCATATTTTACGTATTTTCAGTGTCATATATTATGGCATTATTGTTTGGGCTCATAGTTCCAATGTTGCGTCCGTTTGAAGATTCAAAGGAGGATCTTAAGAATACCAGTGATTGCTAACTGTGTAATTCGTTGTAAACATCGTCTCCTCATCTTTCAATTGTGCTACTAGATTTCGTGGCGTATGGCGGTACCAGACAGATTACGTGGTACTGCCATACGCCACGACGCCACCTAGAAGCGCAATTGAAAGATAGAAGGAGATGGAATGAAAGGGAAATGATTGAAACGAAATCGTGGTACGAGGACTACACTAAATTCTTTTATAAAATCATACAACTCATGCTTTAAAAAAATTAAATTATTTTATTGTTTTTCAAAATATTCTGCTGTAATATCAATACATTTTTGCATTCTATGAAACCAGTCCTTGAAGCAATGATGTCACTGTTCCTGATACACTTCAGAAACCAACGTTTTATAATGTTCCACTGCTGCATCTGATGAAAAGATGATTCCACGCATTTTATTTTTAGTTTTTGAAAATAAAAAGAAACCACAAGGTGCTAGGTCAGGACTGTATGGTGGACGGTCTAAGGTGCTGACCTTTAGGGCATCCAGTACTCAATCTTTAGTTTTGCTGTATGCGACGATGTATTGACAAGCTGCAGCATTTTTATTTTTGGGCGCTTTTCATGAACTACTTCAAAAATTTGCGATAAACAGACGTTTGTGTACTAATCGGCGGTAACGCTATGTCTGTCTTCTAATGCTATAGTAACAATATGACCCATTTTAGAAAAAAAACTAGTAACTATCTTCTTACCAGCAATGCGAATTCGTCGGACTTTTGTAGGCTTAGGTTCTGTTCGAAAGATCCACTTGCCGATTGATCATAACAACAAACCCATCGGTAACAATGCTCCAAACCAAACTTTAAGTGTCGCTTTGGAATTTCTTCAGGTTTTCTTCACAAATCAACGCGTTGTTGCTTTGATCGGGAGTAGGCTTATGTGGAATCCATTGACAACAACGTTTTCTCACTGTTGTTGTAAAATGTTTTGGATTTGACTCATACCAATGCCTAATGTCGCCCCAATAAATGTATAGATGTCGTCGATCTTCTTCAAGCATTGCTCGAACAGCGGCAATATTTTCATCTTTATCAAGAGTTCTTGGGCGTCCTTCACGAAATTCATCATTAAGAAAAAACCCGATCTCTTTTGAATTCGCAGTATCGCTTATAAATTGTTGCCTTAGATGGGGCTTCTTCTAGATCGGCATTTCTAAGCCGATCTTCACATTGTTTAAGCGTTAATGACGATTTCAAACCGTTAAAAACCATAGCCCGGGAATGCTTTCTAGTCAAATTAATTTTTGAGTCAACACAGAATCTTTAAATGACTATAATTAACAAAGTATTATAGCAAATCGAACAAACCACACGACAATCAACGCGCAAAACATAAAGTAGCTATCATATGCAAAGAAATTTTATTTGTTATTTTATTTTATTTTATGTTATTTTTTATTTTATTTTATTTCCGTTATGGTCCTCGTAAATGAGAAACCATTCCAGCATTTGCCTAACGACCACGGAAAACCACAAAATACCCCTCAGAGTGGGCGGTCGACGAGAGTCGAACTAGACACCTTCCGAATGCTGGCTTCACCGTTACCGCGGAGCCCTCTCGATGGTTTATATCTAACCATACTCAATATGAGACGAGTATGCGCTTGTAAACCTGAGAGTATACTAGCTAATATTCTTACCATGGCGGCGCTCTGGCCGAATGGATAGACCGCTCGCCTCTCACCGAGGCGGCCCGGGTTCAATCCCAGGGACTCGCATGTGGGATTTGTGGTGGACAAAGCGGCGTCTGGGCGGATTTTCTCCGGGTTCTCTGGTTTCCCCCGCCATTCATTCTACCAACCCCAGGCACCCGCCTGTAAGTCCTGGGTGTGTAAGTCCTACATAGGAGGAGGATAATCAGGGAAAGAAGGAAAGATATTCTTACCATTACTAAATTTTTACTTTCTCTACTACGTATAGTGAGTAATTCGATACCGAGATTTCACGGAAAATACATGTTTTGAGACCCCCTGAATCCAAAAAAAGCATTTTGGAAACATGTCGGTGTGTGTGTCTGTGTGTGTGGTGTCTCTGTGTGTCTGTGAACGGCATAACTCAGAAACGAACAGTCGGATAAACACCAAACTTGATATTTAGGTTCAGTATCTTCCAGAGCTGCGACACGAAGGTTTTCAAGAAAATGCTCCCACCCCAGATTACCCTTTACATGGAACATTTTTCGAAAATTTTAACGATTTTGATTAAAATATCATAGGTTTAAGATATCTTTATGACAAATGAAATGTATATCTCGAATTATCTGGGAATGTCTCCAAAAGTATTCATTGTGAATGATTTTTGCATAACTGGTAAACCATACGAGATAAACAAAATTTTAGTACACAAAAAATGTAAACCGCATTAAAATACACAATTTATGTCATATACATTTTTGTTGTTGAGGGAACCATTTTCGAGATATTGCTTGTTATTCCCTTAAATTTTGCAATACTTATACTTTTTCTCAAATGGGAATTCGTTATTCGTTTTTTTTGTCCTGGTAATACAAAGAGAATCACATAGCAACCACCTCTTAATATATTTGACTATCGCTTAAAGCCTAGCAATTCCCCTTGCATCTAGAAGAAAATTAGCAAAAAGATTAACATCTCGATATCTCGATTAACATGAAGTATATGGAGAATAAGCGTTTGTAAAAATAGTTTGTACAAGAGTAGAGAATGTCATGTGAGTGTAACACATCAGAGGTTTTGCAATATGGACACCCCAGTATGCATCATTGCGTTTCTAGCACTTATGTGCTAAAAAATCAGGAGGTACTCAAGAAGTTTTATTTCTAGCAAAAAGAGAGCTTACTAGAATATATTATAGGTACACTGGAGTTTACCTATAATGTATTCTAGTAAGCTGAATTTTATGCATTAGGCGCTAACAAGAAATCCCCGAGAGTGGATTACTGTAAAACCAAGGATACAACTAGTTTAAGATAATTTGAAAAATCTTAAGAGAGACTACCATAAACCTAAAAAGTATACACGCTTTTATTGCGTCCATAATCAGTTACATATCAATTTACTCAAAGATAGAAAACTATAAGACAATTTAAGCAACTCTTAATGCCCTATTTTGATGTAATTTAATAATAAAAGCAATAATAGTAATAATAACAATAATAATGATAATAATTATTGTTATTATTACTATTATTATATTAATAATAAGAACATCAGAGCGGCGGCTGCAACACCAATTCTATTCTATGAGTGCGCTAATAGAACAAATTCGCTGAGCGAATACAGCTGCATAAAACCGCTATATTTTATTGAGATGAATATTTATTCTTTATTATTTTAAGTGTTAAAAGCAGGGATAAGCATAACATTTAACATAAATTCTATAGCATTGGCGTCATTTTAATTTCTTTGTAACCTGCAAAATTTCAATATCTTTATCACTCATCCATATTTTCTTTCTTCGTCCCCGTCCTTGATGGTGTCCATTTTAATATCCTCAAAAGACACGCTGTCCCCTTATCTTATGCTTCCGTGGTCTACTCATCTCAACTGTCTGTATTAAATGAAATGAAAAGAACCGAATTATGTTCGGATATTTAGAGTGCTTATTTCCTATGAAATGCCTGAAGAAATACAGAAGTTATACATCTTTGGAGAATTAAACTCTCTGCATACACCTTACGTAGGAACACATCCGTATACGAGGATACATCTCATAAGCATAAGAATCATGCAAACGTATATTGCAACCAAATGTTTATCACTTTGTGTGGATCCTTCACTGCTCAAGGTCAAAGTAAATTACCATCCCGTCTTTGTGATAATTTTCTTCTGAAATTCTGAATTTGGCAATATTGCGGCTGCACTGTATTCTTTGCATGGCTTTTGACATTCCCTGCCTTGCCATTTAGGGACTTAATTAATTTCATTTAAGGACTTAATTACTTGCTTTCTCCTTTTGCGTAGAACTTGCGACCTATTTCTGCACGTTTTCTTGATCTACTCAATCGTGGCTTAACTTACGGCAATAATACTCAAAAGCTTGCATTCTGGCTTTCAGTGTGCTATTTTCAGTTCAAACGCTTCTCTGCATCGTTTCAAGATAAACTCTATTTCCATGTGTTCAAAGTTTTGAAGTTCCAATATTTTATTGTTAATTTATTTAGGAGGTATATATATATATATATATATATATATATATATATATATGTATATATTTATTTATGTTGAATTAGAGTTTCTTTCTCATGTTATAAGGTGAAAATGAGTATAATAACGGAATCAATGAACGCTTGATGGTATTGATAAAGGTGCTGAAAACTATTGATATGTTTCAGATGGTGCTAAGAAATGTTAAAGGAACAAGTTAGAGTAACTACAATCAAAATTGTGAAGAATTGACTTTACAGTAAATTTGAATTTAAGTTTAAGCCTAAGCGCATGTGTTCCTATTCAGAGTTAGAGCAAAATTATTTTTTCCTGAGCTTCCATTAAAAATGTAGTTTTTTTTTAACTCTTGCGATTTTTAAACATTAACGGGAAGTCAAATTTTTATCGTCGTGCTAGTTAGACACATATTACTATAAAAATAAGTATTTTTAATTGTTACAATACAGACTATAAATTATATTAAGGCTTCTGTTGTTCCTTAAGGTACTAAATGGGCAAATATATGCTTGGTATTGTTAATTCAGCCGAAAAGTATAAATGTCAATCATAAAGGTGTGACAAGAAATATGGCAAGATATATATCTGAAGTTCAACTATTTTAAATTACCTTTGATATGAAATACACTAAGATTAACTATTTTGAATACAATTTCTTGGTTTGAGGATGTGACTTGCCAGGGTATTGGGTCATAAATAGTTTTTGTAAGCTTTAAACTCCATGTAGCCCCTGCTGTTATCACATTCTAACAGAAAATATTATTTAAATCTAAAAACCAAAAAAGAGAGAAATAAAGAAAGAAAACAAAGGGCAGAAACTGGCAATACGACATAGGCATTCTACAAAATTCCTATAACTAGTATATAATTGCTTATAATTGATTTAGTGTCTTCATCACAAATTTTATCACTTGACGATGTCAGTTTAGAGCGAACATATCTGAAACATGTAATTGAATAAATGAGCATTATCATACTCCTGGTCGGTAATTGTATGCGAATATAACAAATTAATTCCAATGAATGATGTGAAAGTCATAGAATATACAAACATGTACAATATATAAAGTAAATAATGATGCATGAATAACTCTGAAGATTCTAATAAAATGAAATTTCAAGAATTGGAGAACGATTTCAAAATTAGGGGAAAACAATTTAATAAACATAATAGTCATGGACGAAGAACTACACCAGCTAACAATGTAAACAGGCAACACTCCAGGAAAAATCAGTATCACCTGCTTACGGTATAAACTAGCGAATAATTTCATTAACTAACAGTTGGCCTCCAAGTATATTTATGATTAAAACCTAACACGGTTGCTTCAAACACAGCACAAATTTAAAAGGAATTTAACATTAAAACAGGCACATATAGATTTAGAAAATTCCTACTAACATACTCATAAAATCACATAGTCAAACAACAGTTCTGAGCAGAAAGAGGTTCTCAAATGAACACAAATACAAACAAATCGGCACACAGCCAACGCAAAAATTTCTGTTCAAAGGAGCGTGTCAAAATCCCACTTTGCCAATTTTAAAGAAAGCTCATGCCGTACAATACATACAAACAGGAAGGTTAGAATAGTAATTTACGTTACACAGACTGAAAACTTGGTTTTACGGTGATTTGAGATATTTTAAGCAGAAACAAAGCTGAGGACGTAATTTCGGGTTGAATCCGTAAACACTATCAATTTTTGAAATGTAAAATTTTATTTCATACTGAATCGAAATTCATTCGTTTAAATATAGATAGTTTATCTGGTCTGCCACATATTTGATACTTTTAAGGCCAATGACCTGATGTTCAATGACCTGAGTAAGGTTTGTTTATTCACTAACACAGCCACTATTAAGTATCCGATTTGCTAGATATTTAACACTTAATTAGGCATATTAACACTTGTTACCATTTTTTACGACCTATTTCTTAAACATATTTATACTTCTAACAATTTCTAACAATTTATATCTTATAAATGTAGTTGCTATTCAGATTTATAATGTTTTTCTCACTAACAATGGATTTTCTTCTATTACAACTTTTATCTATACTCTCTTTTGTTATTGACAATTGGTTACATTTAGTACAGATATTATTATAAATTTTTAAATTACCTTGCTTTCCTCTTTTATGTTCCAGTTACTTTATTTTCTGTTTTTATTTTTCTCTTCTCTTTCGTTTTCTGCCACACATAACCTGCATACTTCATAAGATAATCTGTCATTGATAAGTTGTCATCTCTATTATATTGTGAATAACTTAGGCTTGCCCTAATCTTATGTTGCACAGTAGTACTCCAGAACTTCTTCATAAATAAAACTCTAAATGTCTCAAAATTCATTTGACTATATATTAGATATGTAACCATTCTAAGGTTTTGTTATACAAGCATTTCTCAACAAGGATCATTTTTAATGTTTCAGGCACATTCTTCAATTTAAAATATTCTACTAGATCATTAATAAATTTTAATGGACTTGAGGAAGCATTAAAATAAGGTAATGGTAATTCATTAAGTGCAGAATGATAGTTTGACATCTGATTTGGTATATGCACATGTGTGTCATCATTATTGTTTTGTGTTTGAGATGCTGATGCTATGGAGAAAGCAGTAGCGTCTCTTGTATTATTAGTTAAAAAAGGTGATACACTTCTTTCAGCACTTGCATTATTATCATGCATTTACAGAATTAGTTACATTTGCATTTACTTTTGGTACACTGGCACTTAAATTTTGAAAACTATTTCTATGTTTATCTATTTCTTTGCTACTTTCCTGTGCTTTATCATTTATTTTGTCTATCATTGAAATTACTTGTCTTTTCCCTGTGTGTGCTTCTTTAATTGCATCTGCATTTGTTTTAGGCATTTCATGCATTATACTTATTTCTCCTGTTAAATAAATTTGTATTTGCACAATGTCTGCATTTGTATTTTCCATTTCTTCAGTTTCCTGACTAGTTTGTTGTAACTTATTTAACTGTTTGATGATTTCATTCAACTTATTATTTAAGTCTTTTCTCTCCTCTGTATTAGTTTCAGTTAACCTATTATTAGTTTCCTTTCTCAACTCTGTATAGTTGCAGTTAATTTATTATTAAATTCATTTATCTTATTATTAGTTTCCTGACTAGTTTCTTGTAGTTTGTTTAAATCTGTTCTCAACTCTATACCAGTTTCAGTTAACTTATTACTTAAGTCATTTATTGCTTTTAGAAGACACAAAAAATTTTGTTGTGATAAGTCTTCTTGCTCTTCTTGGCTAGATGTGTGAGGGATAGTGTTTCTTTCATTAGTTGTTTCCTGCACTAATATATGTAAAGGTGATTCACCTTGCATACTACTGCTATCTCTTTCTATACCAAACTGTGAATTTACAGATAACTGTCTTTCTACATCTAACCTATTCGTTTCCTCTAGCTCTGATTGTAAATTTGCATTGTAATCTGTAATGGCTGACCTATCCTCTCTTACTTCCATATTTTCATTGTTTTTCCTTTCCATTTTATTTTTTATATTTTCTATTGTTATATTTGGTTTGGAATTGCTGAATTTTAATTTTCCACTTCTTAACAGTATGTAATTTTCTTAATAACAATATATTCGTAACTATATTGACAATTATATAGTATTGGAATTTTCTGATCATTTCTCTTGCTGTGTTAGTAAATCTTTATGTTCTGGTGTTCCGTCGTATATTCTAGTTGAATTGTTGACTGCGTGCCCCGTACTCCTGAAAGAATTTTTGCTGTCCTTGGATGACGTTTCTTGAGGTTCTACGATGTTCTTGTAGTGAAGTCTTGTAGTTTCGTCGGTTCTTTTCTTCCTTTCGCCTATTCTTGCCCCACGTTTAGGCGCCAAACTTGAGAGGGTTAATACCCCACGTATGGTAGAAACTTTCCGGTGGCCTTTGCCCTGCGTTTACTTTTTTCGGGGCCTTCGCCCTAGTTTAAAAAAAATCAACTTTGTATTTTAATGTTTATTTGAATATTATATATGTATGCCTCGAGTGCGTCAGTAGTAATTTGTAGAAACTCGTATTTCGTAGCAGGGGTAGTACGGCTAAAGAATGAAGTCTTACACAAATTATAATGGTATTTAACTTCGTTTTATTAATCCTTCACACGATTAAATAACACGTCACTGATGTATCCTACTGTAGAGCTGTGAGATTATTGTTACTTGTAATTTTTAACACGTAAACTTTATATTATTCACACCGTAATGAATTTTTTGTCTCACACTGAATACGTACCAGGCGAACTGCTTGGGAACGCTGCCTTCTACCATCTGGCGCCTAAATTCGTACATTTACTCTATTGGCTAATCCTACTCCAAAAGTATACCTTTATTTAACTTTCAGCTTTTCTAGTTTTTGATTTGCTATTTTTAAATATTACATTATTGTTCCAAGAATTATTAGTAGCATTATTAAACTTTCTAATTTATTGTTGTCTCAAGGTTACCTCATTGTTAGCTCATTGTTAGCAACTTTCGGCTTCTACATTGTAATTCAGTTTGCTACGGAAGGTATTTTACTTCTATTCTCACAGCACCTACATTGTTAAATTACTTAATACATTCACATAACATTATTATATTTGCACATAATAATATAAGCATAATGCAATGACTGTTACATACACTTTATATATTATATTATGCACATATTGCTTTAAACCGGGCTGTTATTATATTTTATATTATATAACTAGACAGATATCATCCAAGTGTTAAAAATACTGCCTCAATTTAGTTTCAAAGCCTTAAAGCACTGACAGCTCTAAGCGAAAGTATGTAACGCTCAACTCGAGTGGTGGAGAAGTTGCCTAGCAAGCAAGGCGCTCAATCCGAAGAGTACTAATAGTTTAACGATATTAATCATAAACAGGCAGCAAATATCGTGTGTCACAAAGCCACATGCAAAAGTATAAAATGAAGTAAAGAATCGAAAATACTCGTTTTTCATGCACTACTCTACCAATGTTCATTTATTCTCCACAAATAATGTTTGTATTTACATTCGCAGAAGAAAGCCGCAACCGCTGTTGAGAAATTCATATTGCCTTACGCTAGCGATGATGACTATTCCGCTTAGAGCTTTCACGGACCTTCCATATAGATAAAGAAAATACGCAGTGCAAAAGAGTTGTTGGTAGGACCTTACCAACCGCCGTCTGTTGCTACGACGGGCAACGTTTCCGACACACAATTCATGCACCTGTGAAAAAGTGTTTGGGGATTGAATTCTAGGCTCAGGGGCTAGACAAACAGCGCACTTTGTAATGAATACCTAGTAGTTTATTCACATGTTGGCAAGTTGACGTCCCTTCTGTTTATAGGTATCAATATACCGAAATGAGATATAGTGTAGTAAATAAGGTTTACCTCCGTCCGAAAGAGAAGATAATACCACATAAATGTTAGGCCAAGTCAATTCCGACTAAAGGCTATTTCACTTCCTTATAAAATCAAAACAAGTTGAGTGAATTCAGCATGCCCAGATGGTGCACATTGTAAACTGGGCTGGTAAACAAAATTCAAATACCGCAAGCAAGCCAACTGCTGTACACAATATATAACCAATATTATAAAGTATATAAAGTATTATTTTAATAAAGGAAAGAAGAAAACTTCTGAATATCTACTCTCCGGATCTAACCTTGGTTTTATGGAAAATGCTATACTTCAGATATGGCAAATACAAAAGCAAAACTAAGTTTATGCACATTTAATAAACAAAAACACATAAATAATAAAATGGCTCTTCAAAAATTCGTTTTCGAGAATATACTTACTCGTAAGGCATACCTCTGAGTGTAAATGTCCTGGAGCAAAAATTTGAGAACTGGTTGCTTAATTCTGTAAGACTCTTGATTTGTACAGCTAACTCTACACAGATTGTCAATAAATCTACTAACAGATGATATGAGAGTATTCTAAAAGGAAATTCTGTGCAGATCAGAAAATTGTTGTTTTGTGCCTTAACTTCAATGGAAAAGTTTTATTTACGTTTCATGTTAAAACTGGAGATCATCACGTTTGAAATTTCTTTACCTTTTGTAATTAGAGCTAAAAAAGGAGAAAAGGCAAATTTGAAAGCAGTAAAAGTTGAAAATTCTGAATTAAGGTAATGTTAAATTAAACATTTGTTATGTTACATTCATATGACTTTTTCTACCCTCTAAGGCTTATTAGTGCGCAGGTACTAATTATTCTTACGAAAGTTTATTGTTCTGTTTACTTCATTTTAAGCGAGTTAAACCGTTACGGAAATATCGGCATTACACTTTAGATACAAAGGAAATAACAATAGTCAAAAATTCAGAACTGGGTGATATACGCTGCCTTAAAATTCCATATTCTTTCCATGACATCGCGAGAAACAGTTGAAAATTGACAAGACTTTGAAGGAATAAGTATCGAACAATTCGAACCAATAATTATGCATATCCTGGAAATGGCTAACGCCACAAAAACGTTATTTGACAGAAATTGTGTGTTTTAAAGAGCTGCACGTCTTTGTGTGGGCGCAGCGGTTTCATTTCCGGCTCTCATGCTGAGGGTCCGGGGTTCAATTCTCGTCTGTGGGGTGTTGATTTTATGTCTATCTAAACCTTCACCTCTGACTTGCTCATGTGAAGTATCCCCAAAGTCAAGCGTTGTCCGGAGTACACGATAAAAGCTGTAGGTTCTCTCATCCCACCGCCACCCTTATCATCACCCCACCATCGAAGGCAACGGATTCTGCTGAGTGCCTCCTCCTCAGATGTGGGTCAAGTCATCACTTGGTGGAATGAGGTATCCCCGAAGGTCGTAGACCATATGGGAAGCGTTAAAACCACGATGACAACATTTTTTGTGTAGTGCGTTTACGTGTATCGCTTGATTTTTATCAGTTATTCAAGATTATATAAATTTTCTCCTGAAAGAAGAGGACGTCATAAACTATTCCCAGGAAATTCAAGTTATAATTTTATTTGTCATGTAAATTTATTTAATATATGGCATCTTAATCAAAATTGTTCAAGCAAATTTTCAGAAAATCAAATTAATCAAATCCTTCCATGTAAAGCATAGTTTGGGGTGAGATTTTCTTGAAAATCTTCGTGTCGCATCTTTGGAAGGAACTGAGCTTAAACACCAAGTTTGGTGTGCATCTGATATTTATTTTTGTGTCATGCCGTTCACAGACACACACACATACACACACACACACACAGAGGGGAACACAGTCACACACGTGCGGACATTTTTCTGAAAATTACTTTTATTCAAGGGTTTCAAAACAGGTATTTCCGGTAAATCTCCATATCAAATTTTTGAGTGTAGTGCAATATCTTCTCTGCGTACTATGTACTAGGATGTAGAGGAAGTAAAAATATACTATATCCTTTATGGCAAAGAATAACAAAAAGGAAAACAACCAGTCTTTGCTTTTTATGGCATATTTTAACACCATTGCCAGTCAGAGGGGAATGCACGTAGGAGTGTTCTACCTCTCCTTCTAAACCACTACTGGATCGATTTCAATCAACTTGTTCCATTGACTGTTGCTACTTGAGCAAAAGTGCAATATGTGTTAGACAACCGTTGAGCACCATTATGTGAGGGATGCGGGGAGAGAACATTCAAAGTGACAAATATATGAGTTTTAGGGAAGCTGATTTAAATCATCAGGTATCGCATATCAGCGAAATAAAGGTGTGCGAACAATAAAGCATGCCCTAGGAAATTCTAGAACATGCCCACAGTTGTAAAATGTATTAAAATATTGTAGATGTTTTCAGAACGTTAGAATATTTCAGAAAAGCTGGGAACATTCTGAAACATGCCTTTTATAGGCAAGCTTTGAGCGAACCTTAGTTTTGTGGCCATAAACCAGTGTTATATCGTAGTTCCGAAGTTATATCTTTAAATTAAGTATACTGCATATTTGTACATATTCACATAGGTGTCTTAGTTATGGTATTTGTATATTGTTTTAAGTTTAAAATAAAATTTAGCGTTAATATCCTCATTCAAACCCAGATTACTGCCATAAACAAACTACTCTGAAATATTTAAATTCCACAAAACAGCATGGAAAGGAGATTTGTCCATCATGGTTAGTTACTTTTAAATAAATATATTTATGGACCTAAAAACAAACGAGGGCGATACGGGCCCTCTTTATCTACAGATATAAGAGGTGAGATTATACTCAGAAGGCCGTTTTATGTGTTTTAGACAGGGATCCGGAAATCCATCTTTACGTGTTTCACTTAAGAGTGATGTAGCTGGTTTTTGCATCGTTTAATATTAGCTAAAGCTGTGGCTTTATTTTTAAAGATATTGTGTGTAAATTCTCCATGCAATATAAAAAAATCTGTTTCGAAACGGTTTGTTTTATATAAAGTCCGAAAAACAGTCTAAATACGAGGGAAATCCAGAAAGTCCCAAACGTTTTGGCCTATCTTGGCGATGAGTAGGGCTAGAGCCACTGTCAGAACGTTCCTACATTCAGTATGCATCCAGCTGTGGTAGCGTTAGGACTGTGCCTTCCTTACTGTGCTCTCTGTGAGTTGTTAAAATGTGCGCTGCAATAGAAAATCCCGCCACTTGTGAAGTTCAGTTGGCTAAAAAGGACAAACCAATTGAAATTTATCGTCAACTTTGTGATGTTTACGAGCAGGGAATAATGAGTGAATTCCGAGTGCATTGGTTTTAAAAATGGCCGCACCAATGTTCCCGATGAGGATCGTAGCGGTAGGCCTAACCTTATGATTGATGAACTGTCAATACAAATCAATGGCAAAATTCGTGAAAATCGTCGTTTCACGATTACAGAACTTTCGGAACATTTTCCCGAAATTTCACGGAGTTTGGTGCATCAAATTGATGCTTTGATATTGACGCTGAACTGCATGCCGGTGTAAACCAGTGGTTGAAGTCGCAGGCGGCAGATTTCTAGAGAGAGGGTATTGAAAAACTTGTACCACGGTATGATAAATGCCTCAATTTGAATGGCGACTATGTAGAAAAATAGCTTAAGAGTGTACCTTTCAAATGTGGATAATAAACGTTGATATTTGATTTTTGTTAATTGTTTATTTCAAAACGTCTGGGGCTTTCTGGTTTACCCTCGTATATTAATAGACACCCGCATATAATCTAGTTGCTTTCACTGGAAATAAATTGCTACAGATGGACGATACCTTAAAGATAAGGATTTAACATTCACATTACTTATAATGACGTTCATATTACTATGAAAGGATATCATAGCACTCGAGGAAAACATAGACCCAATATCACAAACGCGCCCGAACAGCAAAACTTCTGTTTTAATAACTCTGACAACCATAGTGTCTCTGCAGTCTAGTGGTTGGCTAGTTGCTAGTATGGAATCAGGACTGTCAAGTCCAATGCCACGAATAGCCTGTGGTGGCTTTTGTAGCATGGGTCCAATTCATGACCTTAAAGATAGCTAGGTTACATTATGGCCCTCCAACAGAAGGACTCATATCTTGTAGCTCGCCTGTGCTATTGACACCACTTTGCAACCTTGACATTTCTGCTATAAATCGAAAGGTCCTATTTCGTTTTCTAACTGTAGGAACTTTTTATTAATTAGGATTACTCCGTGTCCGATGCAGATACTAATGAAAGTATGAATACCTGTTTTGTTTAATTTTTATAGCCTAAGGTAATAAAGGCTACGGAGCATGACAAAATTCTAGATACTTAACCGTCGTTGCTGAGGAATGGTTTCCAAAGTCAAAGTCGCCATTATGGCCTTAGTTCCTGCGGTTGATCTATCACTCACGCATAAACAGAATTGAAAAGTCTCATTTGATGGTAATAAAATGTGGTGTAAATTTTAATAATATTTTCCTTTAAAAGGTTCTTAATCGAAAGTGGTTATTAGCAGTATTAGATATCAATATAGTACAAAATAACAAAACCTTATATATGTTCTGTCATGATCAACCGGATTATAAATGAGTAGCATATTGTATTACGCCATGTACAACTTAATATTTATATTTGTTTTGGTGGTTAATTGAAACATTTTTCTTGTTCTTTTTCTTTTTTTCATTTTGATTGTGATTTTTTCCCTATATGTGTATTAACAATTAAAAGATTTTCGGTTCTTTGTATAGAAAGCTTAGAAACCAATGACCAAAATTTGACTGACTTCAGTAAAGGAATTCCAAACATTTAGGATGACGTAACCCGCGAATAAATAGAAATCTGTCGCTGCATACGTTTTTCTTCAACGCAAGAGTTCCTTTATTCATCATTTTACGTTTGAAATGTACTTTTCTATGCCCATAACAGAAAATCTTGTATTTCCAGCATTATAATGCTCAGATGTAGTATTCTTTGTTAGCTCTCTCTCTCTCTCTCTCTCCTTCGACTTTCCACTTAAGGACATTCCAATTACGGATCGTATCTCAGCGCGTTGCATTATGCTGTTTTAAATAGCAGCTCATAAACAACAATGTGGTTAATTTATTAGGAAAGTTGTGCTAATTTCTCCAGTCCAAGTTCTTATTTTCTTGCTCTTTCTTACATACAAACGACGGCACGCGCTTACACACCTGTTGCGTGCTTTGCATGTTAAACATCTGAAATGTGAATAGCAGCCAATTTCACGGCACGTAAACTGCCAAGTTGATACTCCGTCGCATTCATAACAATAGGCTTGTGTAAGCCCCCAAGGCTGGTAGCAGGTGTTTGTCTGCTACTAAACTGATCAATTTAGGAGCCACCTTAAAGTGTGAAACAAGTGATTAGTATACAAGAAACCATCAGATTATTATAGAAAAAAGCACATTTGCACGGGCGCTTTAATATGATGCTTTGATTCAAGCAAACAAGAAGTTTCAGATTGCCTCCATGTTCAGTGGTTAGCAATCTTTCTTCTCAACCCAGGTTCGATTCCCACCTGAGGCAGGAGAATGCTTCTCTAATGGGAATCGTTTACTACACTCTGGAGAGTGTGGAAGTAATTGTGAGTGTGTTGCTTGGCATAAGTAATTAAATCCAAATTTAAAACACAATTCAGGTTACTAAAATGATCAAGAGTGTCCCAGGTCAAACCATCCGAAATGATAATGGAAGTTAAAGGGGGCTATACAAATGAAGCAATAAAAAATATCTGACGTGATACACTCATATGACATTCCCTATCCTCTAACTTCATTAGTGGGTATACGAACCATTCTTACTAAACCTTATTTTTCTATCTACTACTTATAATCCAAATAAAGCTTTGTAAAAATACCTACATTACACGTTTCGTTATAAATACAAAGAAAAGAGAATGTTTAAGAACGGAAAATATTTGCTCCGTGAAATACATATTGTTTCAATGCAATCGTGAGAAACAATTGAAAATCAATTTCTCAATAAGTAGTGAACAATTAGAACCTTGTTTTAACGGATATCTCAGAAATGCCTTATGCCACAGAGAAAGTTATTTTAAGCAAATTGTGTGTTTTAAAGATATCTACATGTTTTGTGTGGTACAATTTCGTCTATCGCTTAACGTTTACAAGTTATACAAGATTATACAGAATTCCTTCCGAGTGAAGAGGACTTCCTAGGCTATTCCCAGAAAATTCAAGATAAACATTTTATTTATCAGGTAAATATTTTTAATATACGGTATTTTAATCAACATCGTTGGGGCCATTTTTTATAAAATAAAAGGTTTCGAAAAATGTGCTATGCAAGGGATAGTTGGGGTAGGGGAATTTTCTTGAAAATCCTCGTGTCGCATCCTTGGAAGATACTAAACCTAAATACTAAGCTTGGTATTAATCCGACTTTTGTTTTTGAGTTATGTTGTTTACAAGGCAGACACAACACACACACGGACATGTTTTAAAAAATGCTTTATTTGGATTGGGGCACCTCAAAACATGTATTTCCGGTGAAATCTCGGTATCGAATTTTTGGGTGGAATACAATACTTCCCCTACTTACTATACGTAGTAGCGAAAGTAAAAAGAAGGAGAAGAAAGAAAGAAACAAAGAAAGAAAGAAAAGAAAGGTAGCTCCGATATTTATTTTGCTTTGTATTTTAATTCATAGAACTGATATAGCGTAACTGTTACTTTGTTTCAAAGGGAGGGCCGCTGATAAGACCATTGTGGTTTAAAGGCGTGGTATAGAACTAAAACGTCTGATGTGTTACACTCACATGACTTTCTCTACTCTTGTACAAACTACTTTTACAAACGCTTATTCTCCATATGCTTCACGTTGATCGAGATGTTAATCTTATTGCTAATTTTCTTGTTGATGCAAGGGGAATTGCTAGGCTTTAAGCGATAGTCAAATATTTTAAGAGCTGGTTGCTATGTGGCGCATTCCATTCTCTTTGCATTACCAGGACAAAACAAAATGAATAACGAATTTCCATTTGAGAAAAAGTATTGGAAAATTTAAGGGAAGAAAAAGCAATATGTCGAAAATGGTTCACACAACAAAAAGAATGTATATGACATAAATTATGTATTTTAACGCGAGCTGCATTTTTTGTGTAGTAAAATTTGGTCTATCTCTTATGGTTTACCAGTTATGCAAAAGTCGTTCACAAGGAAAAATACTTCTGGAGACATTCCCAAAATTCGAGATATACATTTCATTTATCATAAAAATATCTTAAACATATAATATTTTAATCGAAGTCGTTAGAGGCATTTTTGAGAAAATTAAAATTTTCTAAAAATGTTCTATTTAAAGAGTAATCTGGGGTAGGGGGATTTTCTTGAAAACCTTTCATGCCGCATCTCTGGAAGATACTGAACCTAAATACCAAGTTTGGTGCTTATCCGACTGTTTGTTTCTGAGTTATACTGTCCACAGACAGCCACACACGGACATGTCTCCAAAAAAGCTTTTCTTGAATTCAGGGGGTCTCAAAACATATATTTGCGGTGAAATCCCGGTATCGAATTTTTGGGTGGAATACAATACTACCCCTACTTACTATATGTGGTAGAGAAAGCAAAATTAAAATACAAAGTCAGTACCGGACTGGCCACGAAGTGAAGCAGTTGCAAAATTCAGATTAGCCACCGGACATGACTGCTTGCCCAAACACTTCTGGCGTATTGCCTTACTTCAATCCCCTAGCTGACCGCTCTGCAACCAGAACATTGCAATGGACTCGGACCATCTTAAAAGCTGCTCCAATCTGCTCTCTGCAACACTGGATGATATTGGGTAGCAAGAGAGAAGCTCATGAACCTCATGCAGTAAATTGTTTTATTATTTCCTGTTCTGTTTTGTATTTATTTTAATATCTTTGTCTCGTCATTTGTGTGAATTACTTTATATTAACACTTACCTGTATGCTGCCATTTGTATAGCTAAATGATCTCAAAACCTCTGCATTAAATAAATAAAATGAGTAGAATATTATACAGGTATACAAGTAATCAATATTATATTGATGACATCAGCATAACAGGTATATAAATATATAATACTTAGACTTTCAACAATGGCTTTTGCCACGAATAAATGTTATAGTAACACTTTCTTATACTAAAGATAGTCATCGTTTATTAGGTTTTTTATATAGATTGAAAAATCCACTTTAGGAATGTAATATTTACATTGTGAGTTGTTAAAGTGTTTAATGTATTTATATTTATTGCCATTTAGAGCTTTACTCAGTCTGGGCCATGGAATTTCTAAACTATTATTGCTTCTCGGATTATTTTGATGTATAGAGGAAATGCTTTGGAATTTTCTTTCACGTATAGTAAATAAGTGAGGATGTATACACTGGTAACTTATTGTAAATTTTACATGAATGTGTGTTTTTTAATTTTTTTAATTTTAAGGCAGCATTTTTAACCGCATGAAGGCAATGTTAGCTTTGCTGGCTTTCTCCTATAGTAGGATTCCATAGCTTAAGTGAGAGTGAAATAGGACCTATATATATAAAACAATAGTTTCTCTGTTATAAATGAAAGAAAGAATCAAAACTAGTCTGACAAATCTCTTCAATGAGGATATATTTCCTTTTAATAATTTAATATCCCTTACAACACTACCAGAACCTCAAAGCCATGCATGAATTATTAATGATCCTTAGGTGCAAATGTCTGAGAGTTCCAGTTATTCCTTTTTTTCATAACAAGCGAGAGTACTGTGAAGATGGTGTAAAAATGGAGGGAGCTAACTTCAATATAACTACGAAATTGGGTCTCTCGGTGTACTGAAGGAAACGCTACTTACACGAACAAAGACCTCAGTGTAGGTAAAACATTATTGATAACAAGAGAAATCCAACATTTCAGTAAGCGAAGCCATAGCTTTGAAAAAAATTCTGATGTGTTACACTCAAATGACTTTCTCTACTCTTGTACAAACTATTTTTACAAACGCTTATTCTCCTTGTGTTCATATTAATCGAGATATCGAGATGTTAATCATGTTGCTAATTTTCTTGTAGATGCAAGGGGAATTGGTAGGCTTTAAACTGTAGTCAAATATTTTAAGAACTGGTTGCTATGTGGAGAATTCCATTCTCTTTGCATTACCAGGACAAACAAAAATGAATAACGAATTCCCATTTGAGAAAAAGTGTTCAAGTATTGGAAAATTTAAGGGAATAACAAGCAATATCTTGAAAATGGTTCACTCAACAAAAAAAATGTATATGACATACATTGTATATTTTAACGCGATCTACATTTTTTGTGTAGTAAAATTTTGTTTATCTCTTGTGGTTTACCAGTTATGCAAAAGTCGTTCACAATGAAGAATACTTTTGGAGACATTCCCAGAAAATTCGAGATATACATTTCATTTGTCATGAAAATATCTTAAATATATGATATTTTAATCAAAATCCTTAGAGCCATTTTTGAGAAAATTAAAATTTTCGAAAAATGTTCCATGTAAAGGGTAATGTGGGGTGGGGAATTTTCTTGAAAAGCTTCTTGTCGCATCTCTGGAAGATACTGAACCTAAATACCAAGTTTGGTGTTTATCTGGTTTATCTGGTGTTTATTACTTTCTGAGTTATGCTGTTCACAGACACACAGACACACGGACATGATTCCAAAAATGCTTTTTTTTGGATTCAGGGGGCCTCAAAACATGTACTTCCGGTGAAATCTCGGTATGGAATTTTTGGGTGGAATACAATACTTACCCTATTTATTATACATGGTACAGAAGGTAAAACATTGGAATGCAGGAAAAACTAAGGTTAATTATAAAGTCTGAGATTGCAGAAATAGTGACAACGGGCGCTAAGTTCACTCCTGCTTTGCAGTTTTATTGACTTAAATGCGTGGAGCATATTAATCAGCGATCTTTGCAACCCACTCTGGGACTAAATATGAGCATTTTGATTTTTTTCTGACTGACAATCATGTAGCATTAAATTCATAATCTGAATCTAAGAACTCAAATGAAAGGTTATAACTTCAGCACTGATAGTTAAAGATTTCCAATCAATGTACCACTATAAAAAGTATACTGTTACATTCACACGAGTTCTATACCCACTGACATCTATTTTTATGTCTTCTAAAATTTATTTTTAGAATTTATTTTTCTATCTGTATAACATTAGTACAGAAACGTTTAAAGAAATGGTTTCATTACAAATTGGGTACAAAGAGAATGTAGGGGGCTGCAGCTATATTAAGATATTTAAAAAGTGGATAGTTTAATGCTAACTATGAAGTTCCATACTCTTTCCATAGCATTGCGAAAACAAATACATGGTGATTTAGTACCTCAAAATTAATAAAGTTTTTGAAAATTCAAACCAATAATAAGGCATATCTCGTAAATTGATAATATCATAAATGTGTTTATATAACATTAATTGCATGCTTTCACGAGGTATAAATTTTTCGTTTCATTTTATTTCTAATACAAATATACTCAATATCTTTTGAGAAAATGAAAATAACAGAAATGTGTCCTTGTAAAGAGTAGTTTGATATGGAGAAATTTTCTTCAGAACCTTGGTTATTGAACCTTTTCAGGATATTGAACCTAAACACCAACTGTGCTTATGTGTTACGCTGCTCATAGACTCACAACGTTTTTCTAAAAATGCTTTTTGTTATTCAATGGACCTCAAAACATTCATTTCTAGTGAAGTCTTCGTGGAGTTTTTTGTTGGAATGCTAATACTAAGTGTCAGAGAAAATAAAAATTTGCAAAGATACATGTGATGAACACTTGTACATTCGCACCTGCTAGAATGTATTTATGTCAATTATGAATAATGTAAATCAATAATTTATGTGAGTGACTCTGAAATGTATTTAAACTGCCATGTCCCCTTATTAGCTGCTGGTTTACTCCAAAATATTCCACAAATGTGTTATAAAACACAAAAATATGTTAAGCGTATTGAATAATTGAACAATCAAGCTATTACTTATCATAATATTATTATAAGTATGTGAGGTGAAACAAACTTTGCAGATTGTAATGAATGCAAAATTCAAACTTATATCTACATTACTGTAGCACTTTAATCATTAGACGGTCGCCTTTATTTTCAGATTTATGTCAGTGCTCCATTTTCAGATATTAAAAAGGCAGGATATTGACTTTGGAAATTCATACTCTTTCCATCATAAATGGCGACTTCAAAAAGTAAATGTTTGAAAATTTAAAACAATAGCAACGAATATATTTGAGATGGCTATGGCACAAATGTTTATTTGACATACACATGTGTTTTAATAGGATCTACATTCCTTGTGTAGTAAGATACTTCCTATCTCTTGTGCTTTACCAAATATACGAAATTACAAAAAAAAAATCCATTCAGAGAGAAGCGGACTTCACAGGCGATTCGCAGATAATTCAAGTTATACGCTGTATTTTTCAGGTAAATATTTATAGTATTTTAACAAAAATAGAGCCATTTATGTGAAAATAGTTTCCATCTAAAAGGTAATATGTGTGGTGGGATTTTCTTAAAAATCTTCGTGTCGTATCCGCTGAAAATGCTGAACTATTAAGATTGACATTTATCGGACATGCTGTCCACATACACACCCAGTCACACAAGGATGTTTTTCTAAAAATGCGTATTTTGTAACATTGGGCTTCAGATAATGTATTTTCAATGAAATGTTGACATAGAATTTGTAGTTAAAATAGAATATTTGCTCCACTTATTTTAAGTAAGTAGTAAAGAAGGTAAAAATCGATTTTAAAGTCATGTGGACATAAACGTTTTTCCTGTATATTTATTCACTAGCAAATTATAAAATGTCCTGTAAATGTCATCAGTTATATCCAATATCTAAGTTATTATACACTGAGGACCGAAAAATGTAAAAAATTCCTTTGTGGTGAGGCAGTATTTTTAACACTTAAATGATTTCAGTCAAATTATATAATATAAAATATAATAACAGCCCGCCTTAAAGCAATATGTGTATGTAACAATATATAAAAAGTGTATATTACAGTCATTGTATATGTTTATATTACTGTATAGATACAAGTGTAATAACGTTATGTGAATGTATTACGTAATTTAATAATGTAGGAGCTGTGAGAATAATAGGTTAAACGTTGCTAACAATTAGGTAACAATGAGGTAACCTTGAGGCAATCATGAATTTGAAAGTTTAATAATGCTACTTGTGATTCTTGGAAGCAATAATGTTATTGTTGTGACAGTTTATAAAATAGCCAATCAACAACCAGAAAAAGCTTTAGTTAAATGAAGGTATTCTATTGGACTAGGATTAGCCAATCAGAAACTAAAATGGAGCAAAATTTACAAATTCAGAAGTCAGTTGCTTGTAGACAGTGTAGACAGCGAGATGCGTCCTCGAGAAATTTAATACGTATTTTGTGTGAGACAAAAATAGTTTACGTGTTAAAAAGTGCAAGTAATAAATTAAAAAAATTTCACAGCTCTCTATAGCAGTGAAGTGTTATTTAAATTGTGTCAAGCATTAATAAAAGGAGTGAAGTAAAATTATAATCTGTGTAATCCTACATTGTTCAGTCGCACCACTCCCTGCTAAGACATTCATGTCTCTAAAAAATATAAATACTAACGCAGCCGAGGCAAACATAAATATTTAATATTTAAAGAAACAGTCAAAATTCATTCATTCATTATCTGTTTACCCTCCTCTTATGTAGGACTTACACCCCCCAGGACTTACAAGCGGGTGCCTGGGGTCAGAGGCCCGTCGAGGAGCAGACACTCATGGATCAGACAGAGTATCCAGGATGGGTGATCAGCCCGATGCCTGGTATGGGATGAAGGAAGTAGATGAAACGAAATGTTGGTGAAATGGATGAAAGGAAAGGTGATGATGGAGCAGTTGGTGGAATGAATGGCGGGGTAAACCGGAGAACCCGGAGAAAACCCGCCCAGACGCCGCTTCGTCCACCACAAATCCCACATGCAATCCCTGGGATTGAACCCGGGTCGCCTCGGTGGGAGGCGAGCGGTCTAACCACTCGGCCACGGCGCCGCCTAAACAGTCAAAATTACAAAGTTAATTATTTTTTAAGCTTGGGGCAAAGGCCACCGGAAAGTACTTTGAGGTGAAGGCTACCGGAAACTTTTTACCATACGTGCGGTTGCTACTACTTCAAGTTCGGCTCCCCAACAGTCGAAATACAATTCAACTCCTTCAATACAACAAAATAGCTTCTTCAGTGGATAATACAAAGTTAAGTTCAATTTTACTGAGGTAGGTACTAAGAGTGTATGCATAACGAAAGATGATCACCAGTCAACTGTGAAAGAAGTGTAATCAAAGCCTTAACGAAATATCAGCAAAAATCCATTTTTAAATGAGTAAACAAACGAAGCATTTGTGCTTCCCATTTCAAACATTTTAGTGAGTGAATATATCACGGCACATAAACCATTAATTACAAAAGATTAATAACCAGCTTTGTCCCATTTACTCAGGGAACTGAAGTGGCGGTAGCGCGCAGATTCACGGTGCAGCGGCACAGATATCAGATGCGTCAAGCATGTATATGGGAAATTATGTCAAAAGAAAATCGTCACTGTTGCTACCAAATGCCACAGAAAATGACTGCGAGTCATAAGATTTTTTTTCAAAAGATTGTGTAAAGTTATAACTGCAGGTAATATTATGAGACTTAGGGTTAGCTTCCTTTATAGGAATAAACATAAGTTATACAAGGAGGATGACACCTGCACCATCCCCCAGAAGGAAGGGATAAATTGAAAGAACCACTACAGATCGCAGGCAGGCCACAGAGACGCGAGAAGACCGCACAGTTCCTAGCTCGAAGACGCGGCGCACTTCTGGAGCTGCCCAGAGAAGGCGATGAATGACCCTTGCAACAGGTGTCCACGGGAAACACCGAATCCTTGCAGCAAGCATCCGCGCCATCGGTACGGCACCGCCTCACACCGCGGAAACTTGAAGTATAGCTGAAACATGAGAAGGAAACGAAATGAAAGCGAAAACGAGGGAAAGTTGTAGGAGAGAAACCACTGCAGCATTTGCCGTACCGAACAGGGAAACCAACGAAAAACCAAATGTTACAGTGGGCGTCGATGGTAATTGAATCTGGACCTCTCGAATGCGAGCCTCACACGCTACCGCGGAGCCATCTTGCTCGGTTTAAGCTCCTGTAATCCCCAGGAAAAAAACTTCAAAATGGGCTTAGCCTCCAAATCATTCAATGCTTCTTTTTCAATATTCTGATACACATTTCACATTTAAACCGTGCTATTACAACGGTTTCTCATTCTACATTGTTACAAAATTATTTTGTCTCTGAATGCCGATTATTTTCACTCTCTTGAACCTCTACCTTCTTCAAATTTTCATTGAGCCTGTAATGTTTAACTCAGCAAACCACGAACCAACTTTGTAATGCAGCTCGTACTCGTGTATCTTTCACAGAGTGAGGACCCGAAGTCACCTGTCACTTCCCTTGTCTTGGCAAACATACTTACTTCTACAGAATTAATATTTCTAATTAAATGCGACCATGGATCTTTTTGATAAGCAAAAGAGAATTAGGCGAGTCAGAAAGTGAATAATAGTTCCGAAAGCTTACTGTTAACACCGTTCTATTCATATAAGTGCACAAATTAACCGTTTTTAAATTAAAGTAATAAATCAAAATGAACTATTCATCAACTTGTTCATCAACCTCGGGTACATTAAACAGCTAAGCAGTATTATCGGCGTGAACAATTTTCTTGCGTTATTTTGTGATGAATATCTGAACGATGATGAAGCCTTCTATGTAATGTTGTAGTTATTTTGATGTGTGGATGTAATTAAGCCAATTTTAAGTCAGCGTTCCTGGTTAATAGGAAATATATTGCAAAACCAAAGATTCTTCAGCAACGGTATAATATTTAGTGAGACCATGAAGCAATATTCTACCTCAGTAAGAAGCCTCTTAAATTTAAATAATTTTATGTTATTTGAGATAATTTTAATTATTTTAAGTGTCTCTAGACGCGGTATGATATTCGTAAGCTAGTGATTAGCAAACATCTCAAACATTAGTCAACTTGCACCTTTATTAATTGTCTAAAAGAGTCCTCTAAAACCACACCTTATTGCCGTGTGATTAATGAATGGGAGGACCCGGTCTTCGCTCTTATCGTAAACATTACTAATCTCTCCGGTGTAGATTCTACAAAACAATGTTATACGTTTTTCTTAAATTTGAGACGTAGCACAAAAAATGTGACCGCGCCAGTGACGAATTTCAGACTGTCAGTTACTTGTAGAAATGCGAGGTGATCCATTACGTAAATCCATCTCTGTTATCGTTAATGTGAATTAGAGCGGCTCGCGTCCTCGTTTTGCAAACAACTAAAAAAAAAGAAGAAGAAAAAAGAAAAAGAAATAAAAAGGAAAAAGAAAAAACAAACAACCGACTACTGGCAGAAAGATTTTTGACAGCTGATCTGAAACAAACAAGATGCCGAACCTGAAATATCCTAAACAAGTTCTTTTTATCTTTCCCGCCCAAGCTTTCCGTGTTCCCCTGCAGGTTGTCAAAAGCTTTCAAATATGACATCCTTGGGCGCCGACTTTTTGTTTCACAACGTCTCTTTTCAGAGCAAGGTTTTTAGCATGTGTACACTGATAAGAGTATTTTGCTCATCTAATCGCCACATAGAAAACAATCATTTGATTTGTAACTCTTCTTCATCCATCGTATCAGTATCGGTATATATGTATTAGGAGATCAAAGTGTGACCACAGCAAACCCCTGTCTCCACCTTTCTTGGGCTACTCCGAATATGTTGTTTAGAATGGCAGCTGCGACTTTATCTTGGCAGGACTCCGAGACCATCTTACATCATTTAAATATGTACTACTGCTTCTGTTCAACTCGTTGATATAATGCCTGTCTCTAATTTAAGTCTTAATTGATTTGAAAACCTGATGTTTTCCTTTAATCAAATTAAATTAGCATCCTGTTCACATTCATGGCTGCCATGATCAGTCTACATTCTCATCATTTAACTACCGGAAGTGCACTATAGTGTACTGTGTGTAATGATTTTCACATATGCTCTTGAGTGTTGTTGATTTAGCTCAACTTAGAAACTAAACCTACGTATAATGAAATAGTGGTGGTGTTCTGGTTTACGCATTGAAACTCGAAACAGGTTTGCACATCTACATAGCAAACCTTTCTCTCTGAAAACAGGCTATGACATCAAAACAGGGCTTGATTTTATGTAAAATTAACAGAAAACTATAGGAAATCCGGTTACATGGCTAAATCTTACAATATAATAAGTTCCGTTTTACTTTCTCGATCGCTTACTATATCAGGTAGATCATCTTTTACATTCCACCCAAAATTCGATACTCATATTTCACAAAATACCGTTTTGAGGTTCCTGTATTCGCATAAAATGCTGGAAATTAGCTTTTGTGTAACTGAAGCTCTGTCTATGGCAGCATAACTCGAAAATAAAAAGTCAGTTAAATGCATTTCATACGGGACCCAAACGTCCTTCAGGGATGCCTGGCGAAACGTTTCAAGAAAATACCTTCCCGCGCAAACTATGCTTTCCTTGCAACAATTTTCATTGGGTTATATTTTCTCAAAAATAGCTGGCAATTCTAATAATGTCCAATATTTCATTGGCTTTAATAGTAATATTAATATGAGTATCTTCCGCTTTCCGTAATTAGCTGTGAAATCTGTCTCATGCTTGTTCAATTTTAAAGCATGTTAGGTAACAGGGAAACTGTAACAAACTTAAAACTGAAAAGCTTTAAAACCCATTTCAATAGCCAATTGGTGTTGAAGAATCATTTTGTCACTTCAGTTTTGCAAGGCGTTTCCTATTGCTGGTTTTAACTTTAAAGAAGCAATAACTAGATGGCTTGCAATGTAACTTTTTAAACGTCAATGACAAATAAATTAATTTCATTCATTTCCCTCGTTCTGTATGAAATTATTATAAAATGATATAGAATATTTTATGACCAATTTCCCTTTACCCACTGTAATTTCGTACAGCTCTGGCTATAACGGATAAAACATCGCTTGATATCATGTGTTAAATATCGTTGAAACGTCGTACTTCCGTAACCTCCCCCCGAAATTCTTCCAAATTCTGAAAAAGCTGTATAGGTTATACGTACCCTTTGGCAGTGAACAATCATCGGTCGGAAGTGTGGAGTAATTTATTTAGATAATCACAGAAGATAAAATGTTCAATCTTTATACCTTCTCTTTGATCCCATAGATATTTAATAATATGAAAGCTATATAGTTTTCAATTAATGCAGAAACCCTTTCCATGCACAACGAAATGGGGATGAAGCTGATGAATATGAACTGCGCACTCCCAGGGCACGAAGATAACCTCTTTTTAAATACATATAATCCGCGGACATCGAGACAAACAATCCTCTTAGTTATTAATTATAACATAACGGTTCACTTATTTCTAATTTTAGCAATTCTATGTCTTTATACAATTAGCATATTCTGATTACAACCTAAACTTGATCAAAGCATAAGTGCAAAGGGAATAAAGCAAAAATTCTCACTTGAAGTTTATTAAAATATTTGGTTATCGATATCGCATGCATATCGTAGGGTTATTAAGCATATCCCGCATATCCCTTTCTTTTTGTTTTGCTGCGTCTTCTGTTTTATTAGTTGCTACATCATGACCAAATACACACACACACACACACACGCATATGATATTTTCGTTGAGAATGCTATGGAGTAGAAAATGACTCTTTTTACTTCACAGATAATGCACGTATAATAAGACAACAGCTACTTCATAGCATTTTCAACGAAAAGATTAAAGCCTTCTTTGCTTCTTTTATAAATCTAATGTGTTTGTATTCTAGAAGATAAGTTTAATAAATCGTTTTAGCAAATTGAAATTTAAAGGTAGTTCATAAGCAATTTCCATAAGGAAGAATAGGGTTTTGCAACGGTGAAAGAATTATCGAAATCGGTTAATTGGTTTTGAGATTGTGTTGCATAAATACATATACATACATACATACATACATACATACATACATGCATACATGCATACATACATACATACATATACATGCATACATAGGTACATACATACATGCATACATACATACATACATATATACATACATATATACATACATACTGAAGAATGTTGCATGCCTCACGTATGGTACAAAGTTTCCGATGGCCTTCGCCCCAATGTTCACTTCCGGTGCTCTTCGCCCCAAGTTTACTTTCCGGTGGCCTTCGCCCCAACTTTAGGAATCAACTTTGTATTTTAATGTTTCTTTAAATATTATATATATATATATATATATTTATGTTTGCCTCAACTGCGTAAGTATTTTGTAGAGACATGTTTCTCTTCGCAGGGAGTGGTGCGGCTAAAGAATGTAAGTTGACACAAATCACAATGTTTACTTCACTCCATTTATTAATCCTTCACACGATTAAATAACACTTCACTGATATAGAGAGCTGTGAGTTTATTTATTAATTACTTGCACCTTTTAAGACGTAAACTTTATAATATTCGCCGTAATGAATTTTCGTCTCACACTGAATCCACATTAAACTTCTCGAGCACACGTCTCGCGTCCAATTAGGAATGCTTTCTACTAGCAACTGAACTGATTTCTACCGCCTGAATTTGCAAATTTCAGCTATTTCAAGTCTCTGATCGGCTATTCCTAATCCAATAGAATACTTTTATTTAACTTCAGGTTTTTCTGGCCGTTGATTGGCTATTTATAAACTGTCTCAAAACTTACATTATTGTTGCTCCAAGAATTACCAGTAGTATTATTAATTTCATTATTGCCTCAAGGTTATCTCATTGTTACCTCATTGTTAGCAACATTTGACCTATATTCTCACAGCTCCTATATTATTAAATTACATAATACATTCACATAACATTATTAAACATGTACACAATAATATAAACATTAATACAATGACTGTTACATAGATTTTATGTTATTTTTATTTATACCATTTTGCTTTAAGGCGGGCTGTTATTGAATTTATATATTATATAATTAGACTGAAATCATTTAAGTGTTAAAAATACTGCCTCAAGTTGCCCCTTTTAGAAATATTTAAAAACTGTTCTTATTGTTTTGTTCTTTTAAATTTTTTAAATATTTTCTGAAAGTCTCCTGAAAGAAAGAAACATAACCTTTTTTTAAAACACTTCCTAATTTTCACTGTCACTTTTATTTAACACTCACTAATTTTTCACTACACTCGTGTAACAGAATACTTCATATTTATTTTGTTCTGCCACATGTTCGACACTTTTAAGGTCAACGACCTGGTGAAAGGTCAATGATCTGGTGCTCAATGTCCTGAGTGAAATTTGTTCATTCACTAACACAGCCACTATTAAGCATTTTATTTGCTAGACATTTAACACTTAAGTAGGCATTTTAACACTTGTTACCCTTTCTTTACAACTTATTTCTTAAGCACTTTTATATTTCTTACAATTTCTAAAAATTTATATCTTATACATTATAAATGCAGTTGCTATTCAGATTTATGCTTCTCTTACTAACAATGGATTTTCTTCTATTACATCTTTTTATGCAAACTCTCTTTTGTTATATTGACAATTTGTTACATTTAGTAAACGTATTATTATAAATTTTTAAATTACATTGCTTTCCTTTTCTTTGTTTTTGTTATTTGTTTGTTTTTTGTTTTTTTGTTCCAATTCCTTTATTTTATTTTTCGCTTTATTCTTGTGCCACTCATAACTGCATACCTTATTTTATTTTTCTTTTTATGCCGCAGACATTTTAGACTTCCCCTAATCTTATCTTGCACTAGTTTCGTAAATTTTTTCCTACGTTAGAATATGCTTTTTTGCTTCTTAGGTTTAGCCTTTAGCGATCCCGTTCCCCTAAATTTCATCTAACAGTTTCTCTACTGAAACTGGAAAGACAGGAACTTTTTCTGAAATCGTCCACACACCTGTCGACATTATTCATTTTTTACTTATGTATCGCACATAAAAATTCTTTGCTCAAGCATAAATGTTTCGCTAAGCATTTCATTGGACTATTAACAAGACAAGAACAGCAATAATAACAAAATTCTAAAGTAATTCACACACAACACAGATGTCTTGAATAGACTTTTACCTTTGAGATGCATAATAAACAAACTCTAGTCTTTACAGCTCGAAATTTACATACAGAACTGACGAAGTATAACACAGACATAAATGCAATCTTGAGCGGATATTTCGCATTTGTACACTGCAGAGAAATACCAAGATCTTTGAAGTGAAAGTGAACTATGCATATACGCGATCTGTGGCTCAGCTATAAATTGAACGCATAGTATTTCGGAACTTGAGATTTATAATGGTTACCTAAAGTGGAAAATAAATTATACTGAACCGAGAAAGCCATGTGATTGTAACATAAGATTTTTGTAACTATGTTATGGTTTATTCCAATTGTTCTGCTCTACGTATTAAAACATGGTTTATATGTCTTTTTATGCACTTTTGGTGTATCAAAGTCTAGGACAATATTGAAGTTGTTTCCTTAAATTCAATAATAAATGTATTATATTATTTTTCGTGTAAACGTGTAGTTATTTCCCTCAATTATTTAAAACATACGATTTTACTTCATTCAAGTGCAATTTTATTTCCTTATTTATAATATCACCAATAACCTTTATGATTGCCTAACAGAAGTATTATGTTCTGAAGATAATAATAATAATAATAATAATAATAATAATAATAATAATAATAATAATAATAATAATAATGACAAGTCTAACAATAATAATTCCTTCCCTTCGGTTTCTGGGTCCTCTTGTATTACTCAGAACCACTTGCATGGTGTAACAGGTAGAGCGTATGTCTCGGAGGGCACAAGGTTTGAACCTCGGTAGTGGCGAGTTGATGGATGAAGTCCTCTTCCCTGAAGTTTTTCTGGAAACCCAAATGTCTGGTTGCTCTCAGCTCTTTGGATACCCGGCTTATTTGAGAATTCATTTGCAATCATCATCCATTATCGTTTCTGTAGAACTGGAATTAAATCAAGAATGCAGAAATATGAAATCAAATCATAAACCAGCAAACTGCTTAGACCTGGGATAGACAGGCAATCGAAACTAACTGCACAAACAATGGACTTGCAGTTGTGTCTCCGAGCTTCAGCAGCTACCTTACAATATTAATGCAGTTCTGAGACATATAAAATGCAGTCTATTTAACAGCAATTTTGCTCCCTCTCTTCCCAACAAGCTCGCCGCTGCACAGAGTAGCAGGGAGCGGTGCAGAAGAACGAGATGCGTGCGTAGGTGTGTTAGTTATTACAAATCTCTGTTCTGTCCTATGCCCGAGCGGAGACATTTGTTCACCACCACTTCAGATGCTTATTACTTTCTCTACTACGTATAGTAAGTAGGGGAAGTATTGTATTCCACCCAAAAATTCGATACCGAGATTTCACAGGAAATATATGTTTTGAGACCCCCTGAATCGAAAAAAAGCATTTTTGGAAACATGTCCGTGTGTGTGTCTGTGTGTGTCTGTCTGTGAACAGCATAACTCAGAAACGAACAGTCGGATAAACACCATACTTGATATTTAGGTTCAGTATCTTCCAGAGATGCGACACGAAGATTTTCAAAAAAATCCCTCCACCCCACAGTGCCCTTTACATGGAACATTTTTCGAAAATTTTAATTCTTTCAAGAATGGCTCTAACGATTTTGATTAAAACATCATATGTTTAAGATTTTTTATGACAAATAAAATGTATATCTTGAATTTTCTGGCAATGTCTCCAAAAGTATTCTTCATTGTGAACGACTTTTGCATAACTGGTAAACCATAAGCGATAAACAAAATGTTACTCCACAAAAAATGTAGATCGCGTTAAAACACACAATTTATGTCATATACATTTTTTTTGTTGATTGAACCATTTTCGAGATATGGCTTGTTATTCCCTTAAATTTTTCAATACTTATTTTCTCAAATGGGAATTCCTTATTCATTTTTTTGTCTTGGATATGCAAAGAGTATTAATCTGTGACAAAGAGAATGGTGCTGCACATAGCAACCAGCTATTAAGAGATATGTCTGTGCTTATACTGCCCTTGCAAATACAAAACAAGGGCAACATAGTACGCCTTAAGCGATAGTCAAATATTTTTAGAACTGTTCGCTATGTGTAAAATGTAATTCTCTTTGCATGTCAAAAGATCGCTTTTGGAAGTCTTTATCTCGGTTAATATGAAATAGATGGAGAATAAGACTTTGTAAAAATAGTTTGTAAAAGAGTAGAGAAAGTCATGTGAGTGTAACACATCAGATTTTTTTAATGCTTTTTGCCTATGGTTAGTTGCTACACTGCGATAAATAATTACATGAACAGAGAATACTTTTGAACCAAACACGAAAACACGTGATTTACACCACTCTTGCCTTTCTGTACCTCAATTATTCCTAATAAAAAGATAGTTTTATCGCTTTATTGACTTCATTTGAGTTCAGAAAAGCAAAAGGTTACTTTTCTGCTGCTGATTGTAATGAAAGCCAGCACAAAACAAAATGAAAACTTGGATTGGCGAAGAGGAACCTAACAGAAACCTGATTGCTGTATCAACTCCGTTAACATGCATAATAAAATAGGAGACTACAAGTGATTGCAATAAAAGCCAGCAATAACAACACTATTTTGTACTTAAAATATGGAACCTGGTACTACAAAATACGCATATGTCGTGTTTTAAACCGTGGTAAGTGGCAGTGAGGTGGAATACTGCTAGAAATATGCAACATTGTAAAACAACCAGGCAATATAAAGTTCTTTACCTTTACGGCAGACCTGTTTGTATGCATTACCATACACAACCTCGGCAAACAGGAAGAAACAAATGACGGGGTACAGATCTACAGAAGTTTTGAACGTCTTTGAAATATAGGAGTGTACACCAGGAAAGCACATGCCATGTACACAAAACGTATGGTTAACCTTGCCCACAACTTTTAAATGCAAGCAAGATCATTTCATCAGTGATATAGACTCTAGTCTACCTCACGTGATTTAAAATTACAACGATAATATCAATTCCAGCGATTAAGGCCTTTAAAATACTGTTCCAGGTATTTCATACCTTTATTGCTTTTCAAAGCAACTTTCTTGCATATCGAAGTTAAACTAGTACATTGGTTTGCTTTTCTTAAAAATAGCACACTATTTATGATTTTATTTCCCTTTCTGGGAATTTTCTTCATTTATAACTCCCGAATGAACAAGGGAAAATCACTGTTTATGAGCTGTCAGGTTTAGTTAAGCTACTACAACTTCCTTAAACAGTATTTGAAATACAGGGTCATTATAAATTATTTATGTAAAAAGGAAGTTAAATTTTGAATAAAGCATAACTCAGATTTAATACAATAATGAAGAAAACGCATTAGTACAACTTGAAGTTTCATATACAAGCATTAAATATGTTCAGTATAACTTCGTTTTTTAACACGGCATGCTTATATCTAATCCATAAGTGAGTCCATCCAAAATGTTATAAATAATATCACGACCAAAACTTGCTACTGCTTCTGCTATCAGAACCCGCTTTTCGTTAGATTTGGTTCTGAATTTCCTTTGAAAGAATGTGGATGATCACATTAATGAAACAGCAGACGGCAATGAGCGCGCTCCGCCCCTGTATACGTCTCTATACTGACTAATGGTGATGAGTTTAATCGTAGCCTGCTGCACGTACTCTAACGGATATATAGTAATCTTGAGAATGTGGTGGAACTTTGTAAATACATTAGAGTATCTAGACCTTGTCACTACACTCGGTTTGACAGCACTGGTGGTCAGATTTGTGTAACTAATTTATAATGATCCTGTATTATGATGCGCTAGAGTTTCCCATGCTAATAGGGTAGCGATGAATTTCTGGCATTCAGTGTAGCTAAGATTGTCCTTGGTGACCAACTGTGTCATCCATCACAATGCATTTTCTGTAATACCTTCTGTTTACTCCTTCTATTTATCTATTCAGCATCCTTTGACTTAATTTAAACCAAAATGTGCCTATAATTTTTTGCAGGAATATTTGGACACAGGCATTTAAATTTTAAGATAATTTTAATTTTGAAAACGTAGGTATAATATAATACGGCTATTTATAAAAAAACAAAGTTGTGAGCAAAGAGGTCCCGAATTTGTTAATCTCATTTTGCATCACAATGTGAACCCAAGCCCATATTCACGCATTCAATTTGAATAGCTTAGAAAACAGTGTTTTAGGTACACTTTTCCCTAAAGCAGAGTAAACCGGTTTAAGAAGCTTTTATGTGAATGATGTACTGAAGAATGCTTGATTAAGTGGTAGGCATAATGTAAATTCTTCAAAAGTGTTAGAAGAAAAAGAGAGAAGGATAACAAAGCAGAATACGATGCTTAAATAAGAAGAGCAGAGGATTTCAACAACTAATGAAGGAGTATCTAGTAATAAATGACATAGCAACTCGTGAATGAAGTCGAAGCGTAAAGAAAACAACAATAAAAATAAGGCTAGCAGATTGATTAAACTAGAATAGAATTACTTGTATAGGAAATATATTCAAATACATATTCACCCACAGAGCATTGCATAGCATTTTACGGAAAAACAGTTTTTCAAAGGTGACTTACAGACCACCAGTGCCTCAAATCTACATGTTAATGTGTCGTTGTTTACTTTAGCCAATTTGCATTTTTCTTCAACAGTTTATGTTAAAAACAGGGCTATAAATTCTATAGATCGCACTATGAAACTATAAAATCAACAACTTTATTACCATTATTGATCGACAGCTTGTCTAAAGTAATGTCTCTATGATCAAATGCTGTCTCCAATATGAATCAGTTTGTATTTCCAGTAGTGATACAAGACAGGGGTTGGGGATGAATTAGTTTACGTGATAAATTAGAATCAGCATAACTAAACTTATAATAATTTATGAATTTATATGAATTTATGAATACATTATAAATAATAATTTGTTATAGCTTTATGTCTTGGAATTAATGTATGAGGGTTGCATCTACACAAGATCAAGCCACGTTTAATTACTTAACTCGAGAATTGCTATTTTATGGAATGTATAGCATGTATTGCTTTTGTTTATTGTGTCATTATAATTCATATAATTTAACGTTTCAGTTAATACCATTTTCAGATTAATGTTTTCAGCATTTTGAAATTCTCTGAAACACAATTTTGCAAGTAAAAAAGAATTATCAATTAATTCTCACATTTCAATCTTCAATACTTAATCCAAATAATTATTTCATTACTTTCAGTTGAATTGAATTACGTATATTGTATGTGTTCATCCATTCTTCAATATAAGTTTATAGCACAAGTCACTTTGCAAGTTTTACTGCACTTCTCAATATCTTACACAATTCACTTAAAAGTGAGTTCACTCCTTAAACACATATTCTCAGTAGCCTCAATTCTATAACTGGGAACGGGGAAGAAAATGTATCTTAAACAGCCCAATAGCAAATATCTATATTATATGTAACAGCTTAATTAGAAGTAGTAACAAAAGTCATCACAATTCTTGTTCCGTTTCTCTTTGAGGAGGTAACACCTCAAGGGCCTGTCAGGTGTACAGTGTGTTTAAAAAATAGTGCCAAAAATTAGGAATGCGAAGTAGAAGTGAATAGAAGTAAACAATTGCCAATAAACATGTCCGAAAATTAAACCTTTACGAGATATTGTAATGTTCTGCTTTTTGTAGTCTGCTGAACACTAATAAATTAAGTTAACTAAAATAATTGGAAGACACACCCTTGTGTAATTATTATTAAGGCCCCTTTTTCTCTCCTATATAGGTTTTTACATCTTATAATTTATACGAATAATGTAAATAATAGTATATTTATTTTATGAATCACGTGACGAAAAAGAATCATACATTTGGCTTCATCATCACAGAAATGTGGTTTAATATACACAAAAAACTTTTTGTTTTAACAATAGTGACGTTTCTGGTTGAACAGGAAACATATTACCTGAAGAATTTTACAATTGGCGTTCAAAGTGCTGTCCACACACTTGAATGCATCTGTCCCTCAAAGACCCGTGAATGCACTCGAGCAATCCTGTATCATTCTTCATTTGCTAGAAGGCATGTGTAAACCATGCTGCAATTCTTCAGACGTGGCAATATTCTGCTGTATTGTATGACCCCATACACAGAAATCCAAAGATTTCGAACGCAGTGATCTAAGAGGAGACAGTACAGGTTCTCCTCTACCCATCTACAGTTATACATATCGTCTGTTTGGATATCGCATTACACTTACATGAAAATGTGATGATGCACTATCTTGCATAAACCACACCTGCTGACGTTGACGCAATGGTGATCTTCCAATCTGCAGAAAATGCATATACCGCTCTCCGTTGGTCTTTATGTTAGAAAATATGCTCCAATTAGACAGCGGCCGAGTATTCCTACCCAGATAATGAACAAGAAACTTTTTGATTTCGTGCCTATTTCACTTCATTAGGAATATCTGTGGCCCACACGTGACACATAAAATTAGAAAATGCCGTCACGGGTAAACCCAGCTTCGTCTGCAAACAAAACATTGTTTAAGAACTGGGTCAAGCGTACTCTGTTGTTGTATCTGCTGGCAAATAGTCAATTTAGGAGGAGTTCTGTGTTCTTGAGACCTCGAACACTTTGGAATTAGTATGAATACAGTAGCTGGAGATGTGAGATCCCCCATACACCACTTGCACTTATTCTCTCTTGAATAGCAACCCTCCTCATCGAAGTTCCTAGGTTTACATCTACGTGCTTCTACATCAGGAGCTATCGGTCTACCGGGTCGTTCCTTCTGAAGAACCCATTTTCCTTAAGGACAGTGATGGATTCCGGTGAAAATTTGGTCGAGGGATGCTGTCTGCTAGGAAAAGCTTCTGTACACAAAAGCGCAGCCTCGAGAGCATTGCCGTCGGCCTTGCCATATATTTAGTGAATACCTGTGTACTCCATTGCTGTACGTTGTCACAATTAATGACGACTCTCTCTATGTGCTTATTCGCAAAATTTTCGTGTACACTGTACATTGCGTTTAGTTAAACAAACACTGTTTAGTTTTTATTTACTAAGGCTTAAGCAATAAAAAGGAGAGTAGCATTTTTACTTTCTCTGCAACGTATAGTAAGTAGGGGAAGTATTGTATTCCACCCAAAAATTTGATACCGAGATTTCACCAGTAATACATGTTTTGAGACCCCCTGAATACAAAAAAAAGCATTTTTGGAAACATGTCCGTGTGTGTCCGTTTGTGTGTGTCTGTCTGTCTGTGTGTCTGTGTGTCTGTGTGTGTATCTGTCTGTGAACAGCATAACTCAGAAACGAACCCTCGGATAAAGACCAAACTTGGTATTTAGGTTCAGTATCTCCCAGAGATGCGACACGAAGGCTTTCAAGAAAATCCCCCCACCCCAGATTACCCTTTACATGGAACATTTTTCGAAAATTTTAATTTTCTCAAAAATGGCTATAACGATTTTGATTAAAATATCATGTTTAAGATATTTTCATGGCAAATGAAATGTATGCCTCGAATTTGCTGGGAATGTCACCAAAAGTATTCTTCATTGTAAACAACTTTTGCATAACTGGTAAACCATAAGTGATAGACAAAATTTTACTACACAAAAAATGTTGATCACGTTAGAATACACAATTTATATCATATACATTGTTTTTGTTGAGTGAACCATTTTCGAGATATTGCTTGTTATTCCCTTAAATTTTCCAACACATACTTTTCTCAAACGGGAATTCGTTATTCAATTTTTTTTATGTCTTGGTAATGGAATACTTCACATGTAACCAGCTCTTAAAATGTCTGAGTATCGCTTAAAGCCTACCAATTCCCCTTGCATCTACAAGAAAATTAGCAATAAGATTAACATCTCGATATCTCGATTAACATGAAGCATATGGAGAATAAGCGTTTGTAAAAATAGTTGGTACAAGAGTAGAGAAAGTCATGTGAGTGTAATACATCAGATTTTTGTGTATGAATTTATGCATAAGACAGCATTAGTACTTGGTATTCAGCAATCCACAATTAGCAAAACATGACATTATCTCGTACACTGTTATTTTCCAGAATTATGCTTATTGGAACTTTCTTGCTTCTCTTCACTTCTATTTCTCGTCACCAAATTTTTTTACATCACTTTTGAAACAACCATCATACAGATAGCAACATAATTAGAAGTAGTAAGTTAGAGACGCCACAATTGGTCCGGTTTTCTTTGAGAATATGATACCTCAAAAGACTGTTAGGCGTACAGTGACGTCTGCAGATTATAGGACTTCCTTGTACAAGATTCCAGCTATGCAAGAGTACAACTGTGGCCACACCTCTACCTTCATGCCAGATGGGGCACCACACACATTTCGCTCATAAGGTGAAAGAGTTGCTGCAGGAAACGTTCAGCATCACCTCTAGACAGTTTCCAGATGCTTGGCCTTCAAGATCTCCCTATTTAAATACACGTGACTTCAGGTTGTGGGGATGTTTAAAAAATCATGTCTATCAGGAACTAACCGATCACTACCTGATCTAAAATCTAGCATACAATCACATGTCGCTTGGAATTTACCACATATACTGCGAGTAACTGTCGACCACGCTGTGTTACAGATTCAAAATGTTGCTGTTTGGGAGGCCATGTTGAACAGTGTTTACCATATTTTCTAATAAAGGTATCAGAACCATCGTTATAGCATTTTGATTTTTCCTGCGTTTTTTCTGCACCTTTGCCACGTTCTGATGATTACGGTGCCATATTTTCACCTGGCCGCAAGACACAGAACTATATCTTAATTTGTGAGCCCATTGCTCAATTAGCAATGAGGTATCAGACTCCTACGATTATTACAGCCAGTGGTGTACCAATACCGTCAGTTTAATTACAATCACCCGGTGCAATAAGCGATCTCCAAAATGATCTTAAGTAGGATATATAGGAGAGAGCTGGCTCACTTTTTTGCGTTTATATGGGAAAGGATAGGGAAAACGAGGCTGGATGGGGTGGTTCAAGGAGGAAAATGCGTTTATATGGGAGAGATAGGGAATACGACGACCGCTACTATGCTAAAGAGGGTTGAAGGAGGGAAATACGTTTATATGGAAGAAATAGTAGAGAGGTGTTAGGCTAGGAGGGTTTAAGTATGCGTTTATAAGGAGAGACGAGAAAACGGAGAGAGATCCTATGTTAGGATACACAGGTGTTAAAGTTAGGTTAGATAGGAAACCAAAGAGATACTCAGCTAGACAGGGGACAGGAGAGGAATGCGCTTTATGAGAGGTAGAGGATACGGGGAGTGGTGATAGGCTAGACAGAGGTTGAGAGTAGAGTATGCGTTTATATGTTTGAGAAGTATAGGAACAGGAAGAGGGTGCTAGGCTAGACAGAGGTTGAGGAGTAGAGTATAGGTTATATGAGAGGTATAGGAAAATGAGGGGAGGTGTTAGGCTAGACAGAGGCTGAGTAATGTATGGTTTATATGAGCGGTATAGGAAAACGATGAGAGGTGTTAGACTAGACAGGGCTTGAAACGTAGTGCATGGTTTATATGAGAGATATAGGAAAACGAGGAAAGGTGTTAGGCTAGACAGAAGTCGAGGAGTAGAGTATGGTTTATATCAGAAGTATAGGAAAACGAGGAGAGGTATTAGGTTAGGAGAATTGAGTTTGTGTTTATAAGGAGAGACGAGAAAACGGAGAGAGATCCTATGCTAGGATAGACAGGTGTTAAAGTTAGGTTAGATAGGAAACCAAGGAGTGATACTCAGCTAGAGGGGGGGTAGGAGGGAATGAGCTTTTGAGAGGTAGGGGATACGGGGAGTGGTGTTAGGCTAGACAGAGGTTTAGAGTATGCGTTTATATGTATGAGAAGTATAGAAACAGGAAGAGGGGTGCTAGGCTAGACAGAGGTTGAGGAGTAAAGTATAGTTTATATGAGAGTCATAGGTAAACGAGAGAGGCGTTAGGCTAGACAGAGCTAGAGGAGTAGAGAATGGTTTATATGAGAGGTATAGGAACAGGAGGAGAGGTGTTAGGCTAGACAGGTAGTGTAGCAGTAGGAATATGGACTTATATACAGGAGAGATAGGGAATAGGAGGTGCTAGACTTGAAAGCGACTTTAGACGTGAACTTCATGAAAATATGTTTCATGTCAATGTTCTAGACATACCCATCACGTAACCTATTCAGGGAAAAGGTGACTCGTTCAGGGGAAAAAGGCGACTGCTCAGGGAAAAAGGAGGCTCACAAAGGGAAAAAAGATGACTCGTTTAGGGGAAAAAGGTGACTGCTCAGGGAAAAAGGTGACCCACAAAGGGAAAAAGTTCACCAGCAAAGGGAAAAACGTGACCAGCAAAGGGAAAAACGTGACCAGTAAAGGGAAAAATGTAACCAGCAAAGGGAAAAAGGTGAACAGCAAAGGGAAAAACGTGAACAGCAAAGGGAAAAAGGTGAGCCATAAAGGGAAAAAGGTGACCTGCAACGGGAAAAGCTAACCCACTAACACTAACAGGTAAGTAATTCAGGTAGTATTGCAAGAGGCTGACTGGATCATAGCAGTGTATGATTTCACAGGTAATTCAGCTAGTATCGTATGTATTTAGGCTAATTCGTCTAATAACACAGGATAGATTCCAGATGCTAACTGCATCATGGCTCTGCATGATTTCACAGATAATTCAGCTAGCATCGTGGGCATTTAAGGTAATTCAGCTAGTATCACAGGAGGATAGATTCTAGGGTTGGGTATAGCATAGTTTCATATTTCACAGGTAATTCAGGTAGTATCACGGGAGCTCGTGCTAACTTAGAGCAGGAATTCGTATCAGAGCTAGTTAAGGTAATTTCACATGATTCGGGTAGTATCACAGGTATTTAAATCATTTTCACAGCCAATTCAGCTAGTATCTTGAGCATTTAAGCTAATTCAGCTAGTATCACAGGAGGCTAGATTCCAGAGGCTAACTGCATCATAGCTATGCATGATTTCACAGCTAATTCAGCTAGTATCGTAGGTATTTAGGCTAATTCAGCTAGTATCACAGGAGGTTAGATTCCAGGGTTGGGTATAGCATAGTTTCATATTTCACAGGTAATTCAGAGGGTATCGTAGGTATTTAGGATAATTCAAGTAACATAGGTGTTTAGAGTAATTAAGCAAGCATTACAGGAGGGTAGGTTCCAGGGGTTGGTTATAGCCTAGTTTCGTATTTTACACATAGTTCAGGTAATATCGTAAGTATTTGCGTAATCAGCATAGTTTCACAGATGCTCGTGATAATTTCGATCAGAGATTTGTATCACAGCTATTTAAGGTAAATGCAGGTGATTCAGGTTGTATCAATGGTATTTGTGTCATTTTAACAGGTAATTCAGATAGTGTCTAGGTATTTGGGCGATTCAAGCATCATAGGTGTTTAGAGTAACTCAGCTAGTATCACAGGAGGCTAGATTCAATGATCAGGGTTTCGTATCAGAGCTATTTAATGTAATTTCACTTGATTCGAGTAGTATCACAGGTATTTAAGTCATTTTAACGGGCAATTCAACTAGTATCACAGGTACTCATGGTAATATAGAGAGTAATTAAATTATAAAACATTTCTCATCCAACGTTACAACAATTTATATACTTTTTTCTAAATCTTACAAACTTATTATATGTTAAACAGTTATTGTACGATGCGGAGAGGGATAAACCGCATATTGGTTCACAAATTGAAAAGCTTTACGTCAACATACCTTTATTTTAGTTCGGTGTAGATGTCTCTCCCCTTTTATCTAGGCTTGAGACTAGCACTAGGATTGCTCCTAATGGCAGGGTTACCACCTTCCCTTCCATCTTCTTCTTTCTTCATCAGGCGTCAGCTATCTGCATATGCAGCACACAGATAACCTTCTTTTTTAAGATTGTAGACTCACGATAAAATCTTTATCTTTAACTTACATTCTTTTAAGCACTGTTTGTAATGGCGTAATGTCCATACGCATATGTCGTTATCCCATCCTCAGCAATAATTCTTTTATCATCAAACGGAGTCAATGCAATTTTATTCACTTGCACTGTAGCAAGAGCATGCTTTCGTGATAGGATCAGATTCATAGGTGTTCTGATGATTTCACAGGTTTTAAGACAGTCTGTATAGCTGTCAAACGAAATGTACTGCTTAATAGCGCTACGTTTTATACCTTTAATCTTTTTTATCATTAACCCTTGAATATCTAAGGCATACATCTTAGGACGTAGTCCAACAAAGCGTAGGATGATTTTGCTATTAGCCTCATCTTTAAATTTTCCCAATACCTTCTTGTTCTGAGTAGAGTAACATATATGGTTGGCAGGGTAATCAGCTGTATCGAGATGCTCAAGAAAACGTAGCTTGTCCTGGTACACATCTTCAGTTGTTACACGATGAATGAACGAATCAGTGTCCATATACATAAGCTTCAGGTTTTCAGCTCCATAATAAGGCAACAAAACGTCGTAATGATAGTTATACATTAATGTCTTGGAGATATCCAACACACTCATACCAATGTATATAGGCTTGTTGAATACAATCTGACGAGAGGCCATATGTACAGCAGCTAGATTATCAGCATATATCGTCCTGTCGATAAACGTAGGCTTGGCGATCAGCTTCTCTAGAGTTTTTTCATTGGTCACCAGTCGTATATCCATACGGTTACGCAGGTTCTCCATAGTTTTTCCAAACATAGCGTTGTTGAAGAGCTTGTAGAGATCCTTCTCGAAATCATTTGCAGCTTGTTGTCGTAGCCTGTTGTTAAATTCCACATAAGGTTTCAACCACTGAGACTGTCGGAATTGTAGCACACGATGGATTTTTGTTAGTCGTAGTCCATGACTAAGAGCTTGCTTCAAAGCCATGTAATGCACTACATACTTCTTTCGAGGTCCAAGATGGGGTATCAGTTTCTTTGTAGATGCTTCCAATGGTTTCATACACCCTGGCAGGAAAGGTAGATCGTTGTGTAGATCGTGAAGTTCTGCAGGATACTCGATGTCAACTTCTAATATGTACCCATGAGGATCATCTTCTTGTAGTGTTTCTAAGTTGATTTCTTCAGGTGACACCCACTGAAATCCAGCAAAAGGAAGAGCGTGACACATTGCCCACCCATATTGGTTATTAGCGTCCTCGTATGTGATAAATTGGGTTGGTCTCGACGGATCAAACTTATCCATATAAGTGTTATTAGCCTCAGCATACCGATGGGAAACTTGGCATAAACCTCCTCTTATACCTGATTCCACCATGAGTAGTTGATCATAATCTTGTAACAGCTCTAACTTAATCCCAGTATACAGTAACATGGCGTCCCATGTAAGACCTGGAGAGGTAAAATAATGGGCAGGATCAACTTTGTGTGTTTTAAGGGTTTGCTCTCTGAACGTCTCAAAGACATCAGCTAGGAGAAGTACATCCGAAGTTAAGTAGAGATCGCTGTACTCTCCCAGGTTTCTCACATTGAACAGCTCCCATACAATTCTAGCATGATCGTAGTCAGTATCAGTAATTTCTTCTTCATTTAATCTATTGTAGAAGGAGTCCTTAGGAGGCAAGCAGGTCTCGTTCAGGACATCCCATGACGTAACAAAATCATATGGAAATACACCCTTACGGGTCATCAACTTCAATTTGTCTTCTCCAAAGTACTTTAGCGTTTCAGGATACGAGGTTAGATTTTTTACCAACTTATCCAAGCTTGTACTGAGGAATCGGAAGCTATCCACAAATCGAAGCTTTATATCTCCTACATACTTGGTGAATGAGATATAGCTTTCTTCAGAGTTAGGAATTACCTCCACATGTTCACTTGTGCACCCCAGCTCCTTAACAATGAAATGCGAGTCATATCCGCTAAGGTTATGCATGAAGACTGGTATATATTTAGGTGTTTTACAGGCTAAATTACATTCATTATGAAGACTTCCACGATATTCACCGCTGATGTGATCATGGTCGCGTACTTTATAGTTCTCTTCTGTAAAGGGTTTTCCACACAAGTAGCATGCTGAAGAAGACTCAAAATCCTTTTGCTGTTGATCCGTAAGTTTCAGAGGCTTAGCAGATTTGTATGTATTACCAATCATTTCCGCAAGAGATGTAAGGTACAGCATAAACTTCTGAGCAGCATCAGCACCACGATACACATAGGGTTGCTTAGGAAGACCAGTTTCGAGATGTTCCACACTGGATGTAGGCTTCACGTAAACACAGAAGCTCATTGGTGTGTGCTCTTGATAAGGGGTTGTATAGGAAGTTTCAGGATTGGGTATACACGTATGGCATGGAGTGAGAATACTCTCAAAATATGCATAGATGACATAAGGTACTTTCAGCATCCTCTCAACATTTTTAAACTGAACAATTGATTTCTCCTTGGTAGGCATAACTACCCTCGCAACACCATGTTGAATACAGAAGGCTACATGTTCTTGCAGTTTTTCCTGTCCACTTCGTCCATATCGATCATCAAAATGTGTAAAGCAGCGCTTACAAGTATAAACCCGTCCATTATGGTTAGTTTTCTGGCGTCGAACGAGTTTCTCAAAATTCTTTATATACACGTAGTGATGTTTTCCACTGCTGTCATTCAATAGTAGCAGGTTGCGATGTTCAGGTAGTTCAATGTCAGCAACCTTTATTGGATACACTTCATGCTTCTCATCCAGCCCGAAAACGTTAATGGATATCTTGTTAAACTTCTCAAATTTAGGTATTTGAGAAAGTGGAGTAGGGTAGGAAACACAGCTGAAGTCGTACTTGTCTTGAAGTTGTTTGTATTTGTTCACACGCAGTGCATTCTTCCCTATGAATTTAGCTAATACAGAGTACATGAAACATTTCTCGTCGCTAAAGTTCTGGATGTTTATACATGCTTTCCTTGCTTCAACAGCTGACGGTAGTGGTATGTAGCTACTTCCTCGTAACGGGTTGTACTTGTTGATACGAAGTCGAACTGCTTCCACAGCAAGCAAAGCCCAGCTGCTACCCTTAAGCTGAGACTCCTCCATTTCAGTCACCAATTTCTTGAATTTCACTTCCATCGTTGAGTCCAGATCAGTTTCCAGGAAAACAGCTTGATTCCGTGTTTTAAATGTTTTGTCACAGGTTTCTCCAATACTGTTAACAAATCGACACTCAGCCAGCAGATTAATTTTAACACTCTTATGAATGCTAAGCTCTTTATGCACAGCATGGATTATACGTTGTTTTGCCTCTTGCAGATACATATTTAGGTTCTTAGCTGATTCGCATCGTATAAAATACGATTTCAATCGTACTTCGAATGAAGTTTCGTATTCTTTCATATCGCAGTCCTCCATTGTTGACAGCAACTGATGTTTAGTTGGCTCCAATCTTCTTTTCTTCTGAGGGCTGCTTATTTCACATATATCTTCGTGTCGCTGTCCCTTATAACAATCTTTGAAGGGTACATTACAATGTTTACATTTGAAGAGCTTCTTGCAGCTCATCTCGTGTCTTCTCTTGTCATAACCTCGGAGGAACTTCTTCCCACATTTTCCGCATGCATATCCAGTAGCGCTTGGAATAATATCCTTATACGCTGAGTTATTCATCTTTATTCTTGATGTAATAACGTATTAATCACTGATCAATGAAATGTAGACCTCTTCACCTTGACACCACTTTAGAAAGCTGATTATTCTTGGAGAGAACACGATGTTAACACCTCAAGACTAATTAGCACAATGAAGTCCAATGCCCTAGATCACCATATTTATAGAGGGAGCACGAACCTTTTAGATCAATCATAAACTCGCTCCATAATCACCTGTATATGATCGCTCAACGTGTACTAACCCCCCAGCCATATAACCTCAAGTCTAGAGACAGGATGTTTATGACGTCACACCCAGAGACAGGATGTCTGGCAGCATCAAACACGTTTAAACTCGTCTCATAACTACCTGCTTATGCTGTCACACCATCAAGAGAAGTATTCCCACACGCTCATTCAGACATATATTTCAAATTCAAGCCCACCACCACCATCACCACCTACTGTACCAAGGTTAATTCAAGCTGTATTATCACAATACTTAAAAGTAAAAGCTTAAAAGGAAACCTAGAAGATTTTCCCCCTTATTTACTTAATTATTTCATGTTTTTATTCCCTTTTCAATTCTTCCTTTCCATCTTCTCACAGAAAGACCATTACATTTCACTACAATCATGAGAAAAGCAATTTTTCCAGAGTTACACAGATTCTAAGCTTCTAAATCGAACCCGGTAATACTTTTAATAAATGTATTTTAGCTCCCCAATATCAGCATCTGCCATTTAATCTTTACTCGAACCTGATATGATCCATAAGCTTGAAGATATATGAAATCACCCTTCGGGATTCGATCTAAGTACTTTAAAGTAATTTTTGTCACGATAACGATATTTAAGGACTAGATACTCTGTTTACGTTTACCTTGACATGTTTATCTAAATTAAATTACGAGTTATTAAATGTTTGCAAGTAAATTTCATTGAATCGGTATTCGAACCCAGAACACCAGGAACAAAATAATTTATAATATTAGTCTGACATGTTAAACAAAGTTGTATGCAGTTACATCATCGATCTAGGTGACATATTCTAGTGTACAGAGGAAAATTAAGGAAGTCATGGGGAATCGAACCAAGCACAACTGATTGACAATTATATACAGCATTAATCACCCATCATAGAATCTATCAATCATGCTTTCCTGCACTCCTCTACCTCACTTAGTTCCCGAGATAATGAAAATTTAAAAATTAAGGATCGAACCCAGGACGTCAGGTATCTAATTACACATTATACAAGATATTACCTAATATCATAAACGCAATAAAGTTTATTTGGCGTCTTTATCTTAATTGGTTTAGGAGTTATTAAATTTATAAGTAAATTCCATCGAATCAGTATTCGAACCCAGAACACCAAGAACAAAATAATTTATAATATGAGTTTGGTATGCTTAAAGGTGCTGCATGTAGTTACAGCATCAATGTAACTGATATTTTCTAGAGTATAGAGTAAAATTAAGGAAGTCATTAAAAAATCGGGATTCGAAATAGAGACAACTGATTAAAAATTATATACAGTATTAATTACACATTATAACAGCTATCAAACATGCTTTGGTGCATTCCTCTACCTTTCTTAGTTTCCGAGATAATGAAGTTTTTACAATTAAGGATCGAACCCACGACACCAGGTACCAAAATATACATCCATAAGAAACTAGCTAATGACATCAATGTAATAAAGTTTATTTGGCGTCTTTATCTTAATTAGTCTCTGAGTTATTAGAAGATGAATTTGCATTCACTCCTAGGATTCGAACCCAGGCATCCCGCTCAACTTGTAACAAGATCCTGATGACGCGGCGCATTACGAAGAATTGATTAGTTTTTATCCCAATGTTGTATCTCTTTTCATTCAGGAGATATAAGCGATTAAACAGTAGAAATAAAAAGCCGGTTCTGGCACACAGAGAGATGCCGACATCTGATAACCTTCTTTGTTCTATACCGGCATGCCCCACCCATTTTATTTCTACTGTTTAATCGCTTATATCTCCTGAATGAAAAGAGATACAACATTGGGATAAAAACTAATCAATTCTTTGGAATGCGCCGCGTCATTGGGACCTTTAAAAAGCCGGTTCTGGCACACAGAGAGATGCCGACATCTGATAACCTTCTTTGTTCTATGCCGGCATGCACCACCCATTTTATTTCTACTGTTTAATCGCTTATATCTCCTGAATGAAAAGAGATACAACATTGGGATAAAAACTAATCAATTGTTTGGAATGCGCCGCGTCATTGGCACCTTGTTACAAGTTGACCGGGATGCCTGGGTTCGAATCCTAGGAGTGAATGCAAATTCATCTTCTAATAACTCAAAGACTAATTAAGATAAAGACGCCAAATAAACTTTATTACATTGACGTGATTAGCTAGTTTCTTGTGGATGTATATTTTGGTACCTGATGTCCTGAATTCTATCCTTAATTTTAAAAACGTCATTATCTCGGAAACTAAGAAAGGTAGAGGAATGCACCAAGGCATGTTTGATTGCTGTTATAATGTGTAATTAATACTGTATATAATTTTTAATCAGTTGTCTCTAGTTCGAATCCCGATTTTTTAATGACTTCCTTAATTTTACTCTATACTCTAGAAAATATCAGTTACATTGATGCTGTAACTACATACAGCACCTTTAAGCATACTTAACTCATATTATAAATTATTTTGTTCTTGGTGTTCTGGGTTCGAATACTGATTCGATGGAATTTACTTATAAATTTAATAACTCCTAAACCAATTAAGATAAAGACGCCAAATAAACTTTATTGCGTTTATGATATTAGGTAGTATCTTGTAAATGTGTAATTAGATACCTGACGTCCTGGGTTCGATCCTTAATTTTTAAATTTTCATTATCTCGGGAACTAAGTGAGGTAGAGGAGTGCAGGAAAGCATGATTGATAGATTCTATGATGGGTGATTAATGCTGTATATAATTGTCAATCAGTTGTGCTTGGTTCGATTCCCCATGACTTCCTTAATTTTCCTCTGTACACTAGAATATGTCACCTAGATCGATGATGTAACTGCATACAACTTTGTTTAACATGTCAGACTAATATTATAAATTATTTTGTTCCTGGTGTTCTGGGTTCGAATACCGATTCAATGAAATTTACTTGCAAACATTTAATAACTCGTAATTTAATTTAGATAAACATGTCAAGGTAAACGTAAACAGAGTATCTAGTCCTTAAATATCGTTATCGTGACAAAAATTACTTTAAAGTACTTAGATCGAATCCCGAAGGGTGATTTCATATATCTTCAAGCTTATGGATCATATCAGGTTCGAGTAAAGATTAAATGGCAGATGCTGATATTGGGGAGCTAAAATACATTTATTAAAAGTATTACCGGGTTCGATTTAGAAGCTTAGAATCTGTGTAACTCTGGAAAAATTGCTTTTCTCATGATTGTAGTGAAATGTAATGGTCTTTCTGTGAGAAGATGGAAAGGAAGAATTGAAAAGGGAATAAAAACATGAAATAATTAAGTAAATAAGGGGGAAAATCTTCTAGGTTTCCTTTTAAGCTTTTACTTTTAAGTATTGTGATAATACAGCTTGAATTAACCTTGGTACAATAGGTGGTGATGGTGGTGGTGGGCTTGAATTTGAAATATATGTCTGAATGAGCGTGTGGGAATACTTCTCTTGCTGGTGTGACAGCATAAGCAGGTAGTTATGAGACGAGTTTAAACGTGTTTGATGCTGCCAGACATCCTGTCTCTGGGTGTGACGTCATAAACATCCTGTCTCTAGACTTGAGGTTATATGGCTGGGGGGTTAGTACACGTTGAGCGATCATATACAGGTGATTATGGAGCGAGTTTATGATTGATCTAAAAGGTTCGTGCTCCCTCTATAAATATGGTGATCTAGGGCATTGGACTTCATTGTGCTTATTAGTCTTGAGGTGTTAACATCGTGTTCTCTCCAAGAATAATCAGCTTTCTAAAGTGGTGTCAAGGTGAAGAGGTCTACATTTCATTGATCAGTGATTAATACGTTATTACATCAAGAATAAAGATGAATAACTCAGCGTATAAGGATATTATTCCAAGCGCTACTGGATATGCATGCGGAAAATGTGGGAAGAAGTTCCTCCGAGGTTATGACAAGAGAAGACACGAGATGAGCTGCAAGAAGCTCTTCAAATGTAAACATTGTAATGTACCCTTCAAAGATTGTTATAAGGGACAGCGACACGAAGATATATGTGAAATAAGCAGCCCTCAGAAGAAAAGAAGATTGGAGCCAACTAAACATCAGTTGCTGTCAACAATGGAGGACTGCGATATGAAAGAATACGAAACTTCATTCGAAGTACGATTGAAATCGTATTTTATACGATGCGAATCAGCTAAGGACCTAAATATGTATCTGCAAGAGGCAAAACAACGTATAATCCATGCTGTGCATAAAGAGCTTAGCATTCATAAGAGTGTTAAAATTAATCTGCTGGCTGAGTGTCGATTTGTTAACAGTATTGGAGAAACCTGTGACAAAACATTTAAAACACGGAATCAAGCTGTTTTCCTGGAAACTGATCTGGACTCAACGATGGAAGTGAAATTCAAGAAATTGGTGACTGAAATGGAGGAGTCTCAGCTTAAGGGTGGCAGCTGGGCTTTGCTTGCTGTGGAAGGAGTTCGACTTCGTATCAACAAGTACAACCCGTTACGAGGAAGTAGCTACATACCACTACCGTCAGCTGTTGAAGCAAGGAAAGCATGTATAAACATCCAGAACTTTAGCGACGAGAAATGTTTCATGTACTCTGTATTAGCTAAATTCATAGGGAAGAATGCACTGCGTGTGAACAAATACAAACAACTTCAAGACAAGTACGACTTCAGCTGTGTTTCCTACCCTACTCCACTTTCTCAAATACCTAAATTTGAGAAGTTTAACAAGATATCCATTAACGTTTTCGGGCTGGATGAGAAGCATGAAGTGTATCCAATAAAGGTTGCTGACATTGAACTACCTGAACATCGCAACCTGCTACTATTGAATGACAGCAGTGGAAAACATCACTACGTGTATATAAAGAATTTTGAGAAACTCGTTCGACGCCAGAAAACTAACCATAATGGACGGGTTTATACTTGTAAGCGCTGCTTTACACATTTTGATGATCGATATGGACGAAGTGGACAGGAAAAACTGCAAGAACATGTAGCCTTCTGTATTCAACATGGTGTTGCGAGGGTAGTTATGCCTACCAAGGAGAAATCAATTGTTCAGTTTAAAAATGTTGAGAGGATGCTGAAAGTACCTTATGTCATCTATGCATATTTTGAGAGTATTCTCACTCCATGCCATACGTGTATACCCAATCCTGAAACTTCCTATACAACCCCTTATCAAGAGCACACACCAATGAGCTTCTGTGTTTACGTGAAGCCTACATCCAGTGTTGAACATCTCGAAACTGGTCTTCCTAAGCAACCCTATGTGTATCGTGGTGCTGATGCTGCTCAGAAGTTTATGCTGTACCTTACATCTCTTGCAGAAATGATTGGTAATACATACAAATCTGCTAAGCCTCTGAAACTTACGGATCAACAGCAAAAGGATTTTGAGTCTTCTTCAGCATGCTACTTGTGTGGAAAACCCTTTACAGAAGAGAACTATAAAGTACGCGACCATGATCACATCAGCGGTGAATATCGTGGAAGTCTTCATAATGAATGTAATTTAGCCTGTAAAACACCTAAATATATACCAGTCTTCATGCATAACCTTAGCGGATATGACTCGCATTTCATTGTTAAGGAGCTGGGGTGCACAAGTGAACGTGTGGAGGTAATTCCTAACTCTGAAGAAAGCTATATCTCATTCACCAAGTATGTAGGAGATATAAAGCTTCGATTTGTGGATAGCTTCCGATTCCTCAGTACAAGCTTGGATAAGTTGGTAAAAAATCTAACCTCGTATCCTGAAACGCTAAAGTACTTTGGAGAAGACAAATTGAAGTTGATGACCCGTAAGGGTGTATTTCCATATGATTTTGTTACGTCATGGGATGTCCTGAACGAGACCTGCTTGCCTCCTAAGGACTCCTTCTACAATAGATTAAATGAAGAAGAAATTACTGATACTGACTACGATCATGCTAGAAATGTATGGGAGCTGTTCAATGTGAGAAACCTGGGAGAGTACAGCGATCTCTACTTAACTTCGGATGTACTTCTCCTAGCTGATGTCTTTGAGACGTTCAGAGAGCAAACCCTTAAAACACACAAAGTTGATCCTGCCCATTATTTTACCTCTCCAGGTCTTACATGGGACGCCATGTTACTGTATACTGGGATTAAGTTAGAGCTGTTACAAGATTATGATCAACTACTCATGGTGGAATCAGGTATAAGAGGAGGTTTATGCCAAGTTTCCCATCGGTATGCTGAGGCTAATAACACTTATATGGATAAGTTTGATCCGTCGAGACCAACCCAATTTATCACATACGAGGACGCTAATAACCAATATGGGTGGGCAATGTGTCACGCTCTTCCTTTTGCTGGATTTCAGTGGGTGTCACCTGAAGAAATCAACTTAGAAACACTACAAGAAGATGATCCTCATGGGTACATATTAGAAGTTGACATCGAGTATCCTGCAGAACTTCACGATCTACACAACGATCTACCTTTCCTGCCAGGGTGTATGAAACCATTGGAAGCATCTACAAAGAAACTGATACCCCATCTTGGACCTCGAAAGAAGTATGTAGTGCATTACATGGCTTTGAAGCAAGCTCTTAGTCATGGACTACGACTAACAAAAATCCATCGTGTGCTACAATTCCGACAGTCTCAGTGGTTGAAACCTTATGTGGAATTTAACAACAGGCTACGACAACAAGCTGCAAATGATTTCGAGAAGGATCTCTACAAGCTCTTCAACAACGCTATGTTTGGAAAAACTATGGAGAACCTGCGTAACCGTATGGATATACGACTGGTGACCAATGAAAAAACTCTAGAGAAGCTGATCGCCAAGCCTACGTTTATCGACAGGACGATATATGCTGATAATCTAGCTGCTGTACATATGGCCTCTCGTCAGATTGTATTCAACAAGCCTATATACATTGGTATGAGTGTGTTGGATATCTCCAAGACATTAATGTATAACTATCATTACGACGTTTTGTTGCCTTATTATGGAGCTGAAAACCTGAAGCTTATGTATATGGACACTGATTCGTTCATTCATCGTGTAACAACTGAAGATGTGTACCAGGACAAGCTACGTTTTCTTGAGCATCTCGATACAGCTGATTACCCTGCCAACCATATATGTTACTCTACTCAGAACAAGAAGGTATTGGGAAAATTTAAAGATGAGGCTAATAGCAAAATCATCCTACGCTTTGTTGGACTACGTCCTAAGATGTATGCCTTAGATATTCAAGGGTTAATGATAAAAAAGATTAAAGGTATAAAACGTAGCGCTATTAAGCAGTACATTTCGTTTGACAGCTATACAGACTGTCTTAAAACCTGTGAAATCATCAGAACACCTATGAATCTGATCCTATCACGAAAGCATGCTCTTGCTACAGTGCAAGTGAATAAAATTGCATTGACTCCGTTTGATGATAAAAGAATTATTGCTGAGGATGGGATAACGACATATGCGTATGGACATTACGCCATTACAAACAGTGCTTAAAAGAATGTAAGTTAAAGATAAAGATTTTATCGTGAGTCTACAATCTTAAAAAAGAAGGTTATCTGTGTGCTGCATATGCAGATAGCTGACGCCTGAAGAAGAAAGAAGAAGATGGAAGGGAAGGTGGTAACCCTGCCATTAGGAGCAATCCTAGTGCTAGTCTCAAGCCTAGATAAAAGGGGAGAGACATCTACACCGAACTAAAATAAAGGTATGTTGACGTAAAGCTTTTCAATTTGTGAACCAATATGCGGTTTATCCCTCTCCGCATCGTACAATAACTGTTTAACATATAATAAGTTTGTAAGATTTAGAAAAAAGTATATAAATTGTTGTAACGTTGGATGAGAAATGTTTTATAATTTAATTACTCTCTATATTACCATGAGTACCTGTGATACTAGTTGAATTGCCCGTTAAAATGACTTAAATACCTGTGATACTACTCGAATCAAGTGAAATTACAATAAATAGCTCTGATACGAAACCCTGATCATTGAATCTAGCCTCCTGTGATACTAGCTGAGTTACTCTAAACACCTATGATGCTTGAATCGACCAAATACCTAGACACTATCTGAATTACCTGTTAAAATGACACAAATACCATTGATACAACCTGAATCACCTGCATTTACCTTAAATAGCTGTGATACAAATCTCTGATCGAAATTATCACGAGCATCTGTGAAACTATGCTGATTACCCAAATACTTACGATATTACCTGAACTATCTGTAAAATACGAAACTAGGCTATAACCAACCCCTGGAACCTACCCTCCTGTAATGCTTGCTTAATTACTCTAAACACCTATGTTACTTGAATTATCCTAAATACCTACGATACCCTCTGAATTACCTGTGAAATATGAAACTATGCTATACCCAACCCTGGAATCTAACCTCCTGTGATACTAGCTGAATTAGCCTAAATACCTACGATACTAGCTGAATTAGCTGTGAAATCATGCATAGCTATGATGCAGTTAGCCTCTGGAATCTAGCCTCCTGTGATACTAGCTGAATTAGCTTAAATGCTCAAGATACTAGCTGAATTGGCTGTGAAAATGATTTAAATACCTGTGATACTACCCGAATCATGTGAAATTACCTTAACTAGCTCTGATACGAATTCCTGCTCTAAATTAGCACGAGCACCCGTGATACTACCTGAATTACCTGTGAAATATGAAACTATGCTATACCCAACCCTAGAATCTATCCTCCTGTGATACTAGCTGAATTACCTTAAATGCCCACGATGCTAGCTGAATTATCTGTGAAATCATGCAGAGCCATGATGCAGTTAGCATCTGGAATCTATCCTGTGTTATTAGACGAATTAGCCTAAATACATACGATACTAGCTGAATTACCTGTGAAATCATACACTGCTATGATCCAGTCAGCCTCTTGCAATACTACCTGAATTACTTACCTGTTAGTGTTAGTGGGTTAGCTTTTCCCGTTGCAGGTCACCTTTTTCCCTTTATGGCTCACCTTTTTCCCTTTGCTGTTCACGTTTTTCCCTTTGCTGTTCACCTTTTTCCCTTTGCTGGTTACATTTTTCCCTTTACTGGTCACGTTTTTCCCTTTGCTGGTCACGTTTTTCCCTTTGCTGGTGAACTTTTTCCCTTTGTGGGTCACCTTTTTCCCTGAGCAGTCACCTTTTTCCCCTAAACGAGTCATCTTTTTTCCCTTTGTGAGCCTCCTTTTTCCCTGAGCAGTCGCCTTTTTCCCCTGAACGAGTCACCTTTTCCCTGAATAGGTTACGTGATGGGTATGTCTAGAACATTGACATGAAACATATTTTCATGAAGTTCACGTCTAAAGTCGCTTTCAAGTCTAGCACCTCCTATTCCCTATCTCTCCTGTATATAAGTCCATATTCCTACTGCTACACTACCTGTCTAGCCTAACACCTCTCCTCCTGTTCCTATACCTCTCATATAAACCATTCTCTACTCCTCTAGCTCTGTCTAGCCTAACGCCTCTCTCGTTTACCTATGACTCTCATATAAACTATACTCTACTCCTCAACCTCTGTCTAGCCTAGCACCCCTCTTCCTGTTTCTATACTTCTCATACATATAAACGCATACTCTAAACCTCTGTCTAGCCTAACACCACTCCCCGTATCCCCTACCTCTCAAAAGCTCATTCCCTCCTACCCCCCCTCTAGCTGAGTATCACTCCTTGGTTTCCTATCTAACCTAACTTTAATACCTGTCTATCCTAGCATAGGATCTCTCTCCGTTTTCTCGTCTCTCCTTATAAACACAAACTCAATTCTCCTAACCTAATACCTCTCCTCGTTTTCCTATACTTCTGATATAAACCATACTCTACTCCTCGACTTCTGTCTAGCCTAACACCTTTCCTCGTTTTCCTATATCTCTCATATAAACCATGCACTACGTTTCAAGCCCTGTCTAGTCTAACACCTCTCATCGTTTTCCTATACCGCTCATATAAACCATACATTACTCAGCCTCTGTCTAGCCTAACACCTCCCCTCGTTTTCCTATACCTCTCATATAACCTATACTCTACTCCTCAACCTCTGTCTAGCCTAGCACCCTCTTCCTGTTCCTATACTTCTCAAACATATAAACGCATACTCTACTCTCAACCTCTGTCTAGCCTAACACCACTCCCCGTATCCTCTACCTCTCATAAAGCGCATTCCTCTCCTGTCCCCTGTCTAGCTGAGTATCTCTTTGGTTTCCTATCTAACCTAACTTTAACACCTGTGTATCCTAACATAGGATCTCTCTCCGTTTTCTCGTCTCTCCTTATAAACGCATACTTAAACCCTCCTAGCCTAACACCTCTCTACTATTTCTTCCATATAAACGTATTTCCCTCCTTCAACCCTCTTTAGCATAGTAGCGGTCGTCGTATTCCCTATCTCTCCCATATAAACGCATTTTCCTCCTTGAGCCACCCCATCCAGCCTCGTTTTCCCTATCCTTTCCCATATAAACGCAAAAAAGTGAGCCAGCTCTCTCCTATATATCCTACTATCTTACCTACTGCGGAATATTCTACCTTAAAATTTTATGTGTTACATTCACATGCTTATAGTCTACTTTTAGAAGTGCTGTAACTATTCTTAGTGAGGCTTATTTTTATATCTACTTAATGCTAATGGTAAATTTCTGCACCAATATTTTCAGTATACATTTCGGTGTGGGCAGAAGAGGGATAGAGGCAACCTAATTGATAGTCATATGACCTTGAAATGCCATATTCTTCAAGGATATCGCGAGAAATCACTCCAAAGCAACAGCACCATAAAAATTACAAGCTATTGAAACATTGAGTGGAACATCTCAATGTCTCACACAAGTTACTTGAGAAATTCAATGTTTTAAGCAGATCTACATTGTTTGAGAAGTTTTGTTTTCTATCTCATGATTTACCAGTTATATAAAATTATACAAAATCTCCTCCTAATGCAGACTACTCACAGGGTATAGAGGCGTTTGCTATGCTGTTACAAGTATGTGAGTGTTAATGAGAATGAGTGGTTTTGTATGCATGATTTATTTGTGTGAGAGAGAGAGAGAGAGATGAGGCATGAGAAAATTAAGATATTTTCCTCCCTTCCATTGTCAGGTGAGGTGATAGCCTGACTTCTCGGCAGAAGCACTTCGCTTGCAGTGATCGCCGAGACATCACACAGCTACGGACTCAGCTTGACCTACTGGTATGACACGGACTTCGACATTGACCGCAGATTGAGGCAGTATTCATTAGCTCGCAGTGGCTAGTATAGTGGCCATCATCATCTCTCTTTCCTTATTTCTACGTTTTTTAGAGACCGAAGGGGCTTGTGAATTGAATGTATTAACTGTACGACATTTCAAGGTAAAAGTACAAATAATCTGTTTCTGTAATCCCTCTCTGTAATCAGAATGCACAGTCCGGTGCAAAACAAAAGTGCGGTGCTTTTGTTTTGCTATAGTGTTTTTCTTTATTTAAGTTGGTAGAAAAAACCGCCTTTATAAGAATAACTTATAAGAGGTTGAGTAGGGAAAGTCATGTAAATACAACACATCACTTTTTTCTTGTGATTATGCAAATAGCATGAAATTTCAAAGCAATCACAAAGCGATCCACTTTTTAAAAATCTCACTTTCGCTTTCCTTCTTACACCTGCAGAAAGCGCCCAAGCTGTCGATTAAGTATCGGAGCTAAAAGCAGCGTTGAAGTAAATTTTTCTAAAGTTATACGATGGAATTGCCGAAATCACTTTTAGCGGATATTAAAAATATTCAAAATGAGCTTAAACTTACCATTCAAAAGCACCAAGTTATAGTATTAAAACTGAGAACTGATCTCCTGAACATGCAAATTAAGAAATAGCTTATCGACGTGCAGAAGCATATAATCGTTTTGGGCGACAGTCAAAAGCAGCTAGTTCAGCAGCTTCGTAGAGTTGGAAGCAAATTAAACATACAGTAAAGTTGTAAGAATTCAAATTGGAAATTTATTTGGTGATTTGGCTTGTTTGAAGACAATTTCTGCAAATAATTCCTATAACAGCCCCAAAAGCGAATCAGTCTTAAAGGAAAGGGATTCACCTTAAGGTTCAGGGAGAGCAAAATAATCACAAGTCGTTCCTCATCGTTATCCCCAACTTCCACGACAGGTTCAGATGACTCTGAATCTCAGAGAAAGGACATTGACATCCCTGCCAGCTTAGCACCAAATGAAAATATACAACTCATCTCTGAAGCTACAGTTTATGAATGCTGTTGGCTTGGTGACTCGTGAACTACTATCATAATTGCAAAACCGACGAGTAGAAAGAAAACCACGCAGTACTGCCAACCATACACAGTTTGTCTATGGTGTTCCGGGATGTTTCCAAACGGAAAAAGAGTAATTATTTTATGAGTGGAAGTTCTCCTGTAATTTGACTCGATCATTAAGATCCATTTCTTCAGAACTACAGCAGGTGAAAAATCAGCAACGTACAACTTCTTCTTCACCAACAGCGCTACCTCCGCCACCAAACAGAATTTGTCAAGTAGCTGTTTTAGAATGTGTTAGTAGTCCAACAAATACAGCGCAATCACAAGTGACATTGACTGAAAGCAATAGGCAACCACTTACATCACAGACCACAGTGTCATCTTTGTCCTGTGCATCAGGAACTCTTCCACTAAGAATTCCTGGACTGCCTGCCTCATTGAGTATAGAGAGAATTGCTGCCGCTCAACAAATTTGTGTTGTGTGTAGGAAAATTGGTTAATTAAGTACATGCAGCTCTTGCAACGCTGGATATCACTTGAGTTGTGGAGGAGATGTTAGCAAATGTCCACAGTGCACTGTTAAACAAGAAGGAGAGTCTTCAGAAAATAGCTCAGCAAGCAGCCTGCACCTGCAGCCACAAGCAGAGTTATTCTACAATCTTACGTTTCACAACAGAGAAGCACCATTTAACGCAGCAGAATGCTGAACTAAATTCAGAAAAGGAAACTCTTGAGCAGAAAGCAGAACAACCGAGTGCTGCCCCTGTGGCTCAAGCTGTTACCAAGAAGGGCCTTCCTCAGTCTGAAGAAAAAACAAGAAAATCAATACAACGTCTTCATGAGTTTATAAATTTAATGAAGTCTGCTTATATACCACCTCCACCTCCTTCATGAGATAGCTTATCGATGGTTTACTAAAGTATAACTTGGTTTTAAATTGCTTGTTTATTATAGTACATTCTACGTTATAAGGAGACTGTACCTTCCAGTGATATAAGTTTAATTTTGTTCAGTTTGTAAGATAACAAGTACCTACTAACTTGATCATCACATAGAAGTGAATTTAAACTTCACCTACAGCATTTGCATTATAGCTGAATGAATGAATGAATGAATGACAGCAATGAAGTCTGATTCAGAAGAGTGTTGTAGCAAGTGCGTGCTATGGTTACACTTGGGACATTTGTACTAATTACTTTCTCTACTACGTATTAGAGATACGTATTAGTAGGGGAAGTATTGTATTCCACCCAAAAATTCGATACCGAGATTTCACCGGAAATACATGTTTTAGGACCCCCTGAATACAAAAAAAGCATTTTTGGAAACATGTCCGTGTGTGTGTCTGTGAACAGCGTAACTAAAAACGAACAGTCGGATAAGGTTCAGTATCTTCTAGAGATGCGACACGAAGGTTTTCAAGAAAATCCCCCCACCCCAGATTACCCTTTACATGGAACATTTTTCGAAAATTTTAATTTTCTCAAAAACGGCTCTAACGATTTTGATTAAAATATCATATGTTTAAGATATTTTCATGACAAATAAAATGTATTTCTTGAATTTTGTGGGAATGTCTCCAAAAGTATTCTTCATTGTGAACGACTTTTGCATAACTGGTAAACCATAGGAAATAGACAAAGTTTTACTACACAAAAAATGTAGATCGCGTTAAAAATTTATGTCATATACATTTTTTGTTGAGTGAACCATTTTCGAGATATTGCTTGTTATTCCCTTAAATTTTCCAATACTTATACTTTTTCTTAAATTCGTTATTAATTTTGTTATGTCCTGGACATGCAAAGAGAATGGAATGCGCCACATAGCAACCAGCTCTTAAAATATTTGACTATCGCTTAAGACCTACCATATTCCCCATGAATCTACAAGAAAATTAGCAATAAGATTGAAATCTCGATAGCTGGATTAACATGATGCATATGGAAATAATTTGTACAAGAGTAGAGAAAGTCATGTGAGTATAACACATCAGATTTTGTAAAATTTGATTCAACTTGCTAAAACTTTAAGATGGAAATAGAATATTGTATTGTATATAAACGCAGTGTATTATATTGCTGCACACGTAAAATAAAACTTGCATGAAACGGTTTCACTGAAGTAAAACTTACACTGATGCGTTACTTATGTAAATTTTTCAACTTTAGGTAAAAAGAAAAGTATGCTTCTCAGGGTATATATTTCAACGTTAGTCACGAAAACCAGAAAGCAACAACGGAATTAGTAAAAGCGAAATGTTACCTGCAGATATTTTTCATGTCACTTTCGCAGGAAGTATTAATGTCCAGCAATTCGTTTTCCTCGCTGCGTTTGGGAAATCTGTGTGGGCAAAGGGCCTCAGCTATGTGCACAAAACAGGAAGCAAGTGTAGGTTTCATGTTCCAGGAGCAGGTGCTTCTGTTTCCGGCTGTGGCACATGCTGTAGCACGAATATCGGCGTATGTGGGCACCATGAAAACGGGTGCACCAAAACCTTAGTCTCCTTCTGCAATACTAAGGGATACTATTTTCAGGACTGTCCTATAGCTTCGTTGCTAGGAAGATCACTACAATTGTTTATTATGTGTAAAGAACCGGTCTTAACAAGTGTGCACAGCCATTTTGGCATTCTGTAACTCGTTTGATATTGCGATATTCTTTTCCTTGCGGGATGTTAGCCAGCTGAACTGACTAATCGTGGGCTCTGCGGTAGTGTTTTGTTTTCCCACTGCCATACAGCCAGAATACCAACTACCGAATGATTTTGTAAAGTAGCAAACAGTCTTGCAGAGATGAGACGAAGCTTGCCTTGAAAATGTCACACAAAAAAATATTTATGTAGATTTTTAAATTCGTACCCAGTGCTTAGAACAGGAAGCCTTACATCTTTTAGTGGCTCCAAATAATTCAGTTTTTTATGGTAAAACTGACCCTGCATTTGAACAGATGTGGCAGTGGCACTGTTAAATGAGATTTGAATGTTAAGTTAGGAAATGCAGATAAAGGAAATAGCAGCGCAGTATCATATTGCTTTAATGCAAGTTTCACTAATTTATATCAATATGTAATAATTGCTTAACTTTATATAGTTTTTTGGGTTTTTTTTGAGAGATATCTTAATAACTCAATTGGTGGGCATATTATTCTGAAAGTTTAGTATGTACCATAAAGTATAATTGGATGCTTATTTTTTATTTGTGATTTAGCAACGCCTAGCTTTAAGTTAGTTCTGTAGATATGTTTTTGTATCTCAACAATTTTTAATGATTATCATAATTGGTATCAGTATTATGATATTGTGCATATTGTTTAAAGTATTCGATGAATGGGAGATCTTAGTGAAAAGAAAGGTTAGTTTCACTAGTTGTGTTGTTATCTGGGGAATATTGCAGGTGTGAGTATTCAATTTCCGATTATTTTTCATACACTAATTGTTAAGTATAAATTATCACTTTATAACCCAAAAGGTTTTAGTAACAACCCTTGTTGTGGGCTTAGTAATAACAAAGTGAAGAAACAAAATTGATTAGGACACCGGTTGAAAAGATATTAGTTGGTAAGTAATGCACAGGAAACAGTTTTGAATAGGAAAAAGTTTCGGGGCCAGTAAAACTTTCAGATAATAGATAATGTTAAAACGATCTTCACCTGCAGAGGAAAGCGAAAAAGAAGGAAGAATGGACGCTGGATTGACAGTGAAGCACCTGTCTTTATGTAGACTATGATAAAGTCTATTGGCATTGCTGGTATCTTTCAATTCGCTTGCCAACTTCACTGATTGCAGCATTTCATCTCGTCTTTTTTGCCAACGAATGGATACATTTGTTGCACTTCGAGCAGCACTGGACCAGCGAGGTATTACCGTTCGCAAGATAGCCATCAAGCTCACATATTACGGAACTTAATAGCTAATTTACGTAATTGGGGCGATCACGAAGGATAATTGGGTAAGTTATATTGCTCAAATTGCCAAAAATTGCTACAGCCGAGATTGCTTAATAGACATGGAAATCTCAAGAATTATAATTAATGGCTGGTACACGAAGAGAAGAGTAGTCGAAGTAGAAAAAACAGCAAGATCAAGGCAAGTGAGTGCACATTATATTTCAGTACTGCTAAAATATGGAATTTTGAAGACTACATAATTATAACTTCTGCAAATCAGTTTTAAGTCACGCTATGTTTGGCTTTGCGTGTGGGCTACTAAATATATATCACATTTGGTGCCTTTCACCGAACAATTTTTAACGGATTCACTGGTTTTATAGGGTTTACTTTCCTTTTCTTTGTTTCTCGAAAATATAAATATAGGGTCTTCCATGTTGTTGTCGCTTCGCAGTTCACTAGAGTGGCAGGTAGCTACTGACGATTCAGGTGCAACATCCGTGAAACTGATTCAAATGTTCTCGATTTCAAGTACAACTGCAATGAAAATAAACACATAACTTATGGGAAAATGCGCGCACTGCATAATCTCCCCCACCCTCCAAACTGCTATGAAACTTGTGACAGTAACAAAGAAGGCCCGTTAAGACCGCTTTTAAGAATGTTAACATTATATAAGATGATTACTGAACTTGATTATCTGCTCCGTGTTTGAAAGTTAGCTAGCCCTCATGGCCATTGTCGCTAGAGCATTTGGCTGTGATACTCTATCGCGTGGAGAACCGCGGGTTCGAGCCTTACCCCGAACCGGGTGTTTGTGTCAGTGTAAATGTGTATGCAAAAGTAACAAGGGAAAAATCAACCAGAATCATAAGAAAAACAAATGGTAAAAAAAAAGGACTAAAGAAAGAAAAAAAAACTGATATGTTGCATTAACATAGCCTTCTCCTCTTACTCTTCTACAAATATTCCTTAAAAAGATATTATTCTATTTATTTCTTATTAATTCAGATAAACCTTCAATTTACGTTTACAAATTTCGCTTGCTTTTTAATGTTTTATATATGGACGTGTCCATAGCGTCCCATTCTACATTGGGCGTAAAAGACCGGACATTTTGTTCAGAGGCCTGTTTATTAGGCTTGAGGTTCTTTAACGTGGCGTAAATCTACGACACGGGACCACAGGAGGAAGCCATGCTAAGAATTTTTACGCCCAAAAACATCCATCGTCCTCCACTGGATTTAAACTCGCGACCTCGGGAACTAAGGGCTATCATGGTACCCTTAGACCACGGAGAATTACACAAACTTCGTTGTAGATATAAGAGGGATACAGAGGTTAAAGCGATAGACTTATAAAGAGCGTGTTTCTCTGTGATGGCTTTGAAATGCCATGCTCTTTAAATGACCACGAGAAAAAAAAACATCTGATGTGTTACATTCACATGACCTCCTCTACCCTCTATCTTTTTACTAGAGGGTATACAAACTATTTTTATTAAAACTTATTTTTCTACCTACTTCATTTTAATCGAGATAAATCTTTGCGAAGTAGCTAAATTACACATTTAGTTACTCGTACAAAGAGAACAGCGATAGTCAAATGTTTAAGAGCTGGACACTATAGGCCGACCTTAAAATTCCATAACCTTTCCAAGCAATTGCGAGAAATAATTGAATATTCACAGGACTTCATAGAATCACTAGTAATGAACAATTCAAACCATTAATAACGGGCATCTAAGAAATGGCATATACCACAAAAACGTTATATGAAATAAATGGTTTGTTTTAAGGATATCTACATTCTGTGTAGTACATTTTCGTCTATTTCTTAACATATATCTGTTATACAAGATTGTACAAAATTCCTTCCGAATGAAGAGGACTTCACAGACTATTCCTAGAAACTTTAAGATAAACATTTTATTTATCATGTAAATATCATTTATATAAGAAATTTTAAATAATATCCTTAGAACTATTTGGATAAAATAAAAAGGTTCGAAAGGTGTTCCATTTAGAGAGTACTTTGGGGTGGAAATTTTCTTGAAAATCTTCTTGTCACAACTTTGAAATATATAAAGTTAAATGCCCAGCTTGGTATTTATCCGACTTATGCTTTTTGAGTTATGGTGTTCACAGACATACACGCGCGCCAGCGTACCTTTTTCTTAAAATATTTTTTTTGGATTCAGGAGGCCTCAAAACATGCATTTTCTGGTGAAATCTCGGAATCGAATCTTGGGTGGAATGCAATACCTTCTCTACCTAGTATAAATGCGGTAGAGAAAGTAAAAAACTTATCTGTTATATCGCACATACACAGAAGTTTTTCTAAAAATGCTTTGTTTTCGTTCAGAGGGCCTCAAAACATATATTTACATTAAATCTGTACATAGAATTTTTGGGTGGAATATAATACTTCTCCTACTTACTATATATAATAAAGAAACCAAAAAGAAAAGAAAAACGCGAAATATTAGTTTCAGTGTCATAGTGACCTAGTGTCCAGGTGCCTAGTGAGAGACAAATGAACAGATATAACATTTTTAAAATGTGCACCTTAAACTACTGAGTAATTTGAACCAACAACGGGAAATATTTCGTAAAGGACTAGGCTAAAAAAGTGGTTTAACATAAGTGTTATGTAATTTGAAAAACCTCCACTTTTATTCAGAATTTAGTTTTTCTACATGTATTATGGTTTCCTAGTTAGATAAAATGCAAACAGAATTTTATTCCTTACTTTCGTATGTAAGCATATGATACTTAAGTCAAAATCGTTACAGCCAATTTTTGAGAAGATCTAAAATAACATCTTTTCTACGTAAAGGGTAGTTTGGGGTGGGGGGCTCTCTCTAATATATTCAGTTCGCATCCTTGGAAGATGCTGAACCTAAACACCAGCATAGTATTTATCCTTTTTTGAGATACGCTATACACAGACGTTCCATACACATTCACATGCTGACAAGATTGTTTTCCTTTTCCCTTTCGTTTCTTTCCTGCTTTCTCTTTTTTTCTTTTTTGAGATATGTAATTCAATTTCCCTCAAAGCGTGTTTGTCTGGTAAAAATCTCCTTACATAGTTTTTGGATCGAATACAGGTTGTTATTGGTAAGCGGTTCAAAACGTAAAAGCTTATATGCTACATTCACAAGCTTTCTCTGCTCACTCTTCTACAACTATTCCGAGGATTCTTGTGAATCCAGGTAAACTTTATTACACATTTATACTTTTCTTAGTACGCATAAGTATACACTAGCCTAAAACAGTAGTCAGATTTATAAAAAAGTGGGTCGCTATGTCATAACGTTGATACTCCATGCTCTTTGCATGACCATGACAAAAAACGAATAGCGACTTACCACAAGAAAAAATCTTGTTACATTCAGTTGATTTTCCCTACTTGCTATCGTTTATTTTTGTGTAACTTCTACACAACATTATCCCTACAAAAGCTTATTTTTCCATTTACTTCACTAACTGAGATAAACCTATGCAGAAAATGTTGCATTACACATTCGGCTGTGGGTTCAGGGGAGATAGGTCGATAGTCAGACATATAAAAACTGGTCATTATCTGCTGACTTCCAAATTCCGCACTCTTTCCAAGACATCGCAGAAACAGCTGAATGTGATCGCACTTAAAAAATCTTATGTGTTACATTCACATGACTTTCTCTTCCCTCTATCGCCTATTAGTGGATATATAAACTGTTCTCACTAAAGCTTGTTTTTCTATCTTTTTAATTTTAATTCAGATAAAGCTTTGCAGAAGTACATCACATATTTCGTTATATATACAAAGGGAACAGCGTCACTCAAATGTTTAACAGCTGGACGCTCTATACTGGCATTAAAATTACATACTGCTTCCATACAGTCACGAGAAACAACTCAATGTTGAAAGCATTTTTAAAGAATGACCAAGTAATAAACAATTCGAATCATTAATAATAAACATATCTGCAATTCTTATGTAGTACGTTTTCATCTATCGTTTTAACATTTACGGGTTATACAGGATTATACAATATTCGTTCATAATGAAGAGGACTTCAAAGGTTATTCCCAGAAAGTTCAAGATAAACCTTTATTTGTCAAAATATAATTAATACATACATTTTAATGAATATAGATAGAGCATTTTCTTGAAAATCAAAAATTTTGAAAAATGTTCCATGTAAGAGGTAGTTTGGGTAGAGGGGATTTTCTTGAAAATCTTTGTGTCAGATCTTTAGAAGTCATTGAACCTGAAAACTAAGTTTGGTGCTAATCCGACTTTTCGTTTTTAAGTTATGCTTTCCACAGACACACACACACACACACACACACACACACAATTTCTCTCTCTCTCTTAGTCTAACTCTCTCTCACATACATGCGCGCGCAGGGACGTTTTTCTAAAAACGGTTTTTTTTTATTTAGATTCAGGGCTGAAAACACGCATTGTGGTGAAATTTCCGTATTAAATTTTTGTCCTGAATGCAATACCTACCCTACCTACTATGTACGTGGTAGGGAAAGTAAAACCGACGCGTCGAAAAATTTCAACAAATATCAACGGATATCTGTATAATGGCTGATGGGTTACAAAAAGTTATTTAAAATAAATTCTATGTTTTAACCAGCTTTACATTATTTGTAGCATGTTTTTGCTTACCGATTAGAAATGTTACCTAAAAAATTCATTACGATGAAGATGACTTTACAGGTTATTCTTAGAAAATTCAAGATATACATTTTATTTGTCGTGTAGATATATTAAATAATGATACTTTAATGAAAATCGTTAGAGCTATGTTTCTGAAAATAAAAAATGTCCAAATTTGTTCATATAAACAGTAGTTTGGAGAGGTTAGGCTAATCTTTGGAATTTGATGAACTTAAATACCAATCTAGTGTTTATCCTATTACTTTCTCTACTACGTATAGTAAGTAGGGGAAGTATTGTATTCCACCCAAAAATTCGATACCGAGATTTTACCGGAAATACATGTTTTGAGATCCCCTGAATCCAAAAAGAACATTTTTGGAAACATGTCCGTGTGTGTCTGTGAACAGCATAACTCACAAACGAACAGTCGGATAAACACCAAACTTGGTATTTAGGTTCAGTATCTTCAAGAGATGCAACACAAAGGTTCTCAACAAAATCTCCCCACCCCAGAGTACCCTTTACATGGAACATTTTTCGAAAATTTTAATTTTCTCAAAAATGGCTCTAACGATTTTGATTAAAATATCATATGTTTAAGATATTTTCATAACAAATAAAATGTATATCTTGAATTTTCTGGGAATGTCTCCAAAAGTATTCTTCATTGTGAACGACTTTTGGTAAACTGGTAAACCATAAGAGATAGACAAAATGTTACCACACAAAAGATGTAGATCGTGTTAAAATACACGATTTATGTCATATACATTCTTGTTGTTGAGTGAACCATTTTCGAGATATTGCTTGTTATTCCCTTAAATTTTTCAATACTTATTTTCTCAAATGGGAATTCGTTATTCATTTTTTTGTTTTGGATATGCAAAGAGTATTAATCTGTGGAAAAGGGAATAGTGCTGCACCTAGCAACCAGGTATTAAGAGATATGTATGTTCTTAAAGGCTACTGTATTTCTGTATTGCCCTTGTAAATATATATTCCCCTTACATCTACAAGAAAATTAGCAATACGATAGAGTCCACAAATGTTTATCTCGATTAACATGAAGTAGATGGAAAATAAACGTTTGTAAAAATAGTTTCTACAAGAGTAGAGTTAAGTCATGTGAGTGTAACACATCAGATTTTTTTTTGTCTTGGAGTTATGCTGTTCACGACACACACACACACACACACACACACACACACACACACACACACACATACACACACAGGGACCTTTTTCCAAAAATTCTTTTTTTTATTCCTGAAAACCTGTATTTCCGGTGAAATAGGGTATCGATTTTTTGGGTGCAATGCTACAGGTAAAAAGGTAGATAAAGTAAAAATTGAAAGTGAGAACGTAAGTGAAAAAAGCTGGAAGTGGATTGCAACAATAATATCAAAACTCAAACCTTAATTTTATTTGCACCCAAATATTGATTTGCGCATTCTAATAATTAAAATCAGGATAATAGCGAAAACCAATGCAGTCGAGCGAATGTAAGTGGTAGAGAAGCAAAAGCTGAAAACTGTAAGTTAAAAAGAAACAATAAAGAAATTACATACACACCCACACACACACACACACACACACACACACACACACACACACACACACACACACACACAAACTATGAAGTGCATGGTAGCACACACGTTAAAAATGAAGCCTTAAGTTTGTTTGCATTCATTTATTTTTACTCAGTCTTTTAATAAAGATCAGGACAATAACGCAGAAAGATGCAGGCAAACTGAATGTTTTGAGCTTATTTAGAGCTGCATTTGTTTGAACGATCATACAAGACACGGCAGTTATTACGGGAGCTTCCAACAATTAAGTTATTTTTTCAGACACGCAGTTCATCAGAGAGGTTATTATGTACAATTGCTTAAGAAATTAATTACAAGCATGTCGACAAATTGTGAAAAGATTTACAATTTTGCTATAAAATCGGTGCTCACTCCAGTTCACTTAGCTAAATGAGTGCGTTTTCAGTATGGAGTTACTGTGCAATTACTTCTCTCAGATAGAACTGCTTGTTGGACAAACATTGTCATCCACTGTTCTATTTAAATCATCCATCCATTACATTTTTATTTCTGTAGTATTTACTTTGTGCTGTAGAAGTTTAATTCTTAATTTCAGTCTGTATTTCTTATATTTTCAGTAATTGTTCAGCCTTTTGTTTTTTTGTTTTTTTTTGGACGCCCGAATCTTATTTCGGCAGCTTGTATTTCGCTTCTGTTATTTGATGTTGATCATGGCATGGCATACCTACAGAAAAATTGGTACTGCTGCTATTATATAATAGCTTTAGTGTTGCTTCCTTTCTAATTTTCTATTTTAAGCTTCTGGTTATGGCTACAAAATGTATTTTGAATAGCTTTGATATACTCGGATGATACATCACTGACCAAGTGGTTAAAATGAACCACCTGTTCTAAGTTTGTTATTGTCGTCTATTATTATTTCTGCTCTATGTTATTCTTTGCCCATGAATGTCATACTTTTGGTTTTCTTTTACACTTATATATCCTTGCGGTATTGCTTTTAAAATTATCTCTCCATCCAACAAATATTTGCATGAAAAGTGTTTCCTTTTTTTTATTGTCTCAAAAATGACCTTAAGAGTTTTGAATAAAATACCTTAAGTTTCAGATACTCGCATCACAAATAAAATGAACATTCTAAATGTTCTCTTCACTCTAAATGAGTGTTCTAGAATTGGTAAACTGTAATATTACTGCACCAAAATTAAGATGTCGTTGAAGCACACAATATACGTCAAACAATCCCTTTTTACTTTCTCTACTACGTATAGTAAGTAGGGGAAGTATTGCATTCCACCCAAAAATTCGATACCGAGATTTCGCCAGAAATACATGTTTTGAGACCTCCTGAATCCAAAAAAAGCATTTTTGGAAACATGTCCGTGTGTGTGTCTGTGTGTGTGTGTGTGTGTGTCTGTGTGTGTGTCTGTGTGTGTGTGTCTGTGAACAGCATAACTCAAAAACGAACAGTCGGATAAACACCAAACTTGGTATTTAGGTTCAGTATCTTCCAGAGATGCGACACGAAGGTTTTCAAGAAAATTCCCCCACCCCAGACTACCCTTTACATGCAACATTTTTCGAAAATTTTAATTTTCTCAAAAATGGCTCTAACGATTTTGATTAAAATATCATATGTTTAAGATAATGTCATGAGAAATGAAATGTATATCTCGAATTTTCTGGGAATGTCTCCAAAAGTATTCTTCATTGTGAACGACTTTTGCATAACTGGTAAACCATAAGAGATAGACAAAATGTTACTACACAAAAAATGTAGATTGCGTTAAAATACACAACTTATGTCATATACATTTCTTTTGTAGAGTGAACCATTTTCGAGATATTGCTTGTTATTCCTTTAAATTTTCCAATACTTATACTTTTTCTCAAATTCGTTATTCATTTTTTTTATGTCCTGCACATGCAAAGAGAATGGAATGCGCCACATAGCAACCAGCGTTAAAATATTTGACTATCGCTTAAAACCTACCATATTTCCCTTGCATCTACAAGAAAATTACCAATAAGATTGACATCTCGATTAACATGAAGCATATGGAGAATAGGCGTTTGTAAAAATAGATTGTACAAGAGTAGAGAAAGTCATTTGAGTGTAACACATCAGATTTTTTATTAACCACTTCCAACACATACTTTGTTATTGGTTTGAATTTTCTAATACTTATGCTTTTTACTTTCTTTAGCAAATACGTAGTACCTAGTGCAAGCATTGCATTCCATCTAAACATCGTATGTCAAGATTTTACAGGAAATACATGTTTTGATGCCCCCTGCATCCAATTTTTAGAAACGTCCATGTGTTTGTGTGTGTGTTTGCACATGCATGCACATGAACAGTACAGCTTAAAACTGAGAAGCCGCATAAATACTAAGCTTGGCATTTATGTTCATTACCTTCCAAAGGTGCAGCACAAATATTTTCAAGAAAATCCCCATCATACACACGGATGTTTTTCTAAAAATGCTTTTTCTGGATTCATGGCGCTTCAAAACATGTGTTTCCAGTGAAATCTCGACAGGGAATTTTTGGATAGAATACAACACTTCTTCTAATTACTGTAAGTATGTATTGGAGGAAATAATAAATAACATTTCGTAAGAACAGCCTCTAGAAGCTATATAAGAATAAATATAGCGGTTAGGGAAACTCATGTGAATGTCACACATCAGAATTATTGTCATTGCATTCTTTTCCAAGTTCCTCTAATGTGGCTAGTAAGTGTAAACTTTAACCCACTCAGAGAGTTGTGTGTTCTGAGAGTACCCATTTAGTGCTGTGAAATTTCCACTTGAATACAAGGATTCTGCAACTCTAAATCAGCTGAGCGGTATTTACAATAGAGTTACTCTTGACATTAGAGACATTTTCAGTGAGAGAACGAATGTAGAAAATAATAATTTATTGTAAAGCACAGCTTGAGGACAAAACGCCATCTTGATGGGAATCATTTAGCACAAACAAACCGGTTTCTAAATTTAACAACGATTACAATTTGATTGTTGGTAAAAAAAGTTATAATTGTAGTTTATAAGTGTGTCGTATATCAAAAAGAATCCAACTACAAACTCAGTGTTTATCTAAACGGCTGACAATTACAATGGATTCACATACATATGGCTGAGAAGGGAAAGTCCTAAGGAAGATTCTCATGAAGTTAACGAGAGCGATAATAGAACTGAATGAACACAAATGCCCCCCAACAATAAAAAAATAAAACTTGTGGCTGTTGGAGGAAAAAACTATTGAGACTTGAGTTTGAAATGATGTAGTCGAGTAAATGGACATCTTTGGCACATTTGCTGTTGTCAAGAAGCCAAATGACAACAACGTTAAAGGAAACTTTTAATAGAAAAGATAAGCTTCTTATGGTGCGAAAGGTGTCACTGTATAGTGTGGAAACCTTAACATTGTGACGAGGCGAGGTGAGTGTATGGAAACCTTTTAAATGTGGCATGGAGGAAAATAGTGCATCTCAATGGACAGACAAAATATATAATGGAACTGTTTCAGAAAAAAATTGGCGAGGAACTGATCAGAAATAGGAAAGAAATTGGTCGAGACCTTCAATAAAAAAAGTGTTTGTTAAGGGATACGCTAGAAAGAATGGTGAATGGAAAAAAAGGCTTGAGGCAGAAGAAGATACCAGACGATGGACATTTTTGTGAAAACACTTCATATGCAAACATAAAGAGTAACACGGACGAAAGACAAGAAGTGAGGAAGCTGGGTTTGGTGTGAAGGTCCTGTTCTTGGGCCAATAGCTTAAATTGGTTTATAACTACATATTTAACATTAAACAATTCAGGCTAATATAAAACTCCGTAAACGTCATAGTAAAAGAGACCACGTGTCTGATCTAAAGGTATTCTGCAAATATGATACCTATCTAAACTATAATACATATTCTTAATATAAGATGTCTTAGGGTACTTTTCGTATACTAATACAGCATGCGTCTTCAAGAGAATGTTTCGGTTATAAAGTTTTATTAATAATGATATTAAGCTTCTTGCATAAAAGTTACCCATTTTCTCTCCTAATTAATGCACAGTGTCGACATTTTGAATGCAATAAATTTTCAAGTATAATACCTCAGGTGCGATAAGGAATTTTAGGAGGAATATTCTTGTATTCGATTAGAATACGTTAAAATTCAGCGTTCTTCTCACTTTGTTAGTGTTGGTCGCTTATAATCTTCCTGGTACCACACCACATGGAGGGATAGTAATTATTTAGTACAATATTATATCAATAATATAACGAATATTATTAATATATGAGAATATTGAACTAAATAACACTAGGGCGCCACCATGACACACCTAAAGTGTTACAGCAACTTTTAAAGACTGTCGGATTTCCTATCAGGCAGCTTCTGTGATTTCGTTAAGCTGCTATGCCACCTCTCATGAGGCTCTTAAATGTTCCGCAAAGCACTGGTAAATCCGTACGTTGAACACTTCTAACACACTAATTCATTTCAATTTTTTTTCGGGGGGAGGAGAAATCAAATAGTAGATATTCAGAATCCTGTACACCAACGCGGATTGGCGAAGTTGTTAAGGCATAGTCTCATGAGTGGGAGATCCGTGGTTCAAATATCATCAGGACTGTTCTCCCTGACAGAGGTTTTTCCAGATTTTACTCAATTCATAACTGAATGCCCAGTTGGTACCCAAAATTTAGGCATGGAATGTTTCCTTCCCAAAATGTATTTCCTAAATACACTACGAGATCAAAAGTATCCGGACACCTGGCTGAAAGTCACGTACAAGTTCGTGGCGCCCTCCATCGGTAAGGCTGAAAGTCAATAAGGTGTTGGCCCACCCTTTGTCTTGATGAAGCGTTCACTCTCGCAGCATACTTTCAGTCAGGTGCTGGAAGGTTTCTTGGGGAATGGCAGCCCATTCTTCATGGAGTGCGGAACTGAGGAGAGGTATCGATGTAGGTCGGTGAGGCCTGGCACGAAGTCGTTGTTCCAAAATATCCCAAAGGTGTTCTATAGGATTCAAGTCAGGACTCTGTGCAGGCCAGTCCATTACAGGGAAGTTTATGTCGTGTAACCACTCCACCACAGTTCGTGCAGTATGAACAGGTGCTCGATCGTGTTGAAAGATGCAATTGCCATCCCCGAATTGCTCTTCAACAGTGGGAAGCAAGAAGGCGCTTAAAATATCAATTTAGGTCTGCGCTGTGATCGTGCCACGCAAAGCAACAAGAGGTGTAAGCCCCCCTCCAGGAAAAACACGACCACACCATAACACCACCACCTCCGAATTTCACTGTTGGCACTACACACGCTGGCAGATGACGTTCACCGGGCATTCGCCATACCCACACCCTGCCATCGGATCGCCACATTGTGTACCGCGATTCGTCACTCCACATAACGTTTTGCCACTGTTCAGTCGTGTAATGTTGACGCTCCTTACACCAAGCGAGGCGTCGTTTGGCATTTTCCTGCCTGATGTGTGGCTTATGAGCAGCCGCTCGACCATGGAATCCAAGGTTTCTCGCCTCACGCCTAACTGTCATAGTACTTGGAGTGGATCCTGATGCAGTTTGGAATTCCTGTGTGATGGTCTGGATAGATGTCTGCCTATTACTCTTTACGACCCTCTTCAAGTGTCGGCGGTCTTTGTCAGTCAACAGACGAGGTCGGCCTGCACGCTTTTGTGCTGTACATGTCCCTTCACGTTTCCACTTCACTATCACATCAGAAACATTGGACCTATGGATGTTTAGGAGTGTGGAAATCTCGTGTACAGACTTCTGACACAAGTGACACCCAATCACCTGACCACGTTCGAAGTCCGTGAGTTCCACAGAGCGTCCCATTCTGCTGTGTCACGATGTCCAATAACTACTGAGGTCGCGGATAATGAGTACCAGGCAGTAGGTGGCAGCACAATGCACCTAAGATGAAAAACGTATGTTTGTGGGGTGTCCGGATACTTTTGATCACATAATTATAATTTCATTGCCCCGTCTTGGTGCCGTATGTGGTAAGAACGGGTATTGAACACTACTAAGAAGAAAAATTCTGTAACTTTGGAACATTACCTATTTTCCCATTCTCCTGATAATTTCTGAACACCAGTGATTTAATTCTTTAGAATTCATGAGCACTTTGAGCAACTTATGACAATGGTAAATTATTCTTATTCTTAAGTGAAATATACTAAGATACAAATTTAACCGTGACAAAAGTGATATCACTCGGTGTTTTTCCGCTTAATACTGAAAATATTTGAACTTATAATTTATAAATTATAGATTTTACCTTATAAGGGTGCTTCTTGTCTGATTTACCGGATGACCAGCTCGTTTCATGCCTAGCACCATAATGTAACAAACAAAGAGCCACATCTCAAGGAATACATGGAACAATATTAAGTATAATATTTAACATATGAAGCATAATTATACTATAAAACCCTATTAATGTTGGGGGCCGAACTGTTTGTTTATAATAAAGCTGGTTCTCATATAGGTATGCAAATGGTTCTGCAGTGATTGAGCTTTAGTAGAAAAGATGCCATGTCTAATGCAGTAACGTTTTAGGTTTTGAGGAGAATGGAGAGTTATTTCTGTGATGACCTGGAAGCATTGTGATTAGTAATAGTAAAATGTTTGTGGCGATATTTCCCCTATAGCTTAATGAACATAACATGTTGTTCAGCCCCTTCCCGCGAGACTATTACTGTGCACACCGAAGAGACTACTCGATTTTGAAGTAGGAGATGTATTATAGTTCAACTGTTGTGGAGCCGAACTTGAAGTAGTTTCAACCGCACGTATGGGACCGGCTTTCCGGTAGCCTTCGCCCCAAATGTACTTTCCGGTGGCCTTTGCCCCAAATTTTTAAAAATATTGACTTTCTAATTTTTACTGTTTCTTTAAATATTATATATTTTTGTTTTCCTCGGCTGCGTCAGTATTACTGTTAGAGACATGTTTCTCTTTGCAGGGTTATGGGGCGACTGAAGAATGTAGGCTTACACAGATTATAAGTTTTTCTTCACTCCATTTATTAATGCTTGACACGATTTAAATAACACTTCACTGATATAGAGAGCACGTAAACTATTTTCGTCTCACACTGAATGCGTATTACATTTTTTTAGGACGTGTCTCGCGTCTGCCTACAACCAACGCGTCCAGTTATGAGCACTGTCTACAGGTAACTGACTTCTACATTTGTAAATTTTGCTATACTTCAGTTTCTAATTGGCTAAAACTAGTCCAATAGAATATCTTCATTTAAATAAAGCTTTTTCTGGTTGTTGATTGGCTATTTTTTTTAAACTGTCACAAAAATTACAATATTGCTTCCAAGAATTACAAGTATTATTGTTAAACTTTCAAATTCATTATTGCCCCAAGGTTATCTCATTGTTACCTCATTGCTAGCAACTTTTAACCGATTATTCTCACAGTTCCTACATTATTAAATTACGTAATACATTCACATAACATTGTTACATATGTATACAATAATATAAACATTTACAATGACTGTAACACTTTTTATATATTGTTACATACATATTGTTTTAAGGCGGGCTGTTATTATATTTTATATTACGTAATTTGACGGAAATCATTTAAGTGTTAAAAAATACTGCCTCAATTTGTATAGTGTAGTATTGTGTTTGTTAATCTACACCTTTAGACCAAATTAGGTTCTCGAAGCGTAAAGTTCTGAAGTTCCGCTCATCTTTGGATCAATTCACACTGGTATGACTTCGTGCAAGCCATTGGCTTCATTCTGACATCATTCATATTGAGTTTTCAGTGTTAAATGTGTAATGATATCCGAGCGCTTATAACCTGGTGTGCAGCGATGAGAACTATCCAACTTCATATTCCGACCATAAGTACTTTTTCTTTAGATAAACACAGTCTTTAATACACATGCAACAATGTGATTTATAATTACAGAGAATGATTTGATTCTAAGGCATTTATGCATACATACAAAACTGAAGAATTTCACTTTGTATTCAAAATAAACATAAAAAGGCAATTAAAAAGAGTTTCAACTTAATCTGAATGTGCAAACCAAGATGATTAATTAATGTTTTTGTGTATAAACATGAATGGTCCATAATGAGAATATAGGTATCTTAATATTAATATATTAGTACTACGTATATTAAGCATTAATATACTGCTTAGGTAGATCTAATTACTAGACACACTCATTTGACCGCTCAGACAGCAGAGTACACGACCAGGTTGGCGTTAATTCGTTCATAAGTGATTGCTTCTAATGTTTTCCAAGCGCTTTCTAGTGGATGTTAATTTTTAATTGTCTACCACTTACTTACCACTTACTCAGTAAGCAGAGAAATTATGTATTCCACAAAAAATACGATAACGATACTTCGCGTTTTGAGTACCTCTAAATCCAAAAAACGCAGTTTCAGAAGAAGGTTCGCGCGCGAGCGGATGTAGGTGAACAGCATAATCCAGAAATGAAATGTGGCATAAATATCAAATTTATATTTTAGTTCGGCATTCTCCAAGGATGTAACCCGAAGATTTTCAAGAACATTCTCCACTTAAACTATCCTTTACAACGAAAATATTCATTTATTTATTTTCTAAAAAATGGCTCTAACGATTTGGATTAAAATACGTAGGTATACATCACATGTGTGTATGAAGAAGAAAACTACGTCTTCAACTTTCTGTCAGGAGTCTCGGAACTCCTTTTCACTTCGAATGAATTTTGCGTACTTTTGTATAAATTATAACCCATAAGACACAGACGAAAGCCTACTACAACAAATATGTCAAACAAGTTTTGTGTCATTAAAAATTTACGAGATATTCGTAGCTATTCGTTTGAATTTACAAAAACGTTATCAATTTTTTTGAAGGACTAAGTCGCCATTCGTTTGTTTCTCGTCATGCAAAAGTGAAATTTAAAAGCTAGTACATAGTTATCTAATTTTAAAATTTTATTATCGCTTCATCTCCCTAAAAAAGTTGTGCAATTAAACTACTTATGTAAACCTTTATTTCAATTAACATGCAGTAGATAGAACAATAGGTACGTTTTTTAGAATGGTTTGTAGCAAAGTTGGTAGAGAAGGTGATTACACTTTCTTAGTGTGCTTGTTTCAGATGTTCCTTTTAATTACAATTGATATAAATAATTAATTTCTTCATACACAATTTAATAATAATAATAATGTAATGCTAGCTTCTCCATGAGCTGCTTCACTGCGAGCTGCTGTAAATTGTGTCATTAATACTGTGTTCTCAACAAACAATTCAGGATTTAGATTAAAAGAATCCTACGTGTTACATTTATGAGTCTCTACACACTAACGTTCACTTTTACATAGTGTTTACAATCTTCAGTCTTCCCTCCACTTTAGGTTAACTGAGATAAACATTTGCATAAGTAGTTGCATTACATGTTTCGTTGCCTTGAAATTCCACATTCTTTCTGCTAAATCACGAGAAATCTCTGAATAGCACCAGTACTTTAAAAACTTACAATGTACTAAAAAATTCAAACCAATAATAACCCATATCTCCGAAATAGCTTATGCCACAAGTGAGGCAGTACTTTTGGTACCTCATTAATGTGAATTGGTTTACTAACGAATATAATAATTAACCAAGTATAATAGTATATAAATATCAACAATATTAATTAAGGTCTGAATATATTTCTTTATGTATGTGTGTACGTATGCTTGCATATGTCTATTAATATTATTTTAAGTGATAGTGTATAAGTAAATGTATTTTTGGTGGAAACTGATGGTGCCTTAAAATGTGAAGAGTGTTGTTATTTTGGCGCAGAGAGAGAGAGAGCTACTAGGTAGAGAAATATATAGTACATTAGCTTTGCCTCGTTCTATTGTATATACAATGCCGAGTGTGATTGTTGGAAACTTCTTTTAGACAGTTAATAGCGGAACACCCAACAGATGAACGTGAACAAGAAGCAAACAAGGAAACGTTTTTTCAAAAGTTCCCATGTTTTACCCAGTTTATGATATTGTGTTTTTACTGTTTTTTGTTACCGCAATTGCACAACAAACACAAACACCCATGCCCATGGCGGGACTCGACCCCGCTACCCTCAGCTTGGTGGAGCGCCGAAGCTATACACACCAGTGACCACGGCTACGAGGGGCGGCAAACTTAAAACTTAGAGCTACTGGTTTACCGTTAAGAAGCAAAGTCGTGTTTTGTATGTAATGTAATAATTCTGCGTTAATAATTTTAATTTCACAACAAATACAGTATACTTAGATTAAGTAACAATATCTACGTTCGTCGAGGTGAACTGTGTAAGCGGAAGAGTTTTTATTAAAACAGATATACGGGAAGTTAGAAAGTTTAACTGCTAACAGCAATACAATCCATCAGAGTATAAGTTTCAACAATAGGTAGTTCATGTATTATCAGCGAGAGTGTTAATTTTAAACATTCATTAGAAATAAAGCCTTAAGAAGCTTAATTCCACCCACTTGTGTCATTATTCTGAACTGTGTACCATATTTTCACAAGTAAGTTCCTTCCCCTACTACACCCTGTTCAAGAAATACTTGTTCGACCGTGATACATACCAGAGCTAAGCCGAGGCAAGAGAAACATCTACAAGAACCTAAATTAACTAAATATTGATGATATCAGTAATTATGTTCTCCAGATTCAGCTTACAACAACGCGCCCAGAAAACTAAGAAACAGTATAACCTTTTTCACTATAAGCTGAAAGGAGAAGTAAGCAAAAGTTAAATGTATCATTCCGGCAAGCACATGGCAGCACCACGTGGAGGATGACGGGAACTAAACACGTGAGAGGAAATTGCTTCGACAGAATGCGAATACAGCTCGGGGATCATTAGCTTTTAAACATTGTATGTCTTATTCCTATATTTTGTCTTACATCCTAAACTTCTAACACATGGTACTAAGAGTAGGCAAATAAAACTGTTCTTAATTCAGGCGTTAGAAATCATTCATTTAATGACTAATATCAGCATACCACCTTTGCTTTAACCTTTTAAGAGTCAACAAGTTAAGAAAGTGATTAGCATTGTAGGTTAAAACATAACAGAAAACAAACGCGACCCAAACTATCCGAGCAACAATTTTGCATCACTATCAAAGAAGTTCAATTATTGCTAAACAAGGTCAACCATATTCATTGTCGATTAAAGGTGGGTACTTTTCACACAATTTGTTAAAAGCATTTAACGCAGTCGTCTTCTTTCCATTTCCCGCGTTTATGTTTTCCACAGTGGCAGAAGATTCTCAGCCGGAAACCGGAAACGAACTGCAGCGCCTGCGCATAGCCGCTTATACCCTCTGCTATAACGGTTATGTAGGTGAATCGAACAAACACATTTAGTTTCATAAATTGAACTGTTACAATAATGAGTTTTTACTTTCTCTACTACGTGTAGTAAGTAGGGGAAGTATTGTATTCCACCCAAAAATTCGATACCGAGATTTCACCGGAAATACATGTTTTGAGATCCCTGAATCCAAAAAAAAGCATTTTTGGAAACATGTCCGTGTGTGTGTCTGTGTGCCTGTTTGTCTGTGAACAGCATAACTCAGAAACCAACAGTCGGATAAACACCAAACTTGGTATTTAGGTTCAGTATCTTCCAGAGATGCGACACGAAGGTTTTTAACAAAATCCCCCCACCCCAGAGTACCCTTTACATAGAACATTTTTCGAAAATTTTAATTTTCTCAAAAATGGTTCTAACGATTTTGATTAAAATATCATATGTTTAAGATATTTTTATGGCAAATAAAATGTATGTCTTGAATTTCCTGGGAATGTCTCCAAAAGTATTCTTCATTGTGAACGGCTTTTGCATAACTGGTAAACCATAAGAGATAGACAAAATTTAACTACACAAAAATGTAGATCGCGTTAAAATACACAATTTATGTCATATACATTCTTTTTGTTGAGTGAACCATTTTCGAGCTATTACTTGTTATTCCCTTAAATTTTTCAATACTTATTTTCTCAAATGGGAATTGGTTTTAAAATTTTTTGAGTTGGAAAATGTAAATTCCCATCACATATGTGCGCTAGATGGGAATTGGTTATTCATTTTTTTGTCTTGGAGATGCAAGGAGTATTAATCTGTGGGAAAGGGAATGGTATTGCACCTAGCAACCAGCTATTAAGAGATATGTATGTGCTTAACGGCTACTGTATTTCCAAATTGCCCTTGTAAATATATATTCCTCTTACATCTACAAGAAAATTAGCAATAACATAGACTCTGCAAATGTTTATCTCGATTAACATGAAGCATATGGAGAATAAGCGTTTGTATAAATAGTTTGTACAAGAGTAGAGAAAGTCATGTGAGTGTAACACATCAGATTTTTTTGTCTTGGATATACAAAGAGTTATAATCTGTGGCAAAGGGAATGCTGCTGCACCTAGCAACCAGCTATTAAAAGATATGTATGTGCTTAGAGGCTACTGTATTTCTATATTGCCCTTGTAAATATATATTCCCCTTACATCTACAAGAAAATTGGCAATAAGATAGAGTCTGCAAATGTTTATCTCGATTAACATGAAGTAGATGGAGAATAAGCGTTTGTAAAAAAAAGTTTGTACAAGAGTAGAGAAGGTCATGTGATTGTAACACATCAGATTTTTTTTAATTTCTCTGCACGAGAAGAACCAAAAAATGTTACGATTTGAAGCGAACTGTTTTTTGTAGAAGAAGAGGCGACATGCCAAGCAGGGAGGTTGTAGTTTGTCCACCAGCCAATGAGGTGCTGTCTTGTCACGTGGTTTTGTTTACTTCTCCTTTCAACTTATGATGAAAAAGGTTTAGACAACATAACTGTATTACATTGTGTACATCTCCACCTCAAAGTTATGAGGTTGTTTTAAAAACAGTTGCATCGTCGCTATCAGTTGAACTTTGCAACTGTATCACTGAAAGGACAGATCCTTCAGGCCGTTAAGAGCAGGCTGCAGCAGACACTTATTTTAGATTGACGGTATCACAAAGCTGCTGTCATTGCCTGTGTGGTACATCATTTCCTTGCGTAGTTTCAAATTCCAACACTAAAGCACATATGATATACGTGCTTGCGGCCTACAATAATCAGTTTGTTGACAGTGTTTCACTTAACACAATAGTGCTGCGGTAAATGCGTGTTGAAAACAGACGTTTAAAACCTGTGTAGTAGATCTCAAGATTTAATGAGAGTTGTTAGAGATATGGCAACGACACAGGAAATTTTGAATTTAGCATAACAAATAGATATATAATCCATGCAGCTGGCTTCTTGCGGCAGCATTAATATTTATTGATGTAATAAACTTGATTCAGTGCAGCAGGATTAAATACTTACTGCCAGTACCAAATATTTCATTTTCCATTAACAAATGAGGGGCAATTGATCATTTGTTGCTACTGATCAATCTGCACGCACCTCGTTTAGTGATTGTAGAGAATGTAGTACATCTTTGAGCAGTTACAATCACACCGGAAACGTTCGTGATCGGCAGGTGAATCCTACAAACACAGCAAGAAGGCTTTGCCACATTTGCCCTCACGTGGCATTAACGAGTTTCAAATGTAGGTACGTAGTATAGACGGTTGAGGTTGCAATAGTTGGCAGTGTATCTCAAACTTCTCAAACTGTTACTTACAGCTAGAATAATGTGTCTAATGCACACCTTTTTTAATCGAAATATTAATGGAAGGCTCTTGTATTCACAATACCTCTGTTTTAATCTTCTAACATACGTAATGTGCTATATATTTTACATACTCGGCTAATTCTGCGTTTAGGTATTTAATTTCATTCGAAATTTCATTAGTGACTTCGAATAAATTATAAAGTACAAGCAAAATCCGCAGCCTGCTAGCGGTATTGCGCTAGCTGCGGTGAATTTTCTTTATCTCTGTCACTGCCTCTTCCCTCACTCTCAAACCTTCACATTCCTTCCTCTCCTCTTCATCCCAATCTTGCTACCTCCATCTTCCTCTTCCCCTCTCTGTGCAACATAGATTTAATGTACTGTTTTGCAACTCGATAACATTTTTTTGGGCTAAGCATAAACAAATATCTGACGTGTTGCATTTACATGACACCCTCTGCCCGCAATCGTTTATTTTATGTAGCTTCTACAAACTGTTCTAACAAAACATTAGTTTTCTATTTCATATTAATAGAGATAAGTATTTGCAGAAATAGTTTAATTACTTATTTGTTATAGGTGCAAGCAGATACAGTAAAATACTAAAATGCGACCCTTGTATGCTGGCCTTGAAATTCTATACTTTTCCCGTTATATCGCGAGAAACAACTAAAAGGTGACAGCACATCAAGAAATGACAAAGTATTGAAACATTCAAACCAACACAACGCAAATATCGGAAATGGCTGATTCCACAAAATAAATTATTGAGATTAACTTGTGTTAAATCGATCTACCTTTTTGTGTAATCTATATGTTTGTCTATCTCTTATGTTTAATGCATATAAAACATTATATAAAATTCCTTCTGCATGAAGAGGACTTCATCAGCTACTCCATATAATGTAATATACTTATATTTTTTATTTGTCATGAAAGTACCTTAAATGTATGGTATTTTAAACTAAATTGTTAGAACCATCTTGTAAAGTAGTTTGGAATGGCGTGATTTTTTTTTTAAATATTTTGGAATAATTGAATTAAATATCAAGTTTGATATTTATCCGAAAATTTATTTTTGGGTTATGCTGTTCATAGACACACACACACGCGCGCGCGCTGACACAAACATAGACTATTTCTAAAATAAGCTTTCTTTGGATTTCGGGCTCTTAAAACTTACATTTCCAGTGAAATCTCTAAATTTATTAAAATTAACTTTAATGTTGATTTTCTAGTAAATTAGTTAGCAGTTAATTCTCCGGACGTTGCCTCAGAGTAGCTAAATTTCTTCATAAATTTCCCCCGAAGTAGCTCTCAAAGAAGGGGGAAATGTCGGCTAGGGCGCAAAATAAGGCTTAGGCATCCTGAAGACCAAGATAGTGACACTGACAGTGACAGTTTATACTCAGTAACTGATAAGAGTTGTTATTGTTAGTTAACTGTAGGTTTTGACCTTGCTTTTATTCGTTATTAATATGAAACACACAAACAATTATAGATTCTGCGAGGAATACGGAATGATTCCAGCTAAAGAAAGCTTTCCCCCAGGAAGTGAACTAGGAACCTCTGGTTTGATAAACCAGAAGACTTACCACTCGAACACAAAAGTAGTCAATATTCTTCATATTATCCTAAAATACTATTCAGGTGAGGAGAACATTTTGTACAGTGTAATTTTAGATTATAATGGTTTTATTTTTAGTAAAAGGCTTGTTTGCTCAATTAGTAGTTTTATAATATTGATAATACAAATAATTCATCTTCAATATATAATCCAAAAGTTATCATCTTAATTTTATGAAGCTATATATGAATAAATCCTGTTTATAAATGAATAGTGTAACCGTAAAACCTGGTACATTTAATTAAAATTAGATTTTGTATAACGATTAAACTCTTAGTCGCTGTCAATGTGTCCAAATCAAGGCTAAGTGCTGCATTCTTTGGTTCAATTTGCTGAGCATTCGGTAGATGTAGTTCTGCTTGGTCTCTAACCTGATCTGGAATTAAGTTTAAGGACACTTGGTAGAGATATGGGTTCAAAAAATTGACTTTTTGTTTTTTGTTGTAATGGATTATAAATGGTATAAAGAACATATCTATGTAAACTTCTTTATTCGGACCTTTAAAGGGCTCTTATGGTCCAGATATGTTATAGTATACTGGTATTTAACAATGTGCTCACCTTGTTTTTTGTCATTTCCGTAAGTTTTTTTGTGGTTGTTCAGAATGTTTAGCTGCATTTGTTAGGTTAAAGATTTTGATCCTGTATTACATGGTTTCTACGAAAAAATTATAAATATAAGAAAAAACCCCAAAAATAGTTTTGTTACTCTTTTTTAAAAATTAAATTAGTCGCTCAAATGAACAAATACAGGGTGATTTATGAAGAACTGACACATTTATTTCTTTAATTGTTTCAAAGCGAGTTATGCTAGCGACAACTTATTATACCTGAAATCTAGAGGAATTTTGAAGATTATTTAACTTTATAGCAACTGTTGAAAATGTTTTCCATCCTGTATAAGACATAACTCAACATGTCGTTCCATGTTACTGGCCACTCGTTGGAGGGCTCTGTTGTCAATAGTTGAATCTCCTGTGTAATGTACTTCAGATTATCTTATGTCTGGGGACGTGTGGCATAAACCCTGTCTTTTAATTAACCCCATAGAAAGAAGTCCGGTGATGTCAAATCCGGAGATCTCGGTGGTCGCAGGTTCTTGGAAATTATCCGGACGTCAAAGAAACTTGCAATTAGTGCCATGGATTCACTTGATGTATGGCATGTAGTGCCGTCCTGCTGAAAATATCCTTGACTCAACTCTATATCGTCTAGTTGCTCAGCATACTCCATAAAAATTCGTCAGTACTCTGCAGTGTTCACATTGTTTAAAAGAAATTGGCCCCAGTATTCTCTGTGCGGATATTGTGCAGCAAACTCCGGGTGCATAGGTGCTTCATGAATAACATGTGGATTTTCGCTGGCCCAATAGCGTGAGTTATTTGAGTTCACATAGCCGGATAAATGGCACCATGCTTCATCTGTGAACCATGTGTTAGACAATATGGCAGGATTTTGCACAATGAACGCCTGAAACCAACGACAATAATTCAGTCGTCTATCCTTATCTGGTTCCTGTAACTGATGGACAACCGTAATCCTATACGGCTTTAGGCCTGCAGTTTTCACAGCTCCCTGACACATTGAGTAGCTGTACCCTGTCTCCTGCGACTAACGTCTTGATGATTTTTTGGATGACTGATCCAGTCGTGCTCTTACGTCAACAACAACCGTGGGAAGCCTAGATGAACGATTTTTGCCTTTTTCACTCACCAGAGATCCAGTTGTTTCCAATTTGTTTACCAGTCCAGTATTGTGTTTTTAGGGGAGGATTCTGAACACCAAATTCTCTCTGGTATGCCCTTTGAGTAACTGTAACTGAATTCGTAATCCTGTATTGCTTTACAAGGAAGAGTCGTTCATTTAATGTGTACTCCATTTTCACGTTGACCAGAACAAAATGTCAAAAACAGTTACCGACAATAAAACTAACAATTACGAATAAAACATGAACATCTGCGCTTCTAGTGACAGGCAATCGAAACTCAAGAACATTATGCTTAATTTGGGGCATTGAGTGAATTTCGAATAGAATAATTAAAGAAATAAATGTCAGTTCTTCATAAATCACCCTGTAGTTAACTGGGCATCTTAAGCAACTTATAAAAACTCATAAAAATTGGCAGAGTTCTAATCTGTATTTTCAGAGAAAAGTGTATCCATAAGTGAAAGTAAACTTTTTTATAAATTATTTTAGGTAGTTAAATATTTTTATAATTAAAGGTTTAAAACTAACTAAGAAAATATTGATACTAGTATACTCAAAAAAACCTTCTTTAATAAGTAGTAGAAATCTCATTGTCCTATATGGTATAATTCTAGGGAAAACGGACTTTCTTTTAACTGCAAAAAAAAAAAAAACCTAAAAATACCCTGCGATCTCTACCAAGTGCCATATAAATTAAACTATAATCCCTAAGAAGATGTTTGTGCTACGCTCTTCAGATGTTCTGTATACAAATTCAATTTTCTGGAATAAACACAACGGATTATTAAATTAACAGTCTCATTAACAGAATTTAATAATCACATGAGTGCAAGCTCTGAGATGTACCGATAAGAAAGGATATGACGAAATTCCAGGGTATAATGAGTAAAATAAAATATTCTGATAGCAACTGTTTCAAATGGGACAGTATTTTATTTCTTGTATTGTATGCAACATGCGGAAAAAGCTACCATCTTGTTTCTTGCTAATGAGATCAAAACAAAATAATCGCAGGTCTTTAAACTCGTTAACTGTAAGTAACTTTGGTCAGGAAAAACTTTGAACATAACGCAGAAATATTTGCAGTGCTACAAACTAACTTATATTTATAAATAAACTGTACGTACAACTTGTCTGCAGTAAATGTTTAATTATCATTTGTGGTTTACAAGTTATACGGAATAATTTTTTTTCTTTTTTATTTGGGAAAACAGGAATAAAGGTCTAAGGAAAAACAGAGATAAATATAGGTCGTAGAAAGGAAATAGGAGGAGGAAAAGAAGAGAAGGATCTTATGCTGTGGTGGCGCTATTTATTGGGGGCATAATTGGTGTTGTGTTGGCTGGTACCGCCGTAGCAAACCTGCGATTCGTGGGTAATTAGGTACTAGAAAACGGAAAGGTCCAAAGTGGACACACTCCTTAGTGGGGAATAGGTAAAAGTCATGGCCGAGGCCCTGAACAGTAACCTAGGAACAGTGGTGTCATATGTGTGTGATTTGGTTCCGTGCCCGGGCCTGTTACCTCCGGGCAGTGGATGTTGATGTTGAGCTGTGTCGGCGGAGATGCGGTGTCTATCTGTTGCGGCGTCTGTTTTGTTGAGCGGGTTGATGTAGGACGTGTTGCTCCATGAAGTTTCGTATGAGTTGGTATCCTTCATCCAGCTTGTGGTGGTTGTCCTGTAGCTGGCGTAGGCTGGTGGCGATGTCTGCAGTGGTCCGTAGTTGTTCTTCGCGGATACCGGTGATTGAGGCCTCAATGGCCGTCAGCCGCTCGGCCCGGTCGTGTCATTGTCATGTTCTTCTTCCAGGTAGTTTTCTATTCGGTACAGCTTTCGCTGTATTGACGGCAGCAGATCTGGGTCGTCGTAGTGGGAAAACTCCTCAATTGACGCCCTGAGTCTGTTGAGACTTCCAGTGGCGCTGGCGTATGTCCTGTTAGATGTGCGCTGTTTTGCTTCAATGCCGGCCCCTTCTTGGGTAAAGCGGGCAGCAAGCTTGGCCAGTAAAGTGATCCATCCTGCAGCAGGTGGCGCAGAACTTTCTCCGGCGAGAAAGATCATGCTGCTTGCAGGTGGGCGTCAGGGCCGGTGAGCCACAGTAGTGGCAGCGTGGTGAGTTGATGCACTTTTCCGCCAAGTGCCCATACTGGCAGCATCGACGGCAAGGTGGTGTCCGTTGTGTGCGGCTGGCTTCAAAGCGGATCGTGGTGCCAAGGAGCTCCACGTCTGTCTGAAGAGCGGCGTCGTAATGCGCCTTGTTGAGGAAAGCAAGGCGCACCAGTGGTGTCGGTCCGTTCCGAGAAACAATTCTGGTCGCCTTCACCATTGAAGGCCAGCGTTGTTGGAGTTGCTCCAGCAGAATCAGGATGCAGAATAAAATACAGGATAAGAACTTGATGGCTACGTACAGATAATTCAAGAATTTAATAATATTTGTCATGTCTACATTTAAAAAAATTATATCTGATGTTTTACATTCACATGACTTTCCCTACCCACTTGATGCAGCTTCTGAAACTATTACAAAAAATTATTTTTCTGTTTACTTCATGTTAATCGAGATAAACGTTTGCTGAAATATTTTAATTACACGATCGTTGTAGGTACGCGATGAACGCAGGAAACCAAATTATTAGTCAGATGTTTAAAACAGGATCGCCATAATACTTGAAATTGAATGTTCTTTCCATGACATCTCGAGAAACACTCAAGGTTGGCAGTGTTTTAAAAATTGAAATGAAACTTTTGATGAACTTAAACCAGTAACAACGGATATCTCGGAAATGACTGATGCACGGAAACGTTATGTGAAATTAATTTTGTGTTTTAAAGAGATCCAGGTGGAGTAGGGCTTTCTCTATCTCTTATGGTTTACCAGTTATACCGAAGTATGCAACATTCCTTCCGAATGAAGAGGGTTCATAGGTTTCTCCCAGAAAACAAGTTACACATTTTATTGGTCATGTAAATAACATGTTCATAATATGTAGAGAGCGTCGTTTACCATTCGAAAACAAAAGTAGTCAATCTTCTTGATGATATAAAATTTTATTCAAATGTGAAAGCATTTAAGTAACTGTTATTATAGACTATATAGATTATACCGTACAGTACGTATACTGCAGTATACGCAGTTTTTAGGAAAACAAACATTTCGAAGTATTTTCCATGTAAAGGATAGCTGGGGTGAGGGATTTTCTTAAAAATCTTCCTATCATATCTTTGGAAGACATTGAACTTAAATACCAACTTTGGTATTTATCCGACATTTCGTTTTTGAGCTATGGTATTCATACATACAACTCATCTGGCGACCTTTTTCTAACAATTCCTTATGTAATCAATCAATCTATACTACTGGTGAAATCTCCGTATTCAGTTTTTGGCTGAAACGCAGTACTTCCTCTGTCTACTGCATACGTGGTAGAGGAAGTAATCCATTTTAATCGCAATAATTGGTACCTTTATTTTAGAACACAAAGAACAAAGGTTGTTGCATATAAATAGTTGCTTATTTTCCCTCGTTTCCTTAAAATGTGCCTAGTTTAATTCCAAAGGAAGCATTTAGCCGACATTTTATTTTTGTATTTTTCTCTCTCTCTCTGTCTCTCTCGCTCTCACACACGCTCCGACAGAGATACATTAATGTGCAGTGCAGCGTAAAAAAGTAAAAGCTTTAAGAAATATTGTTGCTTGATATTTAAATTTATTTCTGTACGTAACTGCCCTATTTTTCAAAAAGGTGAAATTGAAACACTCTCCCTGAACTTCAGCTCTAACGCTTACCTATGAGGCTAATAAAAATCTGATATTATTTATATTTAGGAAAATATTTCCAAATTTTGAATACACTTTTTATATGAATGCGATTCGAGATTTTAGTTGAAGCTGACATCAAAAATACTTGTTACGGTTGTGACGCGGATTTTTCAAAGAATGTGATGACGAAACAGTGGTAGTTGGTTAACAAATGCAATACTAAAACGTTATTTAGGATCTAGTGTACCCGTACAACCTGGACAATTCAGTTAGTCGTCTGTTACAATAATTCTGGAGTGAAAAAAAGTTTTAAAATCGAAATATTTTGACATATCTAGGATACTATTAAGCCTCATCCTAAGTAAGTTGTGCCAACTTCTCTGTATACCTCATGAATATCCTAAATGTTATTTATTTTTACATTTAATGGTGATTAAACAGTTACTGACAAAAACTAGAAGAAGCAAATAGGATATACCAAAGTGGTTATCAGAGTCCACAAAAATGAAATAGCGTTATAGCACATACATTAGATCTCTCATATACTTCTATCATTACATAGGTGCATAAAGCAAATCTAGAGAAATAAAGCTAGAACGTTACTCTTTACGGTAACAGATAATCAAATAAAGTTGACTTAATTCCACGTGCAGGTTTTACGACCAGCGTAACAAAGCACGAAAACTCGCCACCTGCCCCTTTGGCGATCATTCAACGAATTATTTCAAATGCCCTGTTTACGACATGCACAAGTGTTTATAAATTTTATCTGTAATTCCCACGTGTCGGAAATAATTCAAGATGCGACCGTTAACAAACAGCGTTTTTCCACCCATACCTCAACCTCGAGCCAGACAGCTTTGTTATGGAAATTCCTGAAATCGTTTCAACTAACTGCAAGTTGAAATGGGTGCAAATACCCTCGACCTCATGGAGGTATCCATTTGGTTCACAGCGGTAGTAGTCAGCTGGATTGCTGATAGATTATTACGTGCTTCATCACAACTTCTCGGAGTCACGACATGCTTTACGTAAGAAAGTAGTTCTAATTTAGCTCCTGCAGGAGAACAGCTCGTTCCACGTCGCCCAGGGCATTGCTCCGCCCTTTTATGGTCCTCCCAGCTAACAAGTGCATTCGTTCTGATTAATCTAGAATTATTAATAAGACTAAAATCGATTTCGAATTAAATCAGTTGTAGGTATGAGCAATTTGTTGACACGCTCAACAACAAATTCATTTTCTCTGCAACGCCAAAAGGTAAGTTCGTGCTTCTTTCTACATTAAGGATTTTCGCTCTCTCGGTATGGCTCTTTCTAATCATATAACGTTCTCAATGCATCACATTGGGATGTTATACAGTTTGTTCGTCTACACTGAACACACTATCAATTTCTACCTTCCAGCACTGCTACAATTATTAATGTTGTACATCTTTATTAACGAAATAGTCTACTTCACTACGCGTGTACAGCAAAGAAAGATGGAAGAGAAAGTAAGAAAGAAGAAAGGAAGTAAAGTTTTGAAATAGAAATATTGATTGACATTTGGTGGTTAAACTTGAATTTGTACAACCTACCGTATTCCTGAAATCAGAAACTTTCGAAAGCTTCCTTTCCAAACTTTACCACTTCGCAGTATCCCTTTTACGTTATACTTTAAATACGAAAAGGTGATTCCACTAACCGCTTTACTTTAGTCTCGATAACAATATCTAGAAAAGATTTCAAATTGGACCATATGGATTTAATTATATTTATTCCTGCATATAATGCGGAAAAGACAGTAAGTTATTTACATGACAAGCAGTTTCTGCTTTCTTTCTTTCTCTCTTTCTCTTTTCTCTGTTTCTGTCTCTCTCTTTCTTTCTTTCTTTTTGGGAAGGGGCATGAGCTCATGTGAAACGAGAGGTTTCAAACGTTGAAATATGGCAAATAATGGGAAAGTTTAAACACTGCACAACTAATATTTCGAAAATGCCTAATGCAACAAAAAGTAATTTGAGATTTTGCCTATCCTATGTCTGTCTCTTACCGCTTTCTAATTGGATAAAATTATATAAAATTAAGTTATGTATTTATAGAAAATTCAAAATATTATTTTTATCCATCATTTCATCTTTAAAACATACGAGATTATAATTAACCTTTTTGAAAAAAGAGAAAAATTAGATATTCTTTCGATTTAAAGGATTTGTAGGGGGATTTCGTAAAAGTTTTTGTCTTGCATTCTTGAAACACGCTAGACTTGAATATCAGATTTAATACTTATTCGATACAACAGAGACCATTTTCTAAAACTCCTTTTTTGAGTTTAAGGAACCTCAAAATGTGTATGTGTGTGTTGGGTGCAATACAATAATTTCTCTAACTGCTATAGATTTGTGATAAGGAATTTAACATTTAAAGTATAAAACACATTCCAGATTTACATTCAGAATTATACTATTTCCTATAGTGACAGATTTGAGATTGTAATTGAACTGTACTATAGGCATATAATTACGGAAAATGAAGTTGATTCTTTATATATTGATTGTATTGGAATTTTGTAAATAACAAAGCCTATCACAAATGTTATGTTCGTAAACGTTGTAAAGTTTTTGCAAAACTCTGTAACAGGCGAGATATTGAGATTATTTCAACTCCTGCATCTTTATAATTCCCTTTAGGCAAGAATAAATATGCAGTACGTTCTATTTTAAGTGTGTAATTAATAGTACACACAAAGGTGTTTTTGAAATATGATTTTTGGCTTTGAATCAATCATTTATATACAATAGTCTCAGTTAATACACGAACTATACTAGACAAATTTGACTGGATTGTTTTAAAAAGTGTTACAACTAGCTTCTTATTACACACTTCAAGCTCTTAAAGTCGATTAGGTCGATACTACTCCATTTGCCCATTATGTGGTAGCCATGTTAATTCAGGATTCCGTTTAAATGAAAACAGACCTCACTGTAGTAGTTAACGTACATTTCAAAACATGGGACCATTGACTGCTATAGTGATGCATGAGAGTACGGTACAACGAGGATAACAGGCTGTGAAAGGCGAATTTTAATGATACAATGATAGGAATACGTCCTAAACGATGAAAAGGATATGCAACGCATACTAATTAACTTCGGTCCACGGCAAGTAATTTATTGTGGATCACCGGTTACTTGTTGCAATCCTTCATGTACAGCAAATGGGGTGAATGCTTCGAGGCCAGGTTCTGCATGTATTGCTTTTCCACCCATAGATTAATCACGTGAATTTAGGGGTGCTAGCTTACTAAACTGGCTTATACCATATAAACTCTCTAATGATCACACAGCATAAGTTGTGTACTTGGTGCCTATACGCTTAGGAGTATCCAAATGCTCGCACCTTATATACCTACGCAGTGTATTATTTTTCACTGTTATTAAATGTAGGGAGAGGCCCGTAAACTACGAGAGATCCTTGATTTCATTCATGAAATAAACCAATTGTTAAAATTAATAAGAATATAATTCTAGTAGATATTCAAGATGTTATTTTGAAACCCTGAAACATGGAAAGAAAGAGATTAATTTCCAGATTTCGCGCCTGTGTTTATGTCTTCTCGGTTCTGACGTGGGTTTAAAAAAAATATAAAAAGCAAACAAAGAAGTCTGTCATGGATTGGAAGCGACATCGATACGTCCACGGCTATGAACAAATGCTACATTTGTTTTATCCAACTTAATTGCTGTATAGCTTGAGAGAGCTGGAACAATTCATAGTCCGTAAAGAATCATAGAGGTCATATACTAAAGATAATTGTTAATTTATAAACTTCAACTTAAAGCCATAATATTAGTCCATCTTCTGCATACTTATCCCTGAACAGGTACCGAGACCAATGCTTACTTATATGTATCTATATATTGCGTCTTTTGCAAAACTGAAATTGAAAGAAAAGTAATAAAACGTTTTCCATGTAAATAGTAATTTGGGGTGGGGTTTTTTGAAAATATTCAAGTCGCATCCTTGAAAGATGCTGAACCAATATGCCAGTTTGGTATTTATACAAATTTCGTTTTTGAGTTATGGACTGTCAACTCAAAAAGAAACAGGCAATAGCAATATCTGCTTTATTACTGGATGTACAATGAGTTATTTTTAATGAAAGAATACTGATAACTGTAGCGGGAAATCGTCGTTGGGCGACGTTTGTAGCGGGAAATCGTCGTTGGGAGACGTTTGTAGCGGGAAATCGTCGTTGGGAGACGTTTGTAGCGGGAAATCGTCACGTTTGTAGCGGGAAATCGTCGTTGGGAGACGTTTGTAGCGGGAAATCGTCGTTGGGCGACATTTGTAGCGGGAAATCGTCGTTGGGCGACGTTTGTAGCGGGTAACGGTGCTGTCCGCTATTTGTAGCGCGAAATCATCGATCCTTGGTTTGTTGTTGCCTGTTGCAGCGTTCTTCTTCCTCGGCAATTGGTGCTCGTCGGGTGTTGCGTATTCCATTCCTAACTATATCTAATTATTTATTCTCAAGTTATAGTGGGTGAGGCAAGTTAAAAAATACACTGCAAGTTTCCCTTAATCAGTGAAGTTTATTTCACAGTTTGAATAATTATGGGTGGCTAGTTTTTCCCATTATTATAATCCCACCACTTTAAATTAGTCAGGAACCTAGCTATCTGCACACGCACTCCCACCCTTGTGCACCCACGTGAATCTGTAGCACCTCGTGCCGACGACACTTCTAGAAGATCAGTGATAGAGAGAGAGTATGAGAGTGGGCTCTGAGGCCTTGCCTGCCCTTATATACGGGAGCCTAGTGACACTCACCTCTGCGTTTAAAAATGTAACGGCGTTCCCTATTGGTCCTCAGACCGCGTTACCTTAAGATGTATGAGAATGTGTGGCTTCAGATCCGTGCGCTTAAGCGCCATCTTGTAGCGTTGTGGAGCCAGTTCAATATCTCCGTCTCGTTCTTTTCTCTATCTGTCTCTTTCTATTTATCCGTATCATCACTGGTTCCCTGCCCGTTGGCTTGGTGAAAGGTACGCTCTACTTTTGATTATGCTTTCTTGGAATTCTGCTAGCTCGCCCGTTTCTTACAATCATCTCTGTACAAATGTTAGATGTTGAATATTTTAACATTTTAGTGAATTAAATTATTACTCTACAACTCTTATATATGTATATTCCCCTTTCATAATATACGGTGATAACACAAATCTACCTTAATACTATTTTTTCAGTTGAAGGTAAAATTTAATGCTATACTGCTGCATTGTCATAATTGATTATTTGGCAATTTCGCGGGCACTTTCTTCTAGTCACTCTAGTGTCTTGCTGTATGCGCGCGCAGTTCCTGACCACCATGTGGACATTTTCTTCCTCACTCGGCGAGAGAGCCAAGTGTAACTTCATTTCCTTTCTTTTAGTAAAGGAGTTTCGTCTACTGTGTCCATAGCTTCGGCGGGCTACTTCAGTGATTGATTCTCCAAGGAAAATTGCTTTCCCTGGCAACTTGTTGAAGGTTACTGAAGATTGGTACACATTATTCATTGTGTATCTGCAAATTACCTTAGTTGCATCTATCCTTTTGTACCATCTGCTTCAGTAACTTGCGCATGAATGGCTTCAGTTGCATAGTCACGTTCTTACCGCATCTGGTGCAGTAACTTGCAGATAGAGGGCCACAGTTGTACAGTCACCTTCGTGTGCCATTGCAGTCGATTTAATCGGAAGACAGACTTTATGATCAAGGCGACGATGACGAGCTGCTGACAGGCTAATTTTAGCCCGAATAATTTTTGCTGCGTGCCCACCCTCAACAGGGTTTAACCGTAGGATGATTATTTTCAATAGGAAATGGTGGTAAAGCTGACAGTTTTGTTTTTAGATAGTAATTAAAGAAGGTAGGATGCATGTAGCTCCTCTACAGTTGCCTGTTAGGATGCAGCGGCTCTTCTGCACCCTGGTGTTTGTGGATTTATCAATTGTTCTTTGGCTGGGATTGAATTTTGAGACCAGTCATCTCCTGAGTAGGTTTACCATGGAGTTCAGCTTTAGCTGCTGTTGGTGTAACTCCTTGGTTATCTGGTGTGCCCGCATGCCATACAGGGAACCCGATGACGCCTAAGACGGCGAGTTCTAGGGTTGTAATCCCCAAGTGATCTGACCATCACACTCTGATTGTTTGGTAAACTAGCGTAAAATTTAGTTGCCCGGCGCCTAATTTCATCTTCCACATATGGAAGATATGAGGCTTCGTGTAGTAGACTCACGGGAAAGGCGCGGCCAACAGAGTAGATGGACCAGAGTCCCCTATTCTGCGCCCGTTGTAGCCATAGCACCCAGCTGCCTGCGGCCATGCTACAGACCTCGCAGGTGTATAGCAAGAGGGGGACTATCAGGCTAAAGATACACTAAAAGGTGTATCTTTAGGCGAACAGGAATTCCGAATCTCAGAATCGGGTACAAGCAGGCAATTGCCCCCTGCGCCCGGGCCGAGACGTCTCGGATGTGCTCGCGAAAAGTTAGACCTTTATCCAACTTCACTCCCAGGTAGGTTATAGAATTCCTCCATTCAATCCTTCGGCCTCGAAAATGAAATGTGGGGCAGTCTGCGGTGAAGTGGCGCTTCGTTAGCAGCATGGCGTGGCTCTTTTCCGCGTTAACAGACATGCACCAACGCCGGCACCACTGCTGGATGAGGAGGAGGTGTCTCTGTATTGGGTTGAAGGCTCTGATTAGGTTTTTGTTTGAGCATACAGCAGCACGTCGTCAGCATACTGGACCATTTCGACTTGCTGCTGTGTTGAAAGGTCTACCATGAAGACACTAAACAGCGTGGGGATGGTACAGAACCTTCAGGGACTCCGCCTCTAACTGGCCTTATGATCAAGGCGCTGTTGCTCTGGGGTATTTATAGGGTAGGGTGCGGCTTCTCCGCCCGAAATAAGGAAACGGTTTACTGCGCAACCGTCATTAGAGGACCTCCCTCCCAATTCATTGCCAAGCTTGTGCTACTCCACCGTGTGTTTGCTTCGGTGAGGTTGCCGGCTGCTGTTTAACGATATCAACAGAAGAAGATCACAATTTATATTGCGTTATTTGCCTTCATAAGGAAATGTTGTTGGTATATTAGGGCCTTGTATTCACATATACAGAGATTTTCGACTGAAAATCAGTCTTGGTGTACGTTATAGTTTGGGTTACGTCTATGCATAACAGATGGCATGTATCCTTTATCACTTCTCACTTGGCGTGCTATTTCAAAACGTTGTGGCTAATTCATAAGGGATTATTCTCGCCCAGTTACAAGGTAGATTTTTTTGTACTGTTTGAACTTAATTATTTCTTATAACTATTACTGTTTTATTTGATCATTTCAGATTGTACGGACATATAAGTGAAGGTAGAATGAAACTGGGCGGAGGATGAAACTGTCCATGTTATTACAAGCGTATTAAACGGCGATGTAAGTATGAGAGGAGCAGCGAACCTTTTCAACACACTTAACTTCACTTAACACACACACTTCTCTATACTTAACGATCGTGTTCATGCACATAAATGGCAAGAAGCATTGGGAGAAGTAGTGTGCAAATCAGTTGATCATCCTACAATTTTCAGTTTGGAGGAGGAGAAAGATCTTCCAGGTTAAAAAGTTTGGCAGCAAGAGGTTTTGGATGTACACCGGAGCAAATACGAAGTGCCGCTACTACCAAGCAAATAAACCATCCATGGAATAGGGAGTCAATCTGCTGGTAAAATTTGGTTCACAGGATTTATGATAAGAAACAATGACATCTCTCTAAGAAAACCTGAAGGCCATTCTAAAGCAAGGGCGAGGGACTGAATAGAAAGACAGTGGCAGATTTTTTTCTGCTTTATCAGAGATTAATCACAGAGTAGAATATTAATGGCCAACCTCATGCAGCTTTCAATGTGGACGAGTCCGAATTGTCCCATAACAATACCCCTCCCCCCAAAAAATTGTTGCAACTAAGTGCTAGGAAAGTTGTGAAATTAACTGGCGTTGAGAGGGGGGAAATGTTACACTACTTTCGTGCTGTAGTGCGGGTGTAATATTTAAGGGTGTAAGGTTCACAGAGATGCACAAACAGGATATGCCCCCTGGTTCTGAAGTGGCCATGAGCGCGTCAGTTTAGATAAGCGAAAACATATTTCTTGAATGGCTCCAGTACTTTCAGAAACATCGTGCACAAGGAAAATGCTTGCTAGTTCTTGATGGTCATGTTTCACATTCTTCATTGCAGATTCTGGATTACTGCCGAGAAAACGAAACTGAGATGTTGTGTCTACCACCACATATGACAAATGTTCTGCAGCCTCTTGATAGAACCATTTTAAACCAATAAAATCGTTCTACCATCAAGAGGCAACAAATTATATACACTCCAACGCAACCGGTGCTATTAATAAATTCAATTTTTGGAAACTCTTGTTCAGTGCATGGAGTAAAGGAGCAACAGTTGGAAAGACTCTGAATACACAGGTATTACCGTTCAACCCCTTAGTTATTCTGAGGACAAGTTTCTGCCTTCACAAAACTTCCAGCCAGAAACTCCAGAATAGGCGTTAACAAGCGCTAGCGCACAGCCAACTCCGAAAGCAGGATCCTTCTTTTTTATTATTATTCCCAATCCAGAAAAGAAGGAATCGTAAAAGCGCCTAAAAGCACAAGAAACCAAACATTTGACGTCAGACCCGAACATTGAAGAAAGCCGGGTCAAATGGAAATTGAAGATGGGAAACGAAAGCAAGGAAAAGCGTAGACTTGTTACAAAATGAAATGGTGGGATTAGTGAGTCAAGGGATGAGTTAGTACCAGCCCAAATGTAAGACAGCGTTGAGGAAGATACACTATGTAGATTTTTTTGCGTTAGAGTTTTATAATCCGAAATCAGCATCCAAAGGTGACTGGATCAAATAAGAGAAATGTGGGATATGATTTCATAAAGTGTGTGTTTGTGTAAATGGCAAGAAAAACTTCATTAGTGGTAAATGTATTTAATTAAAATACAAAAAGTACTCTGAGCGTTAATAGCCCCAGGTCCGGCGTAATAGCACCCTTAATTCTGAGATTTTCTCTCTGTGCAATATTCGTTGTTTTATTGTACCACAGCTAAAGAAAGTAAGATATGTATGTCTATAACTTGTGTATGCTTTAAGGGATTAATAAGGACTGTTTTACTGTGTGTTCAACATAGAAAATTATTTTTATCTACATATCTATTTAAACGTCAACCTATAAAGTTATTATCAAAATTATTAAAACAAACAAAAAGCCCGGTTTGTTATAAGAATTTTAAGAATAATTTTTATAATATTGCTTATTTATTCTACAATACCCTATATTTGAAATGAGCGGAATAGCCCCGCTTCACCCTACATATGCAGTGATGACGGATAGAGATCCAGTTGCGTAAACGCCGTCTGTACCATCTGATCGTGCCATCTCTTGAGAGATAGCCCAATTTGCGCAGTCCACTTCCTGTAAAATCTAATACTTTAATCCTGCGAGTGAATCTTTGGACCGTTGCACTGAATGTCCAATTTAAGTAGAAACTGAGGGAAATCCGAATTGACCAGTACATAGGATTTGAACCGTTTACCTCCGAATGTGAACTATACACGAGTAATCTCGCTCGCTAAACAAGATTTGTTACAAACATTTTAGTGGAAAAAATTGCACATCAAAATGCTTTATTGGCTTTCGGTGAATTTCCTGGAAATTTTCCGTTTTGCTTCTTTAAATACGGCCGACTTAAGTGGGAAATTTTATGTATCTGATTCTTAGTTTGTGGGTTATGATGTTCACAGGCAGACAGACAGACACGCGTATGCTTACAATCACACAAATAAGTACACACGTTTTTAAATTCAACAAAGTATTAATATAATTTTAACACATTTTTACTTTCTCTACTACGTATAGTAAGTAGGGGAAGTATTGCATTCCACCCAAAAATTCGATACCGAGATTTCACCGGAAATACATGTTTTGAGACCTCCTGAATCCAAAAAAAGCATTTTTGGAAACATGTCCGTGTGTGTGTCTGTGTGTGTGTGTGTCTGTGTGTCTGTGTGTGTGTGTGTCTGTGAACAGCATAACTCAAAAACGAACAGTCGGATAAACACCAAACTTGGTATTTAGGTTCAGTATCTTCCAGAGATGCGACACGAAGGTTTTCAAGAAAATCCCCCCACCCCAGACTACCCTTTACATGGAACATTTTTCGAAAATTTTAATTTTCTCAAAAATGGCTCTAACGATTTTGTTTAAAATATCATATGTTTAAGATAATGTCATGAGAAATGAAATGCATATCTCGATTTTCTGGGAATGTCTCCAAAAGTATTCCTCATTGTGAACGACTTTTGCATAACTGGTAAACCATAAGAGATAGACAAAATTTTACTACACAAAAAATGTAGATCTCGTTAAAATACACAATTTATGTCATATACATTTCTTTTGTTGAGTGAACCGTTTTCGAGATATTGCTTGTTATTCCCTTAAATTTTCCAATACTTATACTTTTTCTCAAATTCGTTATTCATTTTTTTATGTCCTGGACTTGCAAAGAGAATGGAATGCGACACATAGCAACCAGCGTTAAAATATTTGACCATCGCTTAAAAGCTACCATATTCCCCTTGCATCTACAAGAAAATTAGCAATAAGATTAACATCTGTATGTCTAGATTAACATGAAGCATATGGAGAATAAGCATTTGTAAAAATAGTTTGTACAAGAGTAGAGAAAGTCATGTGAGTGTAACACATCAGATTTTTTTAACTGTACTTACTATTTTATATGAGGAAACCTCAAAGCCAGATTTCCGGTAAAATCGCGATATGATTTTTGGTTGAATGTCATGCTACATATACCTTTTGAGAAATTAAAAGGCAATAGTGCGTGATATACTGACGCACTTGCAAGAGAAGAGCCGGTGCGTGTGTTTAAGGTTCAACAACCAGGTGACACTCCCATTTAACAAGAAGCCTTGCTCACGTTTTTCTGGAGGGCAAATGGCGGAGTCCGCCAAGCTACCACATACTATACTGAATGTGTATATTTTGCATTTCCTTTGACATCCATTATCGCATGAGCTATTAACCCCCTATGCCGGTTGTGTCCTTCTGATTGCTTTATACTCACCGGCCTAACAGCTAACAGCATGCAATTTCAAAACAAACATAAGTGTGATGACACAGAATCAACTTTATTTGTCATAAACATTACAGTTACTTAAATGTTAGGAAATGTATAATGTGAAGGTGGCACACAGCATTCTCTACCGATCGTCAATTCATAGATATCCCTTGCGTATTAGTATTTATAAAAAATAACCCTTCTACCTGGCGTAAACTATACCAATCTATTTGGAGTTTTTGGCTTCAGTCATATAGTTCCCCTTCATAGGCATTATTATGCTGGTTTGGATTTTGGAATGTCTCTGCTATGCTGAACATTATATGTAGTGGATTCCTTCCGTCTGCGTTGGAGGAATTATCAGTGGGAATAGCTCGCTGTTCTATTAGCTGGTTCCTGTAGAAAACTCTCAACAGATATCAGCGTAGAGAAGTATGAGCGTGGCGCTGTGGAACTCCATGACGTCAGGATCACGTGACGGGAAAGCTTGAGTCACCCCGCGCATGAAGAGGACGAGTGGATCGCTGACCGTGAATAAGAGAAGTCTTAAAGGCAGGTCTAGGGAGGTGATATTGTCTACAGGTTAAGTTTTCGGCCTTTTCAATATTCGACTTGAAACATGTTTGTAAGTACTTCTCAAAATTGAACATTAGAGGCTGTGCGGACTTAACTTGGAACTGCAGAATATCGCGAGCATAATTATTTGTTGTATATAATTGTAAAACGCTGTAACGCACAGAAATATGACAAGAGGAACTAATAGTTTGAGGGCGAATTTGCAAAAGTATTTCATTTGCATTGTAATGCTGAAACGAGTTACTTTTCTTTGAGAAGGAATACATTGTGTGGCTGTAAAAATCGAAAACCTTATTGGGTTTCTTGTGGAAGCCTTAAATCACATCCTTTCCTGCTTTATGATAAGTTAAAAATGTGTGCCCTCTGGAGCACTTGAAGTTTGAAGTGTAGGAAATTATTGTGTATTATGTAATATATCAGCATAGTATGAGCTTACGTTCACTGTCTTATATAGATAACATTTGAAATAAAATTAGAATCCACATTTACAATATTGTAGCAGAATGATGAATGAACATTTTAGTAAAAGGGAAACTTATAATATTATCGTGCTGCAGGCTGTAAAATAAAGATAAGTGTTTTTAACAGAAATATAGAAACATTTGACAGTTACTGAAAACGCTTATAATAACCGAAGCGCTTCAAAAAATGAATGCTTTCAGCAGCAGGAATAGGAGGGGAACTGTCGTTTGTTTTATTTCATTGTGTATTTTTGTAAATAAAAGCATTCATAAATTGGACACATATTTTCTAATTTTTTGCTTCACTTATGCTGCCTTAAAACGCATAATTTAGGCTAGCTTTGAAGCAGAATTGTGTGACTGTTACACGCATGAATTTTGTTATATTTGATACATATAGGTGAAGGTTATTGTAATTTCTTATTGTTTTGCATGAATATTTACTCATCTCCACAGTTTTGTTCATTTATTAATTTGTGAACACTCATGTGTGTCGATGTCTTAAATATAATATATACTGGCGTGCATAAACGGTGGCCCATAATGGAACGCAGCTGTTTATGTTGATAGTGAAGAATCAGGCCCCCCCTTCCGCCAGTGTGACCTCCTGTGTTCCTCGAGCATAGTTCTAGCCACTAGATTGACAGAGTACTCCACCTCCCCAAAATATGGCCGAAGTGCCAAAGGCCAAAGTTGTGCCAAAGTTCAACGAAGAATTAATGAGAATATGGACAAGTAACATGTAATGCTATCCTGTTGCAGTTCGGCCATATTTTGGAGAGGTGGAGTACCCTGTAATGGGATTTAAGGGAATGGGTCACTTTTTATACATGTCAGGGTACTTTTATTCTAAATTAAGCATAATTTAAAATTACATCAGACTTTCAGGCCTGCTATGCAAATAAACTATAACGAGCATCTTCATTTTGCTTCATATCCACACAGTGTAAACAACTTACTGATGTTTGCTATTCCAAATACTTTGGAAAATGGATAAACGACGCTGTCAATAAGCCAGGATCATATCAGCGACGCCGTTGTGCTGGAATTTCGTCCCACAGGAGTTCATTTATATCAGCCACAACCAACACGCCTGCCACGGTACATGTGCTTGAATACGGTACTGTGCTGACTCAGTACGTGCTGCGCAGTGTGAGCGATCGGTTCGTCTTCGTAGCAGTGATGGTCAATAGATGCGTGCGGCATCTATGATTGTAATGTTTGCTTCGATCTATGTATGTGAAGCCTTATTTTTAGCTATGAAACATAATAAAGGGCCCTCAGAGAGTCAACATCAGTGATCGTAACTTAAGGTGTGCATTAAGGATTCAGAGTTGTGTTTTTCATTGTCTCTAAATGTGGCGAATATTTTGAAGACTAGAAGATATCAGAAAGCATGAGTGTATAGCGAGAAGAACTGATTGTATCAAATTCTTACTTGAAACATGTATTCACTACATAGTTTGTATTAGTTTAATTTGAGGTCCTCTTTATAATATTATCACTGTGTAGTAGGTTTTATTTTGTTATTTTATACTTCTGCAACTTTTTCAGGATCAAAATTGTGCTAACCTCCATTAACAAACTGCTGTCTCGTTCTTATAGTAAAACATATGACATGTATATGCTATCATTTTGTTGTACAGGACTAAAGGCTATAATTGATTTGTATTGGGTTGTTTTGTCCATAATTTAATAAGCACAAGAGGAATATTAAATCAGGTATAACAGTTTGTGACTGATCCCTTCTCTACTACTCTATCCTCAATATTTTAATGGCAACGCAACTACAGATTACCGGGCGCCACTGCGTGAAGTAGTGATAGGCTCATAGTCGTGTACCTCCCCGGCACAGACCAGTGACCAGCAACGTTCGCACAATACAGAAGCGGCGTGCTTGTAAGTTGCTTGTCTCTGTTTTACATACTAGTAAACCTGCTAACGTGGTGCTGTCGCTTTTAAGAAATACTACTGAGAAAGATAAAAAAGAAGAAGAAGAAAGCACTTCACATTCAACAACAATAGCTATCGCTCGTTTTGATGTTTAGTATCGATCTTTCATTGCGATAGGATATATATATATATATATATATATATATATATATATATATATATATATATATATAACTGTAAGATAGCAACATATATGCAAAGCTAATACACGAGATGTTTATTCAGTTTAATTGGAATGACACTTTATTTGACTTATTAAATAATAACATATATATTTTTAATTATAATTTTGCAAATTTCAAAATCTCATATTGTAAAGTAACTTGTTCTCGTAGTGACCACGGCACATCGTTTAACTGTCAAGCCGGAGAACTTATGCATTCATTTAATTAAAATAATTTGCAGCTTTTCAACTTACATCCACAATTAACGTAAACAATTTTATGTGAAATTAAATTAGTATTAATTTTGTTATACTGTACTTTTTAGTTAAAATTTGTTCATTACTTCCACTCCTACTGCAACTCTCGATATGGAATTTTTGGGTTCAATGTCGAGTTGCCTTTACATTGGACCATTTCATAGATATCCCTAATATCCTACGTTATTATATACTACAGTGCTAAAAGTTATTTTTCTAACCATCTTATAAGCCACCCAAGAGTAGCATTTATCTGCCTTTGGTAACGGAAACATGGGTTGGTGTCAGCTAATACTTTATGCTGTGTATTACAGCTTCAGTTTATTAGGATAACGTAGTTTTAGAAATGAGAAGAAAAAGGACATAACAAAATGAAAGATAGAAATGACATGTTGCAACCTGTAACATCCGCTCGAACATACGGAGCCATTGTCTCGCTCGATGAGTGTACCGTGGATCAAGCTCACAGATAAACGATACTCTTGACCGTCTAATACTTAATCAATATAAATGTCCTCATTGCTTTATATGAAACGATCTTTAGACACACTTTGTGTTTACATATTAGAACCTCTAAGAACATCTGATAAAAATATATATGTGTGATACAAACAGTGGGGCATTGTTTCCGATTCCAAGACAATGATGCAGTATAAAGTTAGGTTATCGCGATAGAAGAGGAATTAACAACTAATAGAATGAGAGAATCATGGCTTGTTACAGAAAACTTAAGGAAGGTTGTTGAAGTGAAGTAAGAACGCAGATTTGAAGATTTGAATTGACAGCCTATAGCTGCTTTATTTGAAGATTATACATTTTTACTTCTTCTTTAGCAGACTTCCTTCTTCTCTGTAAGACTTACACCCCCAAGGACTTACAAGTCAATGTCTTTGCCTGTCGAGAGCAAGCAAAATGCGGATCATAGCATATCCAATGCCTGGTATGGCGGTTAAGCAGAGGGAAATGAAATGTGGAGATGAGAGGGATGATAGGAAAATTCGCGGATCAAATTATCCAACCAACATCCGCCTAGCGACCGAAGAATGCAGAGAAAAAACCTTCGGTCAGCTTGGTCGGCCCAAGGTTTGAACCGGGATCCCCCCCGAATAAGAGTCGATCACGTTACCGTGGCGCCACCTCGCTCGGTGTAAACATTTACAATGAAATGAAAAGAAATTTCAGAGAGAAAGGGCTCAAAAGATATATTGAGAAATGTAGTAAAGTAGAAAGAGACGGCTCTCCTAGTTTATATTTGAGATTTGGTAGTTAAGGGGAAAATGTGGCCTATGCTCTATACGTAAGAATAAGAAAGAAGCAGTTTATATTTTGTTGGAATGCCCAGTAACCAATGATTAGAGAACAACTTTGACTAATGGAAAATTACTGAAAATGCGGTAGTCAATTGCTATTAGAAATACTTTTTAATATTGTGTACAGATTAAGTATTTGACCAAATTTTATCAAAAGATAAAATAAACTGGTTATGGTCAGTTATGCGGGTTATAAGCAGTTGTTAGTTAAATTTGTGAATTGCTGGCATTGTTCATAAATTACCTGGTATGACTTGAAACAACAGCCTAGGTTGGAACTGAACTTTGCTACTTGTATAAGTACTGAACAATAAATATGCAAATAAATAAAGATAACGCCAAATCTATTTGTATCAGCAAGCGATCCAAAATAAAAAAAAATACAAAATCAGATTTTGCATACATATAACATAGATATTGCACAGTAGATATTAACTATAAGAGGTTAAACATACAACAGCAAATATTTATAAAATGGCTAATACACCGGAGAAAAGCCATTCTATACAAATAATACACCCTAATATGTTCTATATCTTTCCTTAACCAAGCATTTGTCATCCTCTTGCAATTTTAGAAAACACAAAATTCATTACATATGAGGTAGAATATTCAAGAAATACCTACTTAGTTATAATCCATATTGTTAAAATAATTTTGAAACAGCAAGAAATAATGAAAAAGCTTCCATGTAACAAGTTCTTTGATATGGAAGGACTTTATGAAAACCTTTACCTTGCATCTTTGAAACGTGTCCGAGTGATAGTGGGAATGTTTATACTCGTCGTCTGACATGCTATTTACACACACACAAAACGGAACTTTTCCCAAAAAATGCTGGCTCCTATTTAGAATTTTCAAAAAGCGCATTTTTGGTGGAATCCATATAGAAGTTTAGGTTCCAATGCAACACTTCCTCTTCCCTAGATATATAACTAGTAGATAAAGTAACAGGCTGCTAAGGACACCTCTTTGACTACTAAAAAATACGGTGACATCAAGTCTGCATTAATAATTAAAGAGAGTCTTAAAGGAATACAATATAATGACGTATCAGTGATGAAAGAGGCTATTTTGAAGTGAACACGTTTTTCAAATGATGTACGGACGAATCCGGTTCCTGAATGCCAGATATCTTCCTAATATGGCAAGGGCATGAAACCTGTGTAAATGGGAAGTGATTCAAAGGGAAGTTTGATTCAGTTTGTTTTCATTCAGAATGTTCAGAGATTATGAAGATCTCTGGAATGCGTATACGTGATGTGGAGATGGGAACGTGGATTACATAGTCTGGGAATGAACGAGAGTTCTTATGAAGCCTCAATAAGAGTGCCAGCTCAGGTGGCAGGCTTGATAAATCAGGGTTAACGACGATATAAATGTGGGAACCATCATCATGTTGAGGACACCTTCTTCTTGCATATTTATCTCAGTATTACAGTGAAACTATGAGCAGCATGTACCCAATACAATAGATGTTAAAAGCATTAAAACCGAGGACATTTAATGCAATTAAAGTGTCTGTACTTGCAGAAGCGCTATACATTCGGCAGGCGAAGACTTTGCAGCAGTTATTTAGTTCCATTACATTGTTGCTTGGAAAGTTGTCTCTAAATATGATATTTCAGGAGCGAGCAGCGTTATTGTAATTTTTGAGAAAATAGAAAATAACGAAAGTTCATCCTATAAATAATAGTTTAGTATGGGAAACTTCGTATAATATCCATGCAAGTTGCTGAGCTTAAATACAAAGCTAGGTACTCATCTGAATTTTCATTTTTGAGTTATGCTGAAAGCACAAGCGCGCGCACAAACACATGCATACACACACTAGCGCACGCGAACTTTTTCTAAAAGCCCTTTTTTTCAGGTTATATAAAAAATTTATCTCCGGTGGAATACAATATTTCCTCTACCTACCATGGAAGCAGGTAGAAAAACTAAACAATCTTATGTGTTGCATTCAAATGAACTTCTATCCTCATTCTTTTCCAAATTATTCTTACGATTCACACATTACTTTATAGGTATAAGAAGGATACAGTAGATAAAGCATTAGTCAGGTTTTTTAAGAACTAGTCACAATATGTTGACTTTGAAATTTTATGCTCTTTGCACAAGGGAAAAAAAGATATCTGTGTTACATTCACATAATTTTCTCTGCTCATTCTTTAACAAACCATTACTACAAAGGCTTATTTTTCTACTTCATGTTAATCGAGATAATCGTTTGCATAAATGGTTTTATTATAGGTTTTCTTGTAGGTACAAGGGGTTAGGAGAATACAGTAGGTGTAAGCGATACCTAATCAAATCTTTTAAGAGCGGGTCGCTATGTGATGGGCATGAAATTCTATTCTCTTTGCATGAACTGGGAAAAAAGGGATAGCACTTTTCCACTTGACAAAAGTATAATTATTTGAAAACTGAAACCCATAACAAAAATATCTTGGATATGGTGAACGCCACAAAAAATATTTGGTATGAACTGTGAGGTTTAAAGAGATCTACATGTTTGTGCAACAAGATTTTCTCTATCGCTTACTGTTAGCCACTTATACAAAAGCCATTCAGAATGAAGAAGACTTCACAGACTATTTCCAGAAAATTCAAGATATGCATTGTATTTGTCATGAAAATAGCTTAAACATGTGTTATTTTTATCAAAATGGTTAGAACCATTTTTGAGAAATTAAAAATAAAGAAAACATTTTCAATGTAAAGGGTAGTTTGAGGTAGGGAGATTGTGTTGAAAATTTTCGTGTCGCGTCTTTCATCACCCTTACCATGCGTATCGCTCGTAACGCGGCCAGGGGACCTCATTTTGCTGATAATCCTCATCAAGAACTTATGCACCAAGTTCGGAATTTATCAGACTCTGCGTTTCTGAAATTTTGTAAAAATGCTTCTTTTGTGTTCAGAAGCTTCAAAAGATGTATTTCTGGAGCTACTACCTCTAATTACTGTTAAGTACGCTGCAGAGAAAGTAAAAATCGAGCAATTATAACACTTCTGTATATGTGAACTAGCGTTGTACATGAATTATTAACTTTTTGAAAATAAATGACTGAAAATACGTATTAAATATTATCCAGCAAATTCAAAGCGAACACATTTAGTTATGTTATGACGTCGTGTAATAAAGAATTACCATAAGTAACAAAGCGCCATTTGAAAACAACTGCTACAACAGAATTTACTGGGTGAACACGCCCGTCTACTGACGGATTTGCATGCGCACATTTAAAAGCGTTAACTAAGATAGAGGCGCATGACCATGCAAATGATGACGTAATTCTGTTTAGCATTATTACAAAACAGCTAGTAAGGTAATAAGTATTTCAAGGTATTAATTGTTTCAGCTTGCATTTAAAGAGTTACCATGTAGGCGCATTTCGAGTGGGCAGAAATCCTTGAAAGTACCAAAATGTATGACTCCCGTCCGGAAGGTGGGGCACATCTCATTGAATAGACGACACTCGTATAGTGCAGGCTAGACATTCGGCAGAGGCGCTTTTGATACCTTCCTTTTTGACTGTGTATAGCTTCCGCAAGCCTTAAATGGATTCCTAACAAATAGTTTAAATGTCCTAATTGATGCTAACTTTACTTTCAAATTTATTAAATATAAATACGCATAAAACAATCTCTTAACATCGTTTGGTCATTTAGAGTGTGTACTGGAGGATTAACATTTTCTGGGTTACATAAAAAAGGTGTTTATACACGAGAAATACAATCTTTGTTTTAAATACATTCTCAGTGTTAAAAGGTTGCAATGGTATTTTGTATTGTGGTGCAATTGAAAATCACACTGCAATTATATCTTATAATGTTCAACAACTTCGTTGTATTTGTGATAATCCATGCACACCTCTTAGTTGGGTCAGGAATATTAAATAATTTCTTAGTTCATTATTTTATTCTGTTCGTTTCACCGTTAGAAAACCGTGAAGTTATCCTTAACTCAACCCAAAGCTAAAGGTGTATGAGAGGAATCTTTGGAGTAAACATACCTGATCTTTACCACTTTTGCTGCAAAGGCGCTCCCTTCTAACTTCTTGGAGTGCCTCCAAAGGCCAGAACCCGCTGATTGTTTAAGAATACTTTGGTTATACCTTTCCTAATTGAGATTTATGACCTCTGTTCTAAGTAGGGTTCTCTAGCTGAGAAATGAGCTATGCACAACTTTGCTCTACCATCTACCATCTTTCATATAATTGCAATGTATAAAATAATCTACCTCTAGGTCCGGTCTACCTCTAGGTCCGTAGGCTGGGTGAGTCTAGCTTCAGTTTGAGCTATAGAATAAGTGCAGCCGATGAGGTAAAATTTTATTCCATGTGACTTTTTCTGCTCTTTTTATGTCACCTCTAAAATATGAAATCATATGGATGGTTTCATTTTGGAACAATTGACCATCGGCCATTATGTTCACTGGTTTACATTTTCTGTTAATCTTCAGCTTCTCGTGTTACTTTAGGTTTCTTTTAAACTTTAAATCAATCTCACACACATACACAACTTCATTCATACTACCGGACTGTATAAGGGAGGATAAGGAGCAATCTGGCTAAAGAATTTCCCGCATTACAGCCGGAAATCGGACCCCTAACCTCCGGATTTGGAGACTAATATTCTAACCTCCAAACCTGTAACGATGTAACAATTAGCTCTAAGTTGGTTGAGCGGTGAGTTCCTTATATTTCTCAAAGTAAAGTTCGTGCTGGCTTAGCTTCAGCTGGATAGATGCGGCAAAAACAGTTTTGCTGTAAGTCGTAGAATTATTTTTCACTCATATATACGTATATATACGATTCCAGTATTTCCTTACCCATTTTCAAATTTTTATTTATTTATGTACCTACTCTCTTTCAACAGAACGTAAGTCCTAATTACAGAAATTAATTACAAAACAAAAAATGAATTACAAATAAATATACACGCTTACATATATAGAAATACACATGTACACAAACACAAACGCTCCCACACAAATTGAAATATGAATAATCCAGAGGAGCTTTATAAAACTGTCCTTTAAATACACAGAATCTGAGGGAAAAATTAAAGTGGTTGTATTTAATCAACATTTTAGTGTATGTAAGACTCATTGCTAATAGTACTGAGTTCTTAAAAGTTGCTGAACTTGCTATTTGACACACAAATATTGGTCGTACTTGTAATGCAGGTTTATTTATATTAAAATTCAGATAATGAACAAATGTTGGATTACCCACCAGATTTTTTAGTAACTTAGATAATAGAGTATACTGTGCAGTAACTATTCTGGTACCCATCTGAATTAATTGAAATTTGTTCAGCAAACCTTTATAATGAATCCCCGGATAGAATGCTGGAGTACCCGTATTCTTAAAATACAAATATCTAAGAGATTTCTTCTGGACACTCTCTATTCTATTTTGATGGATTCGAAAGTAAGGAGTCCAAATCGTTGAAAGATGCTCCAACTTACACCTCACATATACATTATAACATAAACAAAAGTCAAATTTGACAACTAATGAGGAATTCTGAATCTCTGAATATCTATAAATCCAAGAGCTTTAAGTGCATATTTAATAATTTGATCTACGTGGTCATTAAATGCTATCCTAGCGATAATGTTAATCATATCAAGTTCAGATTGGTTCAGTAATTCTAGATTCGACTGTTATTTAATTAACTGTTTAAAATATGCATTTACTAAAAATACGTATCTTGATTGCAGACGAAGCCTATGAGTTGTTAACTGCACGACGTCTGAACGAAGAACGTTTACCGTTTCCCGTCCTGAAATTGAAATTGAGTTTTATTTATGGACACTCTTTACCTACTATGGTCCTTAGCGTCCCATCCTATATTGGGCGTGAAAGACCGGAAATTTTGCTCAGAGGCCACTTATCAGGCTTGAGGTTCTTTTTCTTGCCGTAAATCTACGACACGGGACCACCGGCTATACTTCCCTTCCAAAGGAAGCCATGCTAAGGATTTCTATGCCCGAAAAAAATCCATCGCCCACCGCCGGGTTTGAACCCGCGACCTCGGGAACTAGAGGCTAGCACGGTACTACTAGTCCACGGAGGACGACTTTCCCGTCCTGTGTGGATGAAAATACTCTCTCACACATACACATACATATGTATGCTCTTATACTGGCATATACTCAAATGGTACAGCGATATATATATATGCAAGTAAACAACAAAAACCATTAAGTTTGTGAAATGCAATAAAGCCAAATACATCTCTTTAACAAAACTCGTATTAATTTAAAACCTAAAAATTTATCTTGTTGACATGTTTCCATTGTTATGATCTGATATAAACTGCTTGACCAGCATACATATATGTTTTTGTTACATTCTTTTTTTACATTGAACGCATTCGAGTTCACTCCGGTATTAATACTAGCAGATTCTGCGGAGGATAGAGAATGATTCTGGATAAAGAAAAATATCCCTCTCCAGCTGTGAATCGAATGCATACCTCTGGATAAAGAAGCTAGAATGCTGACCACCCGAACACAGGCACCTATTGAGACTTTGTTACTAATAGACTGCCAAGTATGTTACACTTGTTTGCGTTATATGGATATATACTAGGTGGACCATTTAAGCTGAGACTGAACACCATTCCAAAATTAAGCGTTGTAGAAAAAAAAAAAGACCTTTAATAAAAGTTGCTTGATTATATGGGAAAAGTAAATCCCATTAGTCCTATTTTGTTTGGAGGACGTTATGATAGCCGTTTAGAGTCAATTTAATTTTTTAAAATGAGAACCTGCAATTAGGGTCAATTTGAATTCATTCTAAACTGACTATATGCTAAAAATACTTAGCACAAGTTTTGTACCCTTCCGTCACTTTATGCTGTGACCAATATGTCACTGCAATTCAATGGATTTTTCTCCAATAGGTTACAGATACAATTATAATATTATCAGAACCAAAAAAACCCATGTTTGTAATTTTAGGTACACCACGAGATCAAAAGTATCCGGACACCTAGCTGAAAATGACGTACAAGTTCGTGGCGCCACACATCGGTAATGCTGGAAGTCCATATGGTGTTGGACCACCCTTAGCCTTGATGACAGCGTTCACTCTCGCAGGAATACTTTCAATCAGGTGCTGGAAGGTTTCTTGGGGAATGGCATCCCATTCTTCACGGAGAGCGGAACTGAGGAGCGGTATCGATGTAGGTCGGTGAGGCCTGGCACGAAGTCGGCGTTCCAAAACATACCAAAGGTGTTCTATAGGATTCAAGTCAGAACTCTGCGCAGGCCAGTCCATTACAGGGATGTTATTGTCGTGTAACCTCTCCACCACAGCCCGTGCAGTATGAACAGGTGTTCGATCGTGTTGAAAGATGCAATCGCCATCCCCGAATTGCTCTTCAGCAGTGGGAAGCAAGAAGGTGCTTAAAATATCAATGTAGGTCTGCGCTGTGATCGTGCCACGCAAAACAACAAGGGTTGCAAGCCCCCTCCTGGAAAAAACGACCACACCATAACACCACCACCTCCGAATTTCACTGTTGGCACTACACACGCTGGTAGATGACGTTCACCTGACATTCGCCATACCCACACCCTGCCATTGGATCGCGTATTATATACCGTGATTCGTCACTCCACACAACGTTTTGCTACTGTTCAATTGTGGAATGTTGACACTCCTTACACCAAGCGAGGCGTCGTTTGTCATTTTCCTGCGTAATGTGTAGCTTATGAGCAGTCGTTCGACCATGGAATCCAAGGTTTCTCACCTCACGCCTAACTGTCATAGTACTTGGAGTGGATCCTGATGCAGTTTGGAATTCCGGTGTGATGGTCTGAATAGATGTCTGCCTATAATCTTTACGACCCTCCTCAAATGTTGGCGGTCTCTGTCAGTCAACAGACGAGGTCGGCCTGTACGCTTTTGTGCTGTACATGTCCCTTGACGTTTCCACTTCACTATCACATCAGAAACATTGGACCTAGGGATGTTTAGGATTTTGGAAATCTCGCGTACAGACTTCTGACACAAGTGACACCGAATCACCTGACCACTTTCGAAGTCCGTGAGTTCCACGGAGCGTCCCATTCTGGTGTTTCACTATATCTAATGATTACTGAGGTTGCGGATAATGAGTACCACGCAGTAGGTGGCAGTACAATGCACCTAAGATGAAAAACGTATATTTGTGGGGCTGTCCGGATACTTTTGATCACATAATGTATATCTAAGAAGTATATCTTATTTGTAAAGTTGAATCAGAGTTGAAAAAAGAATGCAATGGCACGGTTAATACTCGAGTCTATAATATTCAACCGCTGAACTGCCATGGCAAATTGCCCGGAAATGCATTCAACTTTCTTATCTTATTCGTTTGTTCTGGTAATCTTTCAGCATGAACTCAAGACACTTCGAGGTATCGTTGGTTCAAAGTCGATTTGCAATATTGGAAAGCTTTCATTTCCGGATGATCAATCAATATTAGGGATAAAGTCTTAAAGATGATTTGAAACTATACTTGCACATTGTGTAAAATGGCTAAAATCTGATTCAACTCTCCAACTTTAGTCTACATATTGTCGCTTTGTCTAGTTCTTCAACTCTCGCTTCTATCAGTTCTCACGGTCACTGTTTCGTTTTATATTTAGTTCGCCTTCAGTGGGAGTTCACTTCATACACGCCATAACTTCACTGAGTTAAACTAGTTCAATTCTCCGTCCCTTCACTCCCTTCGCCTCTTCACGCCGAAAGATTCACTTCACTCGGGAGTCGAACACAAGACCTCTACAACCGTCACTCCGCAGTAGCACTCGCTGCACGTCACAACAGTCGTCACCAGCTCCTCGCTCGGAGAATCGCTCTTGATGTCGCCCGGGAAACTCACGCGCCAACTCATCTTGCACTCGACTAGCAACTCGACTGACTGACTCCTACAAGAGCGCTCGCTTATATAGACTGTGGAGTCTTTCCACAGGTTCTCAAAAGTTCTAGACTATTTCAACTCACTTTCTGGAAGGGTGGAGAGAATATGTTTCCAGAAGGTTTCGCTTATCTGTCGATACAGCGAACGGTGTTTACGCTGGCGAGCGACCGTTATCGTTGTTTACTCGGACTTCCTAGAGCCGACCTTCTGATAACCTTGGGCCATAGCCGCTGTGTCACAAAGTGGTATATATCAATTTCGGCCGCAATGACTGCTTTGCACAGCTGTGCGTGCAGTGACTTGCACTTGTAACGCAACAATATGCACGTTGGTCTTCAGTGGTAAAGGTGTCAGGTTCAAATAGTGCCACTTGAAGGTGCTTTTTATATTTATAAAATTTAACGACAACTGTTAGTATGACATAGAAGTGTTGTTTCAGTTAATTAGTTTAATTACATGAATTCCGTTAAATCGCAAATTGTTACTTGTTAGAATATCCTTTAATGAACATCAGAAATAAATGTATATAGCATTGTAATTATAACTTACAAACATAAAGCATCATTAAGTAATATTTTACTACGTAAAGCTATTCTTCCATACAAAAGAAAGACAATAAATTGTTCTCAGAGTTTACAAAATGCAGTACGTACATACAAGCTAGATAACGTTTGCAAGCCCATATTATGATCGTTGTGAATTCTCTCTGGCTCCCAAAGTAGTGCATTTAACAGTGGCTATGATATCATGCTGGACCATTACACCAATAAAACTTTACAATTTACCCGTTTCCTCCATGCGATTGTAATAGGTGTTTGAACTGGCCACCTGCAAGATCTCAGTCTAGCCATCATCGCCAGCCTAACCCGGCGCAACATGGCGGAGTGATGGCAAGCTAGATGGTTTGTTCCCTGAACTGTTGAGGAGTCATTGGCCGCTCCTGGTACACGATATTTTTAAGATAACCCCATAAGAAGAAATATAATGGGATTAGATCTGGTGAGCGTGCTGGCCACCCTATTGGTCTATGCTATCCGATCCATCGCTCAAGGTAGGTGGAATCGAGATAAGCAGTTATACGACGAGCCGAATGAGCTGCCACGCCATCATGTTGGCACCACATAGTTAGTCGGTTCTGCAATGGTATTTCCTTCAGAAGAGTAGGCAGATGGTGTTGTAGGAAATGGATACTGCGATTACCAGAGAGTTGGCCATCATACAATTACGGGCCTATTAGATGATCACCGAACATACCAGCCCAAACGTTGAAATCCCATCGGACTTGTAAGGCCGCCTCCCGCATCCAGTGTGGGTTTACAGTGCTCCAGTAATGCATGTTTTGGCGATTTATATGGCCTGTGTTGTGGAACCCTGCTTTGTTTGTAAATAGCGCAGTTGCCAAAAAATGTGGATCTTGTTTAAGTTGTTGTATGATCCACCTAGTGAACGCCACTCTCCGTTCATGTTCTGGCTGCAGTAGCTCCTGGTGTGGTTGTTGAAGATAAGGGTGAAACTTTGCATGATGTAGTATTCTCTACGCGGAAGATTAGCTAATATTGAAACGCCTGTGAATGTCGCTCGTACTACAATGCGGATGCTGAATGACATAGTCAGTCACACGATCCGTCATTGCTTGGTCACAGACAGGATGATCCCTTCGTGGATGCGGTATCTTGGGCACTGTTCCTGATTCCAGAAGGCGGTTCTTGACTTGCAAAAACGCGTGATCTGTAGGAAGTGTTCTCTGCAGAAACCTCTGTTGGTGTAGACAACGTGCCATCGTTGCATTCTGCTGCGCTTCCCCAAATACTAACAGCATGTCCAGATACTCTCTATTCGAAAACATTGTTCCACAGTGAGTACGAACGACTGGAACTTCGTATATAGTAAGCAAATCCACTTTCTAGTGCATTTGAAGGGAAATAATGATTTATAGAACGCCCTCGAAACACGAAAGAAATTAATAATAATAAAAAACATCGTTTATTCCAACCGTGTTTTGAACTTCCGACTTTCATATTAACTTTCCCCGTATGTTAGTCACTGCGCTACTACAGCACGTTAATAAGGAGCACCACTGTAGCCTAATCCGCGGGCTGGTGAATGTGATGTCAGCACCCGCATTTTGCATCGTCTGTAAAATGCAGGGCTCTCTAGATACCAATCCGCAGAATGAGAACTCACGCGATATACACAGAATGTCCGGAAAAAGGATCCAATATTTACACAGGAGGTAGTATCCAACAGAAGAATAAAAACAGTTCCTATAGATAAACATTGGTCGTAAACTTAATATCTGCTGTTTTATGGTCTACCTCACTAGCATCAATGATTATCATTTATTTTATCTACTCTTTTTATTTGATCATTTATTTGATTTGCTCGATGTGGCCGCCATTCATTACAATGCAGCCTTCCACCCTGCGTCTCGTGGAAACACGCATTCTTTGGAACACTTCTGGTTGTTGTCGGATTGCGTCACAGTCATTGAACACAGTTCTCGTGGTGTTTGCAAATCATTTATGGGACTGCATACACCAAGGTCTTTAAATGTCCCAAAAGCCAAAAACTCTTAAGTGTTAAAACTCAGGAGAACGGGAAGGCTAAGGTATTGACCCTCTCCAACCAATCCATCGCTCATGAAAAACTTGTGTAGCTGTCGCCTAACCCTATGATGAAAATGGACCGTTGCCCCGGTCCAGAAAAGGATAAAAAAACAAATTACAGTACTACAGTGTCACAACAAAACATGGGCGTTTGAGTACTACCGCAGTGAAATACTGTAAGTTCACCACTCTTGTGGTTCACCACTCAGAAGATATTAGATTTACGTTGCATACTACCTCCTATGTAAACATTGGATTCTTTTTTCCGGATATTTTGCGGTATATATAATTACTTGTTCAGACCAGTTATGAATCAATAATATGGTGGCGGTGGTGAGAGAACGTTTCATTGTTATCGCGGAAAATTCGGGCTCTCATTTTGTAAGGGATTTTGGCCGTATTAATAAGTTTAATAAAAGATAGTGATTTTGGATCACGTTTGTGCCTTAAGTGATACGTTAACAATCCGTATTAGATTGCATTAATTGGTGTAATAAATAAATTCCGCAACAATGTTTTTAAAATTCGCTCCAATTTAGAATAAAATTAGATAATGGAAACCTCAAAGTGTGGACAATTCAGCATACATGTAACAATCGAGAATTGCTGACATAAACAGCCTTTGTTGTTTTGTCACCCTATCATCGGAAATATTGAACAGCAAACAAACACAAAGTGAGAAAGGAATTATTGTTCGATTATGGTGTAGTAAATAATAGTATGTAACATCAACAAAACTTTGGGTAGGGCACCTTCGCCGTTTGGGCGGTTCCTGTTTCCGTACTGGAATCCCACTAAGGCCTACATAATACATTCCGTACTCCCAGTCGGGACTAAGTCCCATTGTTTGCTGAAAGTGGGCCTTGGGTCAGATCATGCCGGTAGTCATTTACGTCTGGTTCATCCATGAATGAAATATATGCTTAAATTATCAGAATGGCAGAACCCCGGAACAGTCACATCGATTTCTTGCTTAAACAATAAGACTTATTCTACAAGCGTTTATTGCATTTAGCATTGTTCAAACACTGTTTAAATCCTATTGTTTCCTGTCCTTGTGCGATATCTTACATTTTAACTTGAGCTGTTTTCATTTAGATTCCTTTTCTAACTTCAGAATTGAACTTCAAATCTTCATTAGGGTTTCCTTTTAACCCACACTCTTAGTAACCTCTTGTAGTAGAGGGAATCAGTAAATGTAGGGTGACCAGATTTTCAGACAAAAAAAACAGGACCCATTGATAAAGTGGTCTGGTGACTTACGAGATCGCAGATTTTTTTGGGGGAGAGGGAGGGCTTCATTTCACTTAGGCTAGTGTAAATTATCTATATACGTTGTAATACTTCATATTTTAAAACTAATAAACCTGAAATATTATTTGATGGTGCTTTCTATGATGAAAACATTTGAATATGAAATATTACTAGTGATATTTATTATACTATTATTATTACTATTAACACTAACAATTATTCTTACACAATATTGAAAACAATGTAATGTCGCTGTTCTTTTAAGAAGTTAGTGAGATAGACTCTCATACTTTTCACTGCCATAAATTGCTTTTAACAATTTTCAGTTCCCAAGAAGCATATTATGGAACTGCACACAGTTATATTTCAAATTACATTTTGTGATTAACATATGCTTCAGAGTATCTGGCTTTAGTCTGGATTTTTCATTTGTCCAGATATTGTTCATAATTTAAAACACCCTTTGTGTTGGTGAATTTGTAGCAGGAGGCCATAAGGTAAACTGTACAATGTTACTTTCATTCTTAAAGTCGATATATCTCTCTTCAAATTTGTTGAATATTTCCATCCATCTCAAATGTGTTGGTGTATGAATTGTATCCCATTCCTTAACTTTTGTATCTGTAACATGAACGTTAGTCTTTAATTGTACTATTTCCTTTATTTCGCAAGTCATTTGCACAATAATGGAAAAATTGCATATTTTCCTTTTCGCAGGATGGTTTTGAAATGCAGGATATTTATGAGATTTTAGAGTCTCTTCACGGGCAGCAGGATAAGGTGTCAAAAAAAAGGAGTATCCTGCGAAAAGCAGGACATCTGGTCACCCTAAGGAAATGGCACCATTATAAGGAACCGCCATTCTCAAAACCTGCTAAGGCCACTCAAAACCGAGAGTGAGTTACAGCTGCCTCTTTGAAAAAACACTTGAATAGCACTAAATACGTTTATTTTAGATACAAAGCAGATAAATTGAACTGAATGGTATTTGAAAGAACATCTATGTGTTACTGTCTGTTACTTAAATGATGATGAACTGCGTATATACAAGAGAAAACACCAACATCAGCTACTGAGACTCTGATCACGACTACATTTTATTGGCGGGATCTTCCTTTCCACTTAAAGCGTTTGCATTAAGAGGGTGCGGCTCCGCACGCAATTTCATCCAGAGGAATAGTCAAAATTCAATTTAGGTAGCTGAAGCTAACCATATGAAGAATTCTTTATTTTATATACAAAATAACCGTCAGCATTGTTAGCCAAGAGCTACAGAGAGATTAGCTTCCATAAATTTCAACTTCTGTGCAAATGTGTCCATTAATTAACGGTTTTTGTTTGCATAATAAAACATTCTTAGATTTCGGGATAATTTCATATTTAACTTCGTGCCTATATTATAATCTGCTGTGTTTTATTTCTGAGACAAATGGCGTGCTAATGTCATTCTCATCAAAACTTTTCAATTAAACTCAGCAAAAAAGGATCATCTTTTTGGTCCTTTGGTCAGAATTCTGGCTTCTTAACTTAGATACTATTCTTGGCTGGAGCTCATTACAAGCATTCCCTACCCTCTACAGAGGTATGAATATGGGAATGAGTGTGTGTTTCGAAGCAAAAATTAATAAAATCAGCGTTAATAACCTGCAGGCAACGGGGTACGAAGACCATCAGTCAGAGCCATAGAAGTTAAAGGTGGCTGTACAGTGAATAAAATAAAGTTAAATCAAACACTTTGTGGAAACGTTGAAAGATGGAATCGATATAAATTCAGTAGAAGGCAGTGACCCGAGCTGCGTAATTCCATTTCTGCACCTGTGATACCTTGATAAGGAACCTGATCCCACATTTAACTTGTCGCTTCGGATTCATGTAATCGTGTAGTGATAGGTCAGAGATAGGGCATCGAAAGAGTGGTTCGAGTCCAGCTGCGGCGCTAGCATTTTCAGTGTAACCCAATCTTCCGTCTTTAACCTACACATGACATAGCATACAGCTTTGCAATTTCAGTGAGATCTGTGAATCAAGTAAGAATATTTGAATACGCATTGAGGAATCTCGTCACGATAGCTCAGGGGTAAAGCCAAATATACGTGGTCGTGGTGCTGAATTTCTAAGATATGATTCAGCTTCCAACCTTAGCCTGAATTTAGCCAGTGTGGAACATAATTATCAGTATATGGGTATGAGAGGTGACCACAGGATTTTAACCCACGTAGTCTCCTATGATTTGTGAGGTATTCACTAAATGAACGCAAATTTTGTGTACTCATGAAGTAGTTCAACAAAGCAAAGCAATAAGCCTATAGTAAAAATAAGTAGAGATTTATGTACACGTTCTTACTTAGTACTCAGCTATCAATGGTTTCGTTGGAATCATATTAGCTCAGAGTGTATGTTACACAAATTGATTTTTGTATAAGGGAAAGGCCATGTTATTACTTGTAACTTATATAACCATTACAGCTGCATGTGGAACAGATGTATACGAGAATTAGCATGACAAACATATGGAGCGGTTTTGCAGTGGATTATCTTCTGATTTATTGACTCAGTATTCCATGCAATCGTATGCGTTGAAAGAAATGCTTAACGCAAAAAAATTATGAAGCACAGCTTGACAACTTGAATAAGTTAAGGTTCAAAAACTCAGTATGGGTTGTAATTCATCTTCTAAAGGAAGTTACATTTTATTGTTGTAATAAAGCTTCTAAGTGGAAGGTCCTGTGACTGGATGTTATCTTTTAATACACATTCTAACTGTTGATTCTACATATTTGATCTCCGAGATTCTGAACATCAAATGTATTATCGATACAAAGGAATGAATCAATTCAATTGCTTTTAGATCAGTGCATCGCTTTGAGCAAGAAAGTAAAAATTATGTAGTCAGCTAAGTATGAATTTCTTAACAGATAAAAGAGATAGTCAATACAGTCATTTGATATTCCACCACGCTGAAGAATTTTCTGCATACAAAATCTCCACTGGCCATTCATATATCACCATTATAGTAGTTTCTATGAACATGTAGTAGAGAAGCCAATACTGTTATAAAGTTAAGATTATAGCAGTGGTACTGCTTATGATATTTATGGAGCAGAGTGTTGAATCCTGATACAATAAGGTATACAGGCACCAGAGATGAGATATTTAGCAGGATATTGCGACATACACGACTCATTGAATAAGGAATGAAGAAATGGAACAAAAATTAAGTGGGTAGATGAAATAACAAAATATCAGCAAAGCGAACATATAAACTAGAACGGAAGAATAGTAACATATTTAGGAAATGTTCTGTCATTTAGCTAAGGATAAGGAAACCTACAAAACAAAAGATAGAATAATTTTGAATCTTCGAAGACGGAGTAGTCAAAATAATTAATCCTTGCAACGGATGACGAAGATTGGATGATGATTTTGACAAAACTTACCTTTGAAAATTGGTGGTAGTTCAATTAAATATATTGATTTAGGTTGAATTAAAGTCAATGGCAGTATCCCTATAAATATTAATTGCTCATTGAATTCGTATGAAAATTTAATGAATCCTATTTTAATAATTAAACTATTTAAAATATGATAGAGAAGGGTGCAGGGGGAGGTGGAGGGGGAGGTGGAGGGGGAGGTGGAGAGGGAGGTGGAGAAGGAGGAGTGATGTGATGATGGTGAAGCGACTGATACTTGAACTCTCTTTCTAATTCCATCTCATTTGCTCAGTTTTACTATTTCTAGTAATTAATAATAATTGTAATCACGCACATGCATGAAGCTGTGCGCTCCTCCTTTGATAGTAAGTAGAGAAGGTATTGCATTCCACCTAAAATTGGATACCTAGATTTCACCGAAATACATGTTTGAGGCCCCCTGAGTAAAAAAAAGCATTCTTAGAAAAACTCCGTGTATGTATGTATGTCGGTGTGTGCGTGTTTGAGAACAGTATACCTCAAAAAAAGAAAAATCAGGTAAATGCCAAACTTACTACTTAAGTTCAGTATTTTCCAAAGATGTGAAATGAAGATATTTAAGAAAATCCTCCCACCCCAACTAACCTTTATATGGAACATTTTTTGAAGTTTTTTATTTTCTAAAAAATGGCTCAAACAATTTTGATTAAAATACTGCATATTAAAGATATTTACATGACAAATAAAATACGTATCTTGAATTTTCTGGTAATATCTGTGAAGTCCTCTTCATTCGGAAGGAATTTCCTGTAATCTTGTGTAACCGGTAAATGTTAAGCCATAGACGAAAAGTACTACACCAAATATGTAAATCTCTTTGAAACACACAATTTATTTCAAATAACTTTTTTGTGGTACTAGCCATTTCGGGGATATCCTTTATTAATGGTTCGATTTGTTCAATACCAAGCCATTTTTTTAGTCCTGTAAGTTTTCAGTTGTTTCTTGCGAAGTCGTGGAAAGAGTAGGAATTTAAGGCCAGCATATAGTGTCCAGATCTTAAACTTTCACTATCGCTGTTCCCTTTGCATCTATAACGAAATATGTAATGCAGCTATTTCCAGAAAGGTTTAGCTCGATTATAATGAAGTAGATAGAAAGACAAAAACTCGTAAGAATAATTCGTACACCCATTAATAGAGGGCAGAGGAAGCCATGAACTTCTTTTTTAGTGAACTTTTTTTTCATGAACTTTGAACGTTTTTTTTTTTTTTTATAAAAAGCGATCGTTACTACGAAAGAAAAATTTGAATGCGGTTCCCGCATGTCGTATTTATGCACTTCTTGTGTGCACTGAGAAATCGATTTACTGCTGTGATTTTTTGAACAAATGTAGATATCTATGGCAACTTTATAAAAGATACATTTTCTGAATCTACCTTCAACGGCATTTGCTTCGAAGGAGTACCAATTTCGTAAGACGGTTTCATTTTATTAGTTCATATTTATTTGTTATAGTACCTTATTTAAGGGCTCCTTCTTTTAATTTCTGTTCTTTCGTTTTCATTGTTCACCTTCTGACAACCATGTTCAACAAGCATCAGTAAGTTCTTAATGATTCATTAGTGCAAGGGTGGCGATAACGCCTTCCTTCCGCAAGTCACCAAATATGCAACACGCACTGCATCACTTAGCATATATATTAATGCTTTTCCTAGTTAACTTATTATGAAAGGAAGCATCAGTATTCTTTGAATTCAGAGCGGCTGCACCTAGTGTTTCAGTAACGTCAGCAGTTTCTTACTGATATCACCCACTTTTGTTTCTTCATGGGCCTCCACCAGTCTAATATAAAGCAATCTTTTCATTGACAAAGCTGTTCTTTAACTGCCTTTGGAACCATCATAAAAAGCTTTCAGTTGCTTCACTTCGCGTTCGATACTTTCCGGGTGGGAATAAAATATTCGCACAGATTTTCCCAAGCACCCTCTTTCTGCCTTATTGCTAATCCATCAGCTTTTTGACTTTCTTTTTTTCTTCTTCTTCTTAAAGTTTAACATCCTTTAGTTGGTAGATTGTATCGGACGATGAATGAATTAAACAGATAAAATAATGCTCAATTGAGCCCGGAGTTCATAAAACTAAAAGTTACCCGACTTTCACCGAGGGAGGTGGCTCCGCGAGTGAGACTCGCATTCGGGAGGTGCCGGGTTCGATTCCCGGCAACTCCATTCTCTTTATGGGTTTTTCGTGGTTTCCCTGGTCGGTAGGTGAATGCTGTTATGGTTCCTCTTCTACCAAGATTTTCCTATCCGTATCCCTCTACCCACCATTTCCTTCACCATAATCTGTTTCAGGTCATAATCTGACAAGGCGTCGGTGTTCGGCTGGGTGGTGGTGCGCTCTGTGAAGGTATTCCCTGGCGTCGGTCGGACTGTTCACGTGGGGGGTGCCTCTCTTTCATCCCTCCCTCCCTCCCTTCCAGGGGTCGCGTTGGAAGCCTACATGCCCGGTCTTCGGGCGCCCCTATGTGATATGCACCTTTACCTTACTCGACATTCGTCTTCTCATCTTAAGGGAAAGCTCCAGAAAAAACGTAACTCGCCGTAACCGAGATTTGAACTTCGGTCCTCTTGAATGTGAGGATGACACGTTACCTATGGGTTAAAAAGCCAGAACGCTGACCACTCGACCGCAGAGGTGGGCATCAGTTTTTTGTACTCAATGATATTGACATATTTAGAAAGTATGTCTACAAACATTTCCTTCTCTACACCTGTAAAATTAGTGCTCCAGATCGTTTTATTGTCCCCTCCATTTTGTTACTTCGTTTTTTATCATGTTGCTTTGCATAAAGCAGGCACTGAATTACCTATGCTTTGGGATTTTGTAGAATGTGGTTTGTATAAAGAATTCTTTGGCCGTAATAATTTATCCTTAATAAAACATTACTGTTATGCGGATAAGACTATTAAGTTGATGATGAACAGTGCATATTTTAATGAAACTGTAAATATTTTAGTGATTAGTTACTGCTGCTTCATTTGGTCTGATTTAACGAAGTTGTGAACACGGCAATAAGACTTTTCATAATGAGACGAACCATTTTTAATTTTAATGTTAAGAAGTGTTTTTCTCGTGAAAGCAGCCAAAGTGACTGCTGGTAAGGCTAAAAACACACAGTGCACAAGTAACTCTGTATGTTTATCAACTGTAATACATGTTGATGAGTGCTGCAGTAATTGATAAAATTCATTTAGGCAACGATTTGCATTTAAAATCAATTTCAAATTATAATGGCGTTGTGCCATATCCACCTAATTGTACACTGATGAAGTGTGGCTGCAGGATATTATAGTTGATGACGCAATAGCCATTTTATACACGCATTTGATCATTTCCAATTAATAATCGACAACGGGTAGAGAAAGTCATGCGAATATAATGAAACAGAAAATATTTCCCCCTCTGAGCAAAAATTCCAGCCCAATACAGAATGGTACGCTAAGAACCGTAGCAGTTAAAGAGCGCTCACTAGAATAAACTCCCCTCACTTGCCAGGTAAATAACCTGTTGGATATTCAATATCACAGCCCTAAGTTCTACTAATAGAACAAAAGAAATAGAAATACAAAGAAGATGGCACAGGTAGGCGACTGCGCAACTAAGGCCATCTATCAATGTTACCAAAGCAGGTAATACAGGAAGACGACTGCGCAATTAAAGTAATCTTTCAACACTTACCGAAGCAGATGGTACAGGAAGGCGAGTGCGCAATTAAGGTCGCCTATTCAGCATCATAATGGCTATATGTGCTGTAAAAGAAGAGCTAACAGTACTACGGTCCCAAAAATCCATATTTCGCCAAAGTTTAATAGCAACAAATTAGGACAGGAAGGCGACTGCGCACTGAGGCCATTTCTGAAATATGCTGACTCAGGTGAATTAGCGAACCTACAGCAACTTTGCAAGAGAGTGGCATTAAAAAAAGTTTAAAAACAATGAAAACTTACCTACTATATGCGAACAGGTTTTATGTGTCACGCAAACAACCTAATCCATATTGCTTAATTTGGGTTTATATCTAGCCCAAAGCACATCGCGAGTAAGTTAACGTGAATAGAAGAATCAATGTTCATATAAATGCTCTAATATTCAAGGGACTATGTGAAGTTGTAACGGGTGGAGAAAGTCGTGTAAACGTGACGTCAGATTTGTTTGGTTTAGGAATGAAAATGGTGAGAATGTGATGGATCACAGAGAGTTCTATTAGTAGAAAGTAGCTTATAGGCTAATTAAAATTTAACACGCCTGTTTTATATTACGTATATATTCAAAACTAATCAATCTCAGTTATCCATAGTTAATTACACTTCATTCCTGAAAAACAACAAAGGTAAAAAGTCTTCTTTAAATGGAAGTATATATGGAAAAGAAATTGGAGCATACATTACTAAAAGTATACCTAAATTTTAAATGATAATCTATATCGAAACGCATTCACACGTTAAAATTCGGATAGGAAAAACGGACAGAATTCATAGACAGTTGTGTGTGACTTTCAGAAACTGGTACGTGTGCGATAAAGTACCTGCAGGTCAGGAAGTCCGCACAACTGTTGTACATGTTAAGTGGTAATTACAAGCGGAAGTTGGGGCAGAATGTGATGTATGTCATATGGAGGTTTGTGCCGTATGGCGCGTGCCGGACACACGCCTACACCAAATTCGTTGCACAAAACATTTCACAGATCTTAATTGAACATGCCACTGGATATATTTCTCAAAATTATTTATCGTTGTGCTTCTACCACTGCGATAAATGGGTAAATGCCTTATATAACCTTTGGAATTAGTTACTTGAAACCGGTCTAAAGACTTTACGATTCACCACATAATATCTTCTAAATATTAAGCCACCCATGCACAAAATGTAAACGTATTTTAAAAGCATGATGCGAATAACTGTAATGTAAACGGCATTGTTTGAAAATACATTATGTGGTCGCACCTTATTTGTTTGATCAATATAACTTGATCATTTAATAGTATTTACTGCCATCTGGAGTATGAAACTAGAAGCAGGTAAGAAAAAGTAAGGGTAAAATAACCAACACCATAGATTGTAACTTTCTTGATATCAACAAACGTTGTTTAAAAACACAATTATTGAATACACAGTAATCAAATTTGTAGGATATTTCTTTCTCTTGTTCGGTTTATATACCACCTTTAACCAAGGTCTAAGTCATATCGGCGGCTTTGCCTTCGGAAAAACTGCTCATGGCAATGGTGTTCACTCGTTTACTGCTTGTGTTACTCTTTGGGTTGCCTTTTAAATTCACATACACATTCAAACTCTCTTTCACGCTTCCAGACTCCAGGGAGAACAGGAAATAATCCTGGGTAAAGAAAACTTCACATCTACCAGCCGGGAATCAAATCTGGGACCGATGGGAATTTGTTCAGTATTTATGTTTAATGTAGGCGATGAAGTAGTAAAGACATTGTTTCTTAATTTTTGTTCAATGCAAATATTACTCTGATCTGTTTAGAAAATTAAAAAATCTGATGTGATACACTCACATGACTTTCTCTACTCTTGTACAAACTATTTTTACAAACGCTTATTCTCCATGTACTTCATGTTAATTGAGATATCAGATGTCAATCTTATTGCTAATTTTCTTGTACATGCAAGAGGAATATGGTAGGTTTTAAGCGATAGTCAAATATTTTAAGCGCTGGTTGCTATGTGGAGTATTCCATTCTCTTTGCATTACCAGGACAAAAAAAATGAATAACGAATTCCCTTTTGAGAAAAAGTATAAGTATTGGAAAATTTAAGGGAATAACAAGATATCTCGAAAATGGTTTACTCAACAAAAAAAAATGTATACGACATAAATTGTGTATTTTAACGCGATCTACATTTTTTGTGTAGTAAACTTTTGTCTATCTCTTATGGTTTACCAGTTATGCAAAAGTCGTTCACAATGAAGAATACTTTTGGAGACATTCCCAGAAAATCCGAGATATACATTTCATTTATCATGAAAATATCTTAAACATATTGTGTTTTAATCAAAATCGTTAGACCCATTTTTGAGAAAATTAAAATTTTCGAAAAATGTTCCATGTAAAGGGTAATCTGGGACGGGAGGTTTTCTTCAAAACCTTGTGTCGCATCTCTGGAAAATAGTGAGCCTAAATACCAAGTTTGGTGTTTATCCGTGTTCGTTTCTGAGTTATACTGTTCACAGACACACACGGATATGTATCCAAAAATGCTTTTTTTTGGATTCAGGGGGTCTCAAAACATTTATTTCCGGTGAAATCTCGGTATTGAATTTTTGGGTGGAATACAATACTTCCCCTACTTACTGTACGTAGTAGAGAAAGTAAAAATGGGGAGCAATTTTTATCACTAAATAGGAGTTGGTTAAGAGATTGAGTGAGTCAGGGCCGTGATTGATTGAAAAAAAAGGATTCTTACGAACCTGATTAACCATTATCTCCATTTGGGGCGTATAAAGGCTTATTTTTCTAATCACCTGCTCTTAATCACAATAAATATTCCCAGAATCGGTTTCAATACCTTATTATGGTAACACAGCAAAGAGAAGGAACTGGAGCGATAGTATTCTGTTAAACAGCTAGTAAAATGTATGAGCCCTGATAATGCACAATGTTTGCATCCCCTGATGAGAAACTAAAGAACCGACAAAACGTTTTAAAAAGGTATGGCTTAAATTATGGAAAAATTCAAACGTATCACAATTTTTTTTAATTTAATTGAGTTTTATTTATGGACGCCCTTTAACTACTATGGTTCTTAGCGTCCCATTCTATATTGGGCGTGAAAGACCGGTAATTTTGCTCAGAGGTCTCTTTGTCAGGCTTGAGGTTCTTTTACGTGCCGTAATTCTACGACACGGGACCATCGACTTTACTTCCCTTCCGAAGGAAGCCATGCTAAGGATTTTTACGCCCGAAAAAAAAATCCATCGGCCTCCGCCGGGTTTGAACCCGCAACTTTGGGAACTAGAGGCTAGCACGGTACCACTAGTCCACGGAGAACGACTTAAACGATTCACAGCCAATACTCGTAAATATAGGGTAAAATATGGGTAAAAGCATAAACAATTCGTATGTGTTACATTCACATGACTTTCTCTACCTTCTAATACTTATTAGTGGATATAAAACGACTGTTACTAAAACTTATTTTCTTATCTACTTCGTTTTAATCCAGACAAATCTTTGCAGAAATAGCTATATTACACATTTTGTTATAGACGCAAAGAGAACAGGGATGGTTAAATGTTTAAGAAGTAGACGCTATAGGCTGGCCTTAAAATTCCATATCTTTCCATGAAATCGCGAGAAACAACTAAAAATCGATAGGACTTTAAGAGAATGACAGTCTTGAACAATTCATACCATCAATAAGGATATCTCAGAAATGGCTTATGCTACAAAAACGTTATTTGAAATGAATTGTATGTTTTAAAGAGATTAAATTTTTTGTAGTACATGTTCTTATATCGCTTAGCGATTACGTTGTACAAAATCGTGCAAAACTTCCCTCCGAATGAAAACGACTTCACAGGCTATTGCAAGAAAATTCAAGACCTACATTTTATTTTTCATGTAAAAATTTTTAATATATGGTATTTTCATCAAATCGTTAAAACCATTTTAGAAAATCGAGAATTTCGAAAAAGTTCTGTATAAGGCCTTTTTTTAATTTTTTTGGGGGGGCTCAAATATTTCCGGTGAAATCTCGACATCAAATTATAACACGTACTTTCTCTAGTTACTATATATAGTAGAGAGAATAAAAATTTTCGATCCGAGTTTCACTTCTTAAGTTGTGTCTTCTGTTTGCTTAAGGTTACATCATGGGCACATCTATTAATTTCTTGGAATAAAATGACTTTGTTTTTACACGCACTCTCTGCGGAGTACAGCAACTAGCCGACCTTTGTTTCTACACTCATTTCTGTTTGTGTGTGTAAAGTGCATAACTCAAAAACAAAAAGTTGGTCAAATACCAAACTTGGTATTTAAGTTCAGTATCTTCAAAAGATGCCCCAATCTGTCCTTTACATGTAAAAAGTTTCGAAAATTTTTATTTTCTCAAAAATGTTTATGACGTTTTCATGAGAAATGAAACGTATATCTTTAATTGTATGGGAATAGCCTCTGAAGTCCTCTTAATTCTGGATTACTTGCATAACCGGCAAATCGTAAGAGAAAAACTAAATTTTACTACAAAAGAAATGGAGATCTCGTTAAAGCACACAATTTATATTGGATGGTTTTTTTTTGGAGTTAACCATTTCCGAGATGTTTCTTGTTTGTGGTTTGAATTTCGACAAAGATACTTTCTCAAATGAGAAGTCGTTATTCCCTTCTTTTTTTTTCTCTCCCCTGGTCATACAGATAGAACTATCACATAGTGACCAGGTCTTAAATATTCGACTATCGTTTAAGCCATATTCCCCTGTTCCATTGTACATACAAGAAAATATGCAATAAAGCATTTCCACAAATCTTATCTCGATAAACAGATAGAAGAAAAGAACTATAATCTGGTTTAAGAGAGCATTACTTGCTTTTCAGTCATCTGTGATTCATATGTGATTCTAACATATTGGAAATTCAATTAAGGAAAGCGTTAGTTGAGGTACTTTCAATTACGATAGGTATAAATCTGTGATTTACTACAAAAATTCTTGAACATTGTCCATAAAAAGCTCCTGATCTATTAAATCAAAATGTTGATCTTGTAAGAAAAAGTAAGAAAATCTTTTTGGAGAATGGGTAGAAAAATCATGTGAGTGTAGCACTTCAGGTATTTTTAGTATGACCTTCTTTATCTTCTATGGTCATTTTAGGGGCATTTTACTTGAGAAGCAATTAATGGTATTATTATTTGTTGGACTACAGATTCCTGTTAATGTTGGCTTTTAATACTTACTTTTTACTATTAAACTAACTCATCTTTCATTTATGATTTATTTACCATTTATCAAACACTCCAGGTCTGTGTTGTACTTCTGAATACTTTATTCTAATTCTATTCATCTATGAGGATCTGTTTTTTCGAAACTGAATATGTTCAGATGTCGTTAAGGCTCAGTAAGGTTGAATTTCCCATATATTAAATACAGCACATTCACATTTAAATGAAGTTGGACATGTTAATCTTGAAGACCTTTTTGTTTCAAACCTGAACATGTCCATTCATCTTTTTTAACTGTCAACGTATTCTGCTTAATACATGAAAAACTTTACCTTATTGACCCTTATCGATATGCGGACATATTCAGTTCTCAAAATAAGTTCCTCGTATGCACTGAATTTACTGAATGAATCTTCTAGTAACCCTCTCGTAACAAAGTTTTGTTTCCTTTCCTTTGTATGACGTAATCAAGTTTGTTAGCAGGGCATACTAAATCAGTGTATAAAAAGAGAAAATTGTTAACATTAGAAATCAGTAAACCAATACTTTATCATTAACAATTGAGAAGATTATTTTTCTCAATGCTCGCAGACTATATACACTACGGGATCAAAAGTATCGGACACCTTGCTGAAAATGACGTACAGGTTCGTGGCGCCACACATCGATAATGCTGAAAGTCAATACGGTGTTGGCCCACCCTTAGCCTTGTTGACAGCGTTCACTCTCACAGACATACTTTCAATCAGGTGCTGGAAGGTTTCTTGGGGAATGGCAGCCCATTCTTCACGGGATGCGGAACTGAGGAGAGGAATCGATGTAGGTCGGTGAGGCCTGGCACGAAGTGGCCGTTCCAAAACATCCCAAAGTGTTCTATAGGATTCAAGTCAGGACTCTGTGCAGGCCTGTCCATTACAGGGATGTTATTGTCGTGCAACCACTCCACCACAGCCCGTGCAATATGAACACGCGCTCGATAGTGTTGAAAGATGCAATTGTCATCCCCGAATTGCTCTTCAACAGTGAAAAGCAAGAAGGTGCTTAAAATATCAACGTATTTCTGCGCTGTGATCGTGCCACGTAAAAACAACAAGGGGTGCAAGCTCCCTCCAGGAAAAACACGACCATACCATAACACCACCACCTCCAAATTTCACTGTTGGCACTACACACGCTGACAGATGACGTTCACCGGGCATTCGCTATACCTACATCCTGACATCGGATCGCCACATTGTGTACCGTGATTCGTCACTCCACAAAACGTTTCGCCATTGTTCAATCGTGTAATGTTGACGCTCCTTACACCAAGCGAGGCGTTGTTTGGCAATTTCCTGCGTGATGTGTGGCTTATGAGCAGCCGCTCGACCATGGAATCCAAGGTTTCTCACCTCACGCCTAACTGTCATAGTATTTGGAGTGGATCCTGATGCAGTTTGGAATTCCTGTGTGATGGTCTGGATAGATATCTACCTATTACTGTTTTCGACCCTCTTCAAATGCCGGCGGTCTCTGTCAGTCAACAGACGAGGTCGGCCTGTACGCTTTTGTGCTGTACATGTCCCTTCACGTTTCCATTTTACTATCACATCAGAAACAGTGGACCTAGGGATGTTTAGGAGTGTGGAAATCTTGCGTACAGACTTCTGACATAAGTGACAGCCAATCATCTGACCACGTTCGAAGTCCGTGAGTTCCACGGAGCGTTCCATTCTGCTGTTTAACGATGTCTAATGACTACTGAGGTCGGGGATAATGAGTACCAGGCAGTAGGTGGCAGCACAATGCACCTAAGATGAAAGAGGTATGTTTGCGTGGGTGTCCGGATACTTTTGATCACATAGGGCATCTTTTCCAAGGAGATTAGCTTGGTGGTTTGGGATTGCGAAATCTTCATATTCACCAGCTTCTTCTCTATTTCATTCTACTTGTTAAGGGTTTCTGCATTATGTGAAAGTTGTGTAGCTTTTTACTTTCTCTACTACGCATAGTAAGTAGGGGAAGTAGTATCGTGTTCCACCCAAAAGTTCGATGTCGAGATTTCACCCGAAATACATGTTTTGAGGCCTCCTGGATAAAAAAAATAGCATTTTTAGGAAAAGGTTCGTCTGTATGTGTTTCTACCTGTCTGTGTGTCTCTGAACAGCGTAACTCAAAAACGAAAAGTCGGATAAATGCCAAACTTGGCATTTAAGTTCAATACCTTCCAAAGACGCGACACGAAGATTTTCAAGAAAGTCCCACTACTACAGACTACCCTATACATGGAATATTTTCCTAAATTTTTTATTTTCTAAAAATGGCTCACGATTTTGATTAAAATATCATAGATTAAACATACTTACGTTACAAATAAAATCTATATTTTGAATTTTCTGGTAATAGCCTGTGATGTCCACTTCATTTGGAAGAAACTATGTATAATCTCATATAACTGGTAAACGTTAAGCGATAGACGAAAATGCACTGAACAAAAAATGTAGATCTCTTTAACACACAAAATTTATTTCAAACAAAATTTTTGTAGCATCAGCCATTTCCGAGATATCTGTTATTAATGTTTCAATTTGTTCAATGCTTTTTCATTCTTTTTAAGACCCATCGGTTTCAGTTGTTTCTCACGATTGCATGGAAACATGATTAAATTTTAAGACCAGTATATAGCATCCCTTTCTTAAGCATTTGACTATCGCTGCTCTCTTAGGATCTATAACAAAATGTGTAATGTAGCTATTTTGGCAAATGTTTATTTGGACTAACATAAGTAGAAGGAAATATAAGCATTAGTTAGAATAGATTGTATACCCATTAATAACCAATAGAGTGTAGAGAAATTCATGTGAACGTATCGCATCAGATTTCTTCTTAATAACATGGCAACAATAGAAGGTACAAAGGTTTAAAATTTCATCTACTGAAATTACCTAAAAAGTTTCTGGTCCATTTCAATCGCTGATTATTTCAACGGTCGGCCTTGGTAGCCGTGGTGGCGGGAGTGTTCGCTCCGACAAGCTGAGGGTCGCGGGTTCAAGTCCCGCCACGGACATGGGTGTTTGTGTGTGTATGTGTGTTCCGGAAATAAGCGGTATGAAAACAGTAAAACACAGTAGCATAAACTGAGTACAAGGGAACTTAAAAAAAAGCGCAAAAGATACTTATAGAGTAGAACTGGGAAGACTATCGGGAGAAGTTATAACAAATTATGGCGTCCCGCCGATGTTCCTAGTCCTTTTACGGGAATATCAGGAGATTTTCAATCAGTTGTTAGGAAGAGCCAGGTTGTACGAAATTGCAATCATAAGGGGTAAAGAAGAGAATTCACCACAAAAATCATCTACATCATTGTACAATAATTCCATAAAGCACGGAGGAAGGTAAATGAAATTAATTAATTCGTGATTAGAGTTAAAAAGGCAACCATACACGTCGGGTAAGTCAGCTAGTTTATTTATAACCACACTCTTCTACCATAGCACGCGGAAATCGTCAAATATATGTGAGTGTCTGTTCTAGGAAGGGTAACGTTAACACATTCGAAACAAGCAACGCTATGAGAGTTAAATTAATTGTTGGTTATTAAAACGCATGTCCAGGATTTAATTTCCTCATACACTATCAACATTAATGACCCGACTTAAGCTGTAGTTTTAAAATAAAGTTTTGACATCCTATTTTCTGCAATGACGTATCTGATACCTAGATTTTTCTAGCTTGTAGGGCTTTAATTGGAAAATTAAAAGTACTGGTTCTCAGCTACCTCTAACATTTTCCAGACTGGCTAGGAAGGGTGTTTTCTGCGGTCATTTTTCTGTTACGACAGAAGATTTCTTCTGCTGGTCGCCCTCCCAGATGAGAACTAGTCTTTCATATATGCAGTGAGTCAGATTCCAAAAGCGGAGTATGAACATCAAATCGCCTACATTCTCCATTAAAAGAGGATATCTTATTGGGGTTACAATCTCATTCATATAACTAAATGGCCGTTCACACTCAGCTATTCATATAGCTAAAGTGTCCGAAGCGCAAAGAAGTGACGGTAGATCATCTGCATTTCTTTAATTATTTCAGTATTCTTTACACTCTTTCAAAGCTCTAATAATATTCCTGCTAGCTGAGATTCAAAATTGATTACAGAGGTGCACCACGCCTTCTTCTCCATATTTAGCTCCTCAGGTCTTTCGGATGGATTTACTACAGTTATGTGACAGAGGATCATTATAATTGATACTATGCTGCAAATCTTCATTCATGTCTCTGTGACTTGATTGAGCAGTTAATAATATTGTTATAAATTGCTGTAAGATTCCTATGTAATTGCCCTGCGTTGATGGCTTGTATTTTATTGGATCTTTACAGAGGACGGATTTGAATTTACTTAACTTGTCATACCACTAGCTGCCTTAGCGCAATGGCCTTGGTTTTGTTGAAATTAATAAAACTTTCTAATATTATTTTTATCAGTTTAACTGCTGTTGGCGGTGTTATTGCCCTCTTATGAAGATCGCGTGAAAGATCAGATAATTCTGCCAGTACATCGAGCATCATTGCTAAATGTTCCACACATTCTAGACTTGCTAAATATTTCTGAATATTTAGCTATGTCTTTCTGATCCCTTGTAACATCATTATAGGCCTTCTCAAAATGGGAATATAAATTCTCAAGAGTTTTCACACAGCCTACAGAGTTCTTTTAATTAATGAAATTCACCGAATTGCGTAAACTTTACCAATATGCAACATTCATTGTCCAAAAGCTTTTACGCAGGTGTCTATGGTTCCAGCAATGCCAGGTTAAGATAGAGCGAAATGCATTTTAAGATCCATTCTACACCATGGTTCAGGCATGCCGGCCTTCGTAGCTGTGGTAGCTATAGCGTGTGGCTTCGGCGCTCCGCAAAGCCGAGGGCCACGTGTTCGAGTCCCGCCATGCGCATGGGTGTTTGTGACTGTGTGTTACGTGTAACAGTAATAGGCGACAAACAGTAAAACAGAGAAAACACGGTGAAATAAAACTGGAAAAGAGGGGAACGATAAAAGAGAATTAAAAAAACGTGAAGTCTTTGAGACTTATTAGATACGAAACTTGCTTCCAAAACATATCTTGCATCCTAAGATACCTTCGTTAATATTGGTCCATGGATTCTCAGCACTACAATAATTCCATTGTTTCTGAGGTCTAACAAGGAGGCAAAAGAGGGGTATTATTGAATGAACACGTTACAAAATTTGTTGCAGGGCTTTCATAGGTACGTACTGCACAGGGTTGGTATTGGTATAAGAGAGAACACGAGGTTTTTTTCTTGGTTTGCCTACCATCCAAGGAGCTTCTATTCTATTACCACTGTGTCGCCGTAAAGTCCGACCATCCCCAACGCGTGAATTTGGAGGGAGCAAGGAGGAAAATGACAGCGATAGCTCAAACTGACACGCTTGATCACTGCACTTTCCACTACGGAATTTATTTCTTCATATTCAAGTGTTTTCACTTCATCTTTAGTTTTGTCACTATCTTTATATGAAGCTTGTGCACTATTAGTTTCACCTCTATCACACTGATATCGTTTTAACCACTTCAGTAAAGTGTTTTTCCTACTGACCTAACTCACGACCACGACTACATTCGTATGAACTAATTTCTAATAAGTCACAAGACGAACTGCACATTTGTTTCAATTGTGAAGTGTGACAATGTTGCGTCATATAATTTGTAGCAAAGTCAGAAATACGTAAAGAAGTTTAATTTTGTGTTGTAAATTTAGTTTCCTAATTCTACAAGGAACCTGGATAAGCATAAACTGAAGATTAAATCCTGTTTTATTTTTATGCAGTTTGACATTGTATTACTAAACGGACATTCTACTATTAGGATTAGGATTCAGCGCGGCCGGGGACTTAGCACGTCCACCTACATAGATCTTTTGTACCTATGCCTCAACCGGGGCACCCCGGGAGGGCGGGAGGTTAGAGTAGGCAGAGGGCGGCAGAACCAGGGGACACGCCAAGCAGAGGCCAGGGTCCCTACGATTTACAGATTTAAACTACCCAGATGGGCACGATCTAACCGCTCCCTCTGTGGGCTTACACATCCCCTAGGTGGCCCAGAACACAGAGACCGCCCCCATTCCACAGCGCATCCTTTTCCCCTACCGTACATACGCCGAGACCTCCCGTCGACACGCACAACCCTGAAAAAGTTCAAGCATATGAAAGGTGAAATAAGAATGGAGGTGATATGGAGGGATAGGAAATTCGGGGGACTTAATGATCCTTCCCAGCATTCGCCTAGCGACCCAGGGAAATTCCCGAAAAAAGCATGGGTCAGAAAGTTCGATCTCGGGAATCGAACCCACTACCTCGTTAATACGGATCACAGACGTTACTGCCTGAACCATTCCGCTGGGCGACATTGTTTTATGCCAAGACCGCGGATCGCGTGAATGCATGCTCCACAGTCTACTATACTGCGGGGATTTCCGTTCCGTAACTCCCGCGTTACTTACTCACGAATATTAATAACGTACATGTAATGAGTACTAAGCTTGTTATAAGCGTTGTTGAAAGTGGCGTCCATCTGCGCGAAGTCATTCTTGACATCGTCGGATGAAATATCCATTCACACGCAAAAGTTCTTGCGTAATCTTTGCTTTTATATTGTCCTTAAGTTCTCTACGGTGTCGGGATTGTTCCTGTAAACCTTATTTTTAGCGTCTAGCCATTCCGTTAATCTAAATTTATTGACCGTACTGCTCACAGTGTCTCTACCAGGTGCTGGATAATCAGGAAATTGCTGCTGAAATTATTTACACACCTGTCTACATGATTCAGTTTTCACGCATGTATCCTACATAGAAATATGCTGTTCAAGTGTGAATTTCTTGGCAGGAATTTCCCTACGCTAATAAGAGAATAGCATTCATAAGGAAATGTACACAACGCATGTATTTTCGAAACACTTCACAACACGATGACAAAGCAACGACTGGGACAGCTCACAGTTGATAAACGTTCCCTTGACACGTTCTGCGCCACCTCTGTGTAGTAGCATAACACCGAGGTCACTGCTGTCTCGGCATATAAGGCGGTTGTGGCCTTGGCATAAAAAGAAGGCACTGTACTATACGTAGGAACTTATATTGGAAACATTGATTGGAGAAGGCTTGTTAGCTTTCAACGGTATCGAGAAAAAGTAGGAACATTTGGTGATCTTCTGGGCAAGAGTTTCCACCCCCAAAAGGCTTTCTGGTTCTCTGCTAAGAGGCACCATTCGAAACTAGCTTACGTGTAATGATTATTGACTAGATCATATGAATGTGTAGTGTTCTGTTACTTTTTTTTAATTTACAGCCATACAATGCGGAGTTCAGGTAATATTTATACAAATAAATCTATTTTCAAACCCAACAAGGGCCAAATTCTTATGTAAACATTGTGTGTTTAGATAAATATTCTTTGTTATTAGAAGCAAATCAGAAAACAAGAGTAATTTGCTGCAAAGTATAAAGTGAGAAGTGAATTTGTTTAAACCAATAAGTAATAATTCTATTTTTACACTATAACAGTTTAAAGTAAATATTATGATGTGTACATTATTATTACAACCTCCTTTAATATAAAATTATTCCAAAAGTTATGTGGCAGATGATAATCATCAAAGAGTTGAAGAGCGTGGCTGAATAGACTTCTTGTGTGGTAAAACATTGATAATCTTAAAGAAACGAAGTAATTGATGTTTCGGTTGCCAAAATCAACCAGTGTTTGTTTTTACTTCATGTAAAAACATTATTGTATACTACGCACTATAGTTAATTTACTCGCCCAGCATAGTAGAACCGATCCCGGCCGCACTCCGTGGCCGGTAAGCAGAGCTCCACGTTATAGGCCACTGCGCAGGATGAGGTTATTTTATGTCCAGTAAATTACACTAGTCTGAATGATATCGGATGACTAAAAACTAATAAGCGATTCTGATTCACTTTTTTATGCTGATTTCAGAACTGATTTTAGTTTGTTTCTATCACGTACAGTTTTTCACAATTTCACTTCAAAAAATATAAAAATATTGCTTCTGCCACTACACATAAAATTTAAAGCGATTTGTAAGGGCTCTACCACAGTATGGACCCTGCTTCAAGTACCTTTCCAAGAAATTTCCCTTCATTGCACAAGACAAATTAAAGGCTGGAATTTTTGTTGGTCCTCAATTAAGAAATTGATGAAGGATGACGATTTTGAGAAGACAATGAATGAGAGAGAAATAGAAGCATGGACCGCCTTCCGATCAGTTACTGAAAACTTCTTAGGCAATAATAAGGATCCTAGTTACAAGGCCATTGTCGAAACAATGTTGGAAAATTTCAAGAAGATGGGTTGTAACATGAGTGTAAAGGTGCATTCACATATCGACTACCTTCCAGAAAATCTGGGGCATTATAGTAAGAGCAGGGTGAACGTTTTCACCAAGATATTAAGGAAATAGAGAGGAGGTAACCAGGGGAGATGGAATGAAACTATGATGGCCGACTACTGTTGGATGTTGAGGAGGGACAGTCATCTTCAAGTATCTACAAGGAAGTCAAAGAAGAGAAAGTTTGAAAAAAATTAAATGAAACGCTTTGGCTTCTTGTTTTGTTAAAATGTAGTCATGAAATAAATTAGGGGAGTTCTTGAGTGTATTCATAAAATGCTTCTGGAATAAAAACTTACCTTGTGTGAAATGTTATTTGAATTCTTTTCTACGCTCATTAGTAAAATTGTCAAAACATTACTTATTTTGTGTAAAAGCCTGACGTGATAAAAAAAAACGGAAGTTATTTCTGGAATCAGCATACAAACTTGATTCAAGAACACCTACTTTTAAGAAATCATCTGACAAAATGTTTGAAAATGCAGACTAGTGTTATTAATTTTATCGAAACAAACAGACTACCTTTGGGCTAGTGAGAGCCAGTGTGTTACTTTAGAACTTCCGATACTTCCTTCGGACGGTTTTTTGCGTAGTAATTATCGGTACTGAGTACCGGTGGATACCGACCCAACTAAAGCACTGCTAGCTTGGGAAGAAACACACTATTTACAGCAAAGTACAATAAACGAACATTGCTGTTTCTGGATGAATGATGCATCCCCTCCTCTGGTACTCGACCCCTGCAGATGTCTGTAATATTTTCAGCCCAGAATATCTGAAGCTATCTAAAGAGCAGGAGTATTTTCACTCAAGAAATTTGTATTTAATTCTATTCTTGAACATAGAGAAGACTATATCGAAAGGACCTTATTGTACACTAAATTATGCTCCTCCCCGAGTTTACAACATTGCGACCTACATAGATCAATTGTGCTATCAACCCCAGGAGGAAGGGATGAAGTAAAGGAACCACAGGAAGCTACAGAGATGCACGGACGTCCCTAGCAGTTTCAAGCTCGAAGAGCAGTCCCACTGCTGGAGCAGTCTAGAGAGGACGCTGAATGATCCTCTGGTGTCCACGGGAGTACTCTTTCCTTTGAGTAAGCATCCGCGCCAAACGCCACGAAACCTAGAAGCACATCTGAAGGATGAGAAGGAAACGGAATGAAAGTGAAATGATGGAAAGAAAACGGTGGTAGATGAGAAACCAACCCAGCATCCGTCTAGGCTGAGCTACGAAAAAGTGGGCCGTTGGCGGAATCGAGTCCGAGACCTCTAGAACACGAGGCTCACACGTTACCGCTCGTCCTCCCCAAGTTTACTTATGCTGGTAAGTATAAATTGTGAAAATGACAAGGAGATAGGAAGCAGTGAGTGACGGGTAGCACACGCCAGGCAACTCTATTGTTTGAGCGTGATAATCTTGAGTGTCGATCTGCAGGTTGCGTGTTCAGAACACGTGCTACTGAATGCCAGCACTGCCGCTGACCAGACCACAGCAGTCGCTTAACTTGTTTCCTTTCATCTCCGTGAATGAATCAGGGAGCAGTTTTATACTACAACGTTGCAATATAGACTTCTAAAGCTAAGTTAAACGCAGGAATGTTATTAACAGTGAAGTGTAAAGCATTAAAAAGCTTGTACGTCGACAGCTGACATGTGAAAGGCGGCGTCCCTCCCATTCTCAGCTACATTGTCGACTGCCAGTGTCAGTAATTGATATCGTCTGCCTGTACTATTCACGTTCACTACCGACGCTGCTGCCCTCTGGTGACTGGAGTATGAGTCGGATGACGTCATCCATCAGCGGAAATCCAAAATTCGAAGTTTTAGATTATGTACATGTTGTATTAACTCAATCTCTTTACCTGTAACTTCCAAAAATGAGTCACTGCAGACCTGTCAGTTTGTTTGAATTTAATACTTCTTTGATGTCCAACCGAGCGAGATGGATCCCTGGTAACTTCTGAGGCTCGCATTCGGAGGTCCCGGGTTGGATTCCCTTTGGCCGTGCATTCTGACCATGTGTTTGTTGTGGTTTTCCCTGGTTAACAAAGGCGAATGCTGGAGTGGTGTACTCTACCATGGTTCTTCTCTCTCCCAAATTCCTCTCATTTCATTTCCGTTTCATGTTTTAGGTTGACTCCTGTGGTTCGGTCGGTGTCGGACAGATGGTGCACAGGATTGCGCTTTGGAAATGTTTCCATGGTGCCACTGTAGGGACGTCTCCAAACTGCCTTCCTGTGGTCGGTTGGCCAAGCCTGGAATTGTTAGGGAACTCTGCTCATCTGTACCCATTTGCGCCGGCTTCGCTCCTACGGTTCCCCCACCTCATCCCTTCCTTCCGGAGTATATGCACAATAGATCCCTTGAGGGTCGCAGTGCTATGGTGTCCCCTCCGTTCACTAGTCCAGTACAGTCCAGTCTTTGATGTTCGTTAATCCTGATCCCCAAGTTTCTTTTTGTCTTTCTCTTATAAAACTTTTCGTATTTGTCATATTTAATGCCATATATCTCAGGTTTGATAATGCTGTTGTGGTCTATTGTAAAGTGTGTTCAACAAATCATTCAAGCTATATATATTTCGTGCAGCAGGTGTTATTCCATGAAGGTTAAAGATGGTCTCTATAAATATCCAGGGATGGTGGGTGATATTTTTTAGTTTCTATTCTTTAAAGTAGGTATTTATTTCTTTTAATTATTTATCATATTTATAACGGTTAACCATTTTACTGTGTATTTTTGAATTAAAACCATTGCTCCTAGCTACGAGGCTCATCCAATAAGTAAGTTTCCCTATTTTATAAACAACATTACATACATTTTATCATGTTGAATTAATTTTATTTATAATTTATAATTCTTCTGTTACTTTTCTACATAGTCAACATGCTTTTCCAAGCATTTTTGGGGCGTGACAGAAGTTTTCCAAGCCAGTGTTGTACCAGGTCGGGCCCTGTGCTCGCAGCCAACTGTTCACTGATTTGACTTCATCATCGGTGTTAAAAGTGTTTACCTTTGAGTTGGAGGAACATGTGAAAATCACTTGGGGCAAGCTCCATGAATACGGAGGATACGAGAAACTTCCAAGTTGAATCTTGACCCAGGCGGAGCTCAGAAGATTCAACTGGGACGTTTTCTCGCATCCTCCATATTCACCAGGTCTTTTCCCAAGTGATATTCACATGTTCCCCTGACTCAAAGGTCATCTTGAAGGTAAGCACTTTAACACCGTGACGACGATGAATCAGAAGTGAGCCAGAAGTCGGGTCCTGTGCTCGTAACCAGCTGCTCACTTCTGATTCATCACCGATGATGAAGTCAAATCAGTGACCAGCTGGATGCGAGCACAGGACCCGACCTGGTACAACACTGGCTTGAAAAAACTTGTGTCACATCCCAAAAATGCTTGGAAAAACATGTTGACCATGTAGAAAAGTAACAGAAGGATTATAAAATATAAATAAAGTTAATTCAACATGATCAATTGTGTATAATTTTTTTTATAAAATAGGGAAACTTACTTGTTGGATGCCCCTCGTATTTCTTGAATGTGTGAGCATTTCGTCAGATATTATTTGGTCGATAAAAGTATAGTAACCAATCTGAAAGTTAAACTGTGGAAAACAGTACAATGATGTTGAGTTGGAAATCTTTATCTACATTACTTTATTTTTTCTGAAAAATTCTCCATTAAGTTTTTATAAAAATGGCATATATTTAAGATATTGTATTACAAATGAAATGTATATTTTGAATTTTCTTGAAATACCCAATGAAATCTGCTTCATTAGAACGTAATTTCGTTAGCTGGTATGAGAGAGAACAATTATCGCAAAAAGGATAGACTTCCTTAAAACGCGCAATTGATTTTGAATAACTTTGTTGTGGCATTAGCCTTTTCCGAGTTATTCGTTGTTTTTGTTGACATTTTTAGACTCTTGTAATTTTTGAAGTTCTGTCGCATTCAGTGGTTTCTCGCGATGTCATGAAAAACTATGGAATTTTAAGGGCAGCACATGGCCACTTGATTTTGAACATTTGATATTGTTTCGGTTTCCTCTATTCGCTTGCACCTAGAACGCAATGCGTAAAAGCGTATTTCGATTAACAGAAGTAGATAGAGAAATCGACTTTTGTAAGAATAGTTTGTAGAAGCTATATAAAAATAAACAATTGTGGGAAGAGAAAGTCTTCTTTCAACTCTTTCGTGATAATCAGACATAGGAAGTCTTAAGCAGTTAGCCTCATGTTAGCCACACTCAAGCCATTATCACTACAAAGAACGTAAGCACAGGGGCCATTGATGGCAGGTAAAACAACACCGTCTGGTGAGTGCTTTAGTCCTGTCTACTGAAAAAGGTTTGTTGCTGCTACGTATGGAAAGCCAGTTTGAAGAAGATGTATTATATTTCGACTGTTGGGGAGCCGAACTTGAAGTAGTTGCAACCTGACGTATGGTAAAACGTTTCCGGTAGCCTTCGCCCCAAATGTACTTTCCGGTGGCCTTTGCCCCCCGCAAAAAAAATGTTTAAAAATACTAACTTTGTAATTTGACTGTTTCTTTAAATATTATATATTTATGTTTGCCTAGGCTGCGTCAGTATTATTGTTAGAGACATGTTTCTCTTTGCAGGGTTGTGCTGCGACTGAAGAATATAGGCTTACACAGATTATAATTTTTCTTCACTCCTTTTATTAATGCTTGACACGGTTTAAATAACACTTCACTGATACAGAGAGAGCTGTGAGTTTTTTTTAATTAATTACTTGCACTATTTAACACGTAAACTATTTTCGTCTCACACTGAATACGTATTATACTTCTCGAGAACGCATCTCGCGTCCGGTTAGGAACACTGTCTGCAAGCAACACGTCCAGTTATGAGCGCTGTCTACAAGCAACTGAATTGATTTCTAACGCCTAAATTTGTAAATTTATGTATTTCAAGTCTCTGATTGACTAATCCTACTCCAATAGAATACCTTAATTTAACTAAAGCTTTTTCTGGTTGTTGATTGGCTATTTATTAAACTGTCCCAAAATTTACATTATTGTTGCTCCAAGAATGACTAGTAGCATTTTTAAACTTTCAAATTCATTATTGCCTCAAGGTTACCTCATTGTTACCTCATTGTTAGGCAACTTTTAACCTATTATTCTCACAGTTCCTACATTATTAAATTACGTAATACATTCACATAACATTATTACATGTATAAAATAATATAAACATATATAATGGCTGTAATATACACGTTTTATATCTTGTTACATACGGATATTGCTTTAAGGCGGGCTGTTATTGAATTTATATATTATATAATTAGACTGAAATCATTTAAGTGTTAAAAATACTGCCTCACTACAAATGTACAAAATTGGGAGGTGGTATGTTATCTGTGATGTTACTGTGTTAAGTCGAGTTAAACCTAATTTCCTTTCGTCAAGGCTTTAATACTTGGAAATTCCTATGCCCGATCATAGTCAAATTTATTCAAAATGACAGTTTTGTTACCTTTAGCTGATTTTAAACGTATAACTGGTTTGTAATTGATTTCTTTAATTGCAATTGATGTTAATTACGATGCTGGTGTGCTTTTAATTCTTTCATACCTATGACTATTTACCTTTAATTACAGTGTTTCACTGTCAGTCTTTGTGGCTACTGTACCGTCTGCTACATAATATTATGTGATACATCTATGTAAGTTTTTCCCTCTTTTCAGCAACTTCTATGTATGGAAAGCTCTACTGTGTAAGAAAACCGCCTTGAGATGCATTGTTTTCCTTTCATTCATTTTCGTTTCGAATGTTGACCTTCCCCTTACTAATCATTGTGTTTTAAAATTATTTTAGGATAAATTCTGGATAATATTCATAACATGAAGCTGCTGTTTCTTAGAAAGTTGCTGTGTTTGCAATACAAATGAGAGCACATTTAGAATTTTTTTATCAGAAGCTTCAGTTGTTTGTTTTTTTATTTATCATCATATTATTGTTTTTATTATTAAACTTATTTATTCACTTATGTAATACATAAACTAATGACCTTAAGTACATCTCAACCAAAATTGTAGACTAAATTAGAAATAGTTGGCAAAAAATTTGGTTTCACTAACCTGCCGAATAAATTATGAAGTTGAACTACTTTGTAGAAAGCAAAATAATTGATTTAACTGGAGATTTCCTTAAGCGTGAATTGTGGAACAATGTCGAAAAGGAGAACATGCGTATATATTTTCAATTATCAAAGATGCAAGTTTTCCAAATAAAGGAGGAATTTCAACTATGTTAGCAATGTTATTGTTTATTTACAAACTTCAATGTCATTGAATTACTATTACCACGACAGAAAATAATGTATATTTCATATATTAAGTTCAAATGATTCCAATGTATGTCACTGATGTTTAATTTTACGTGTAACTTTACTTATTTCTACATTTGTATATTTTCGATCTCAAGTAAAATGTAATTTCCATAGTACAACTCAGATAGCAAAATCCGAGTCAGTAGTAAAATAAGCATCTCTAATGCAGCCTGAAGTTATGAACACTTTGATAACTAAAAGCAAACAGGAACGCGTTATGTTTGAATTTGCTTATAGCTTGCAACTAATGCCATTTAAAAAGGCTTTCCATCTCTTATATTGTCATGCAATGTTCAGTTCTAGGCTGGTAACGTAAATCAAGCTGCTCAACTAGTGAAGCAATGTTTAATCTTAAAGACCTCGAAACCTCGCAGTTACAATCTAATAAAACATCTGGAATTGTTGTCTTTTAGGCTTCCAAAGGGAAATGGAAGGCACAACCAGATAGGTTATACAGTTTTTCAGATTACGTGTAATTTAAGAAGGCATCAATTTAATGGCCTTAAAGCAGGTAATTACGGTACTCTTAAATTGTATGGTTATCTCTTCTTTAAGGTTTTAATATTTTTCCTAAAAAAGCAAAGATTCACCTTTGCATGCACGAGGAAAATTATTGGCATCGAGCTCGTGGTTTAGTTAGTCTTTTATCTCTGTCCTTTGTAATTGGAAATGTCATCTTCAAACGGTAAGCAACTATGATTTTGTATTTAAGCTAAATCAACAAGATCATCACCAGTTTCTAGTAAAACTCTTATTTCGCTGTTGTATGGTTGCACAATTCTTGAATCATGATCTAATGTATGTCAAAATTATAATCTGAATATGCAAACTCTTAAACCACATACAATCTTAGACATTAGTTAACGAGGTCGACCCGCTATAGTTGCGCTTCAAATGCTGGATTTGCGAGTAGTAGTAACCGCAAGGGAAGCTGCACCTGTCGGTGGATTAGGCAGCATTGTAGTGCAGGGTGACACCTGGTATGTATTCTACCGGGGCAGGAACCACCATAGTCACGGTCTGTGGTCTTGACACACGCGTCCCTCATTTCCTCTGGTTCACAAGCCCCGTCTTTTATCAACAGTTTGACATACCGCTCAAAGATTGAACACTTCAATATTTTCCTTTCAAAATCGATGCTCTGGTGCCATCTGGATGCAGGGGCAAGTCTTTTCTTAGCCATCTAGGCTATAGGAATGACAGGGCTTTCGTTATTAATGATGTACTTTTCTGAATAGCAATTTCATTCATTTCTAACACACTACCCATTGTGTTCCTAAATCCTAGATCCAAGAAACTGAGCAATTCTTTCTTATTCCTTAATAACTGAATTAAACTTGTATCTTCAAGTTGGTTTTGACATAACAGCATTATGACCTTTTTCCAAAGTGAGAGCTCTGAATTAATGCTGTCAGCTGTTCAAGGTTCATTTCATCTGTTTTACTTTCTCCACTCGTGCTTACAGCAAGCACAGGAAGTGTTGCACTCCACTCAAAAATAGTGTCGAAGTTTTATTGAAAATATATGTTTTGAGGCACCAAGAAATCCAAAAAAGCATTTTAAGTAAAAGGTCCATGTGTAGTGTGTGTGTTGTTTGTCTCTCTGCGACAGCATAATCCAAAAATGAAGAATCCAATAAATACCAATTTTATATTTAAGTTCATTGTCTTTCAAAGATGAGACACGAAGATTTTCAAGAGAATCCCCCAAAACTAAACTTCGCTTTAAATGGAAAATCGTTCGTTATGTTTAATTTTCACAAAAATGGTTCTAACGATTTTCATTAAATTATCATATATTTAAGATATTTACATGAAATAAAATATATATCTTAAATTTTCTGTGAATAGCGCGAGGAATTTTTCATTTGGAACGAGTTTTGTATGATTTTCTATATGGGATAAACCAATTAGATATGGACATACACGTACCAAACAAAAAACGTGAAAGTCTTTAAAACAAACAACTTTTTTCCAATAATGTTTTCTGCGGCATTAGCCATTTCCAAGATATCCGTGGTTATTGGTTTGAATTACTCAGTACTCGTCTCTTCCTGAAAGTGCTGTTGCTACTGAGTTGTTTCTCAGAAGTTATGGAAAGAGTATGGAACTTCAAGGTCAACACATACCGACTAGATTTTAAACATCTGACTATCGGCTTTAAAATAGAGAATTTATCTCGGATAACGTTTTCTGTGTATCAGCCAAGATATCCGTTATTATTGCTTTGAAATTTTCAATACCTTTGTCTTTTTCTTAAAGTGCTGTCGCTGTTCACTTGTTTCTCGCAATCCCATGGAAAGACTATGACATTTCAAGGTCATCACATGCCGACTAGTTTTTAAACCTCTGAGTATCGGTTGGGTTCCTACTCATGCCGCGATCTTGGACTCAGCTTTTACAAATTGCTCGATAATTCTCTGGTCACATTTGCAGAACTGATGAACAAACAACTGATTAACCTTCAGAATTAACCTTCGTGGTAGTTATTTTCTCAGGAAACGAAACGTTCTGTGCAAATGAACGTCTCTCTATTTTGTCATTTCGTTTCAGTTTCCTTTCTTCTTTTGTTGTGCTTAATCCAAGGTAAAGAAAGTATCTAGAGCAAAGGCGTCCAAAATAGGACTCGCGATCACATCCCCGTAATCTCTGGTAATCATTAGTGTCTCTCCTTCCTTTGCGCGCGACCAAGCAGCTTACTTGAATAGCCTTGAGGTCAGTCTATCGATAGCCTTGAGAGAGGCATATACACATACAGATTGAACAGTGGGTGTGAAACGAATAATAGCATTGTCAACTTCTTCAACATCAAAGAAGAGAAAGTTGCAAACGAAATCGAAATAGATGTTTTTTTTTCTGAATATAACGAAAACTTTAAGTGTCTGATATGTTCGAGAATTATACATGGTATATTACGAAGTAATGCAAATGTTGTTTTGAATATGCAAAACTGAAAGGTATTATTATTATTACTACTATTATATGCCAAGTTCGTCGTTATTGCAATATTAGGCCTATTGTTGTTATTATTAGTACTACTATAGAACTGCAGATTACTTGCAATAGTGTTTATTGATTCATTATTTCAGGATTGGAACGAGCTAAGAAACTAACTGAGCTAAAGGAGAAGCACACAATGTTCCTACTACTAAATAACAAAATATGACAGAAAAACAGCTTCTAGTTAGTTAGTTTATGACATGGAACACAGGTAAAGTCCTTAAACCTTTTCAAAAGGGGGAATTTGTTAAATCAGGTATGATGGAGGTAGTAAAAGTTTTGTGCTCCCAGGAACTGACTAATTTTAGAAACTTGCATCTTTCACGACAAAATATCTCCCAAAGAATTGAGTTGTCCATTGATACAAGTAGACAAGTGAACGCGAAAATCCGTAAATTTGTGTACTTTTCTCTAGCTCTTGATGAAAGCACAGATTTGATTGACACAGCTCAGTTAACAATATTTGCAAGAGGAATTGATAAAGAGTTAAATGTCGGAGAATATGTGCTTGAATTATTTCCTCTGGAAGACACTACTACAGTAGAAGACATATTCAATGCTGTTTGTATGTGTGTAAATAAACACAATTTAGAGTGATCCAAGACAGCGTCAATTGCAACGGATAGAGCTCGCTCGATGATTGGAAATAAGAAAGGGTTAGTTGGCAGGCTCAAAGCCTTTCCAAGGAAAAGGGGGTAGAAAATGTTTGTGCCTTGCATTCCATTCTACATCAAGAAGCCCTTTCTGCCAAACTGTAGACATGCCAACTGTTATAAAAGTTGTGACTCAATGTGGAAATATAATAAAGAAAAGTGCATTGAAGCACCGTCAATTTGGACGTTAAATGGCATTTTCCGAATCTGAAGATTTACAATACTTTTGTGGCGTCAGGTGACTGGGTGGAGGTCAGATGCTTTGTAGAATTTTTGATCTTCGGAACATATTAATGAATATATGAAACAAGACAGAAGAGCAATAGCACAGTTGAGTAATGACGAATGGACAATTTAGCGCTCTTGAGTGACATTTGTGAACCCTTAAACAGCCTCAATATTTCTTTGCAAGTTCGGAAACAAATTGTTGTCAATATGTCTTGCTGATTGACGCATTTGTTAAGAAACCTGAAATTTGAGCTGAACATGTCCAGGAGTCCCAATTTCACTACTTTCCCTGTTTGAACTCTATTGCATGTGTTCCTCCACACAAACTCAATAGCTACAGTGCAATGTTAAAAAAATCTGAAAGTCGAATTTACAGAGAATGGATTTGCAGATTTGAGACGTTTAGAAAACCCTATCACTGTTTACACCGGTCCATTCTCAGTAGATGTCAGAAAAGCAAGAATAGATCCAGGAGGAACTCATTCAATTACAAGAGAACATATCAATGAAACAAGGATATACAAACTGTAACCTCTCTGAACTACACACAGGATTGTGTGGTAAAAATATGGTAAAGCTAGAACTTTTGTGGAGCAACCTATGTATGTGAGCAGCTGTTCTCACAAATGAAAATTGTAAAATCTAAATGTAAAAGCCGTCTGACACATTTGTGTGATCAGCTGCGATCGACTGTATGACACATGTGATATAACCCCTGACTTGTAATAATGTAAACAATACATGAGGAGGAGGAGGAGGAGGAGGAGGAACCTTAAAACATGTAACACGGTAAGTCAAAGGCCAGTTGCATTTGCCGAGGGATTTCCGAATTAAATAAATATTTCTAAGTGTACAGTGCAGTACATTAGTGTTAGCAGATACATGACATTAGTGAAACATAACGTGGTATGTATTAATTGCAAGTGTTTATTTGCAATTAAACACTGCTACTGTGTAACTCTACAAATAATATAGTTATCATTTCGAACAGTCATATGCGTCCACTCTGAACTAGTGTGACATCTCTTGCTGTGTCACGCGCAAACGGTTTAGCCGTAGCGACTGCTTTGCGGGTTGCGTTTCCAGTATTACTCTGAGCTGAAGGCAAGATTTGGCCACCCTTGATCTAGTGCATTCCACCCAAATATTCTAATAAGTTGCAAACCTCCTGAAAAAAAATCAATTAAATAAAAAAAACTGTTCGCCTATATGTTTTGACTGAGAATAGCATAAATCACAAACGAAAGGTCAGAGACGGCAAGGGCTGTAATTTTAAGTAATATTTTTCCACTTCAAAAGAAGGCTGTTTAGCAAATCTTCGGTAAGTGAGCCATGTAAGCCGCTGTTTACTGAAATGTGTATCACGACTGCGTATAATGAGTATGTGTACATATAAACTACTTATTTAGGTAAATATAGAATTTGAAAATTACCCTTTAGTGCATGAAATACACATGCACAATCTAAGAAGGCATGTTAAAATTTATGCACCATCTTTATTTTAAGGAAAGTTAATTCAGTTTACACAATCAATGTAATAAAAGTATAGAAAAACGTACGCAAAAATATTAAAACCATTAATATAAATAATTTTAAGTTTAAGGTCAAACTTCTGCCTATAATAATTAATCCATGTTAACATTTAATTGCATGTTTAATATTGACGTTGTTATGTAAATTGTACTTTCGAAAATGCCAATTATTTACATTACATTATGCCAATTACATTAACGACTCAACAAACTTTATAATTGTATTATTGTAATTACCATATTCGATATTTAAGCCAGAAAACTTGTGATGCAATGGGAAGATTGTCTTGAACGCAATTGACCCAACATGTTGAAATATCACTTTTTTGTTTTTTGTTGTGTTTAGAATGCTTAATATACCATTTTTATTTTTTTCGTTATGGCTCCTTAAACTGGTCATCCGACCGTTAAAGGCCCGTTTGCATAAAAACTGCTAACTGCAGTTCAGTTATAACCGAAGATCAGAAATGAAGTTTGTTTCTCCACGCGGGTTGTATAATGCTGATCTTAGGCCAGTTGAACTCCGTTCAGTATTGATCCGAGAACACAAAAACAAACGCGACAACATCGCCAAACATGTGGCAACTTTCGTATTGTATCGAAAGGACTCGAGAATAACCGGGACTATTCGACTCTGTTTGATTCAATTGCACAGGGTAGCCAATATAGACATAACAAGAACTAAATTAAACTTTCTCTTTATGGCTCTTAGTACCGGAAATAGCGTTATTTTATATGGAAAGTATAACAATTTACTCAAAATTAAAATAATATTCATAAAAAAAGTTATTTCGGTTATTTTATCTCCATTAAACGTGTAATGTACCTCTTTTTATTTTCGTTTGTTTTCAATACTGTGACTTGGAAAACCATAACCCACAGATTAATACATAACCCTAAAATGGAGGTTTAGGGAAAGAAAAAAGCGCGTTCTGCCAATTTTAAAAGCAAAGAAAAGGATATGCTAGTAGTCTTTGTTTTGAAATATAAAGTTGTAATAGAAAACAAAAAACAGACAGCAACACCACAAGGAATAAGGAAGAGGCGTGGAAGGAAATAACTTCGGAATTCAAATCAAGAAGTTTTATTGCACGTGATTGGAAACGCTTGAAACTGTGTTACGAAAACATTAAAAAGCGCACAAAAAATAAACGCAGAAGACAAAGTTAAAATTCACAAAACAGGAGGTGGTATGTTTGTGCCGTCTTCCTTAGACGAAACTGGCCACAAACTAATTGCAGCACTGAAGCCGCAGTTTGTGCTGGTTACTTGCGATTTCTATGATGATGTGGGCTTCCAGGTCGAAGAAATTGCGAATGTAGGAATGAAAGTCGTTTGCAGTTCACCACAAGATGTAAATGGTGCCCAACTGGAGGTGTGCACTTCGCAGGAGGGAGAAATGTAGTTTGTGGAGCCAGGTCCTTCAACATCTTCAACTGCAGGTACACCCAGATCCACGTCATTCCTTGGAAATAAGAGGAAAGAAGACATTAGGGAAACGTTCTACAAAAGGAGGTTGGAGTGTTTAGAAGAAGAACATGAACTGAAAATGAAAATTCTAAAATTGGAACTAGAAATTAAGTAATCACAAAAAATTTAAAAGGTTGAATATCAAGTTACGTAGTAATAAAGTTAAGTGAATACCTGAAAGTGTTGTTAATTAGTGCAGTTCTCAGTGCTGTGTTTTCCCTTCTATCTCTCTGGTTTAAATCAGGTATAGGCAGTTCCTGGTAAATTCTCCGTCCTCTGTAAACAGCACCGTCTACGTCAGGAATGTCATCTTCTGCATTAATGGCCAAGGTATGTAATACAAATATTGCTACTATTATAGGAGGAACTCGAAGTAATTACACAGTTAATTTCGTTCTTAAACATGGGAATCGTCTTTTGACAACGCCAAAAGACCTTTCAATAACTGATCTTGTTTGTCTATGAGCCCTGTTATATGCCCGTTTCTTCATGCATTGTAGATGTGAGTAAGTAATGACAGCAGTGATAGGCACTGTCTCCTAGGAGCACACCTCGGGGAAATTCTTCAGCTTCAAACAGTGCATGAATTCTAGAATTTCTAAAAATGTAGCTATCATGCGCTGAACCTGGCCGTCTAGCAACAACATTCTGGAAGCGAAGTGGTGAGTCGCAGACAGCTTGAACGTTTAAAGAAAACCAACCATGGCGATTTCTGTAAATCTCAGGATTATTCCCACCAGGTGATATAATTGGGATATGTATGCAGTATATTGCACCTAAAACTCCTGGGAAATTACATATATTATGTAACTCTCGCATAAACCTTCTTATTTCACCCTCTTCCTTAGGCATCTTGATGAAATAAGGTCTTAAGGCTGCAATCTCACTTGTAACTTTGTGAATAGTCCTACTTGCAGTTCCATTATTCAAATTAAAGATATCGCCAATCACCATCTGGAAGCTCCCAGTTGCATAGAACCGTAATGTGAGAAGGAGCATAAACATTGGGTTAAGTGCAAAATTCCTCAGGATTTGTGTCCTTAATTGTGCATGTAGCCTATGCTCCAGTTCTTCGACTACATGCTTTGACAGTCGAAACATCATTTTAAATTGTCTATCGTTAAGTTCTAAGATGGGATTCCTTCTATGTTGGAAAACACGAGGAGCCCTTTCAAGTTCAAAATCCTCATTTCAAGTAATCTGACACCTGAAAATAATAACATGTAAGCATAGGTTATAAATGCAAAGCAATGCATCCTACCAAGCCAATTGTGAAATAAAGAGGTTCATGAATTTTGAAAACAGTCAGAGTTTCATTAAAGTACAAAATACATAACATGTTAACTAATGGCTTATTTCCTCTTGAAAGAGTAATCTGGGTGTTTGGAAAAATTATAAAAACCAAATTTATTTATGTAAATAACGTTTTATAAATGTAATTCAATGTTGTGGTATAACCCCTTCTTTGTCAGGCATTTAATTAACCAAATAACTACAAAAAATCATTACTTACCATTTTATTCAAAGCTGTGCTGTTTATTTCTTCCTTAAAAAAAGCAGCTGTTATGTAGCTTCTGTATTCTGCTGATCTAAGTTCAATCAAGTTAACCTGATTTGATCTTAGATCAAGGTGCCATGAACTTAGATCAATGTTTATACAACCAAAATTCTAAGTTCAGCTTGGCTTGAGATCATTTTCAGGTGGTTGAACTCAGATTATCTTTTATGCAACCGGGCCTAAATGTCCTCGTACATGGGCGCGTCGTCGTTTAAATGCCTTGGCATAAGGTTTATTTGCTGTAATTTAGATTATTTCAAGTGTGTTTGAATTTAGCACCTAGTGATTTATACTATATTTAAAATTTAATTTCATTTTATTTTTTTTTGAAAGTAGTTTAATCCCTACTTTATTTTTAATTTTTGGTTGGGGATAACAGCCTGAACGATTACAGGCTAGTATCTATTTATTATTATATACTTTATTGGCCTCACTACCCCTATTAGTAGGTATAATATATCTTTATAATAATTTAAATTATTTAGTTTTTTCATTGATTTACAAGAATGATTTGTTTAATTTTTATTTATATTTAAGTATAATTTTAGCATTTTTAGTTAAAATACCAATGTATTTAGTGCATCTGTGGTTACCTAAAGCGCATGTAGAGGCTGTGGTTTCTGGTTCAATGATTTTGGCTGGAGTTTTATTAAAGCTTGGAGGGTATGGTTTATTACGAGTATTTGAATATTTAGTTGGCATAGGAGTATTAATTAATATATTTTGATTATCCGTTAGATTAATTGGTGGGTTTGTAGTTAGTTTAATATGTTTACGTCAAGTAGATATAAAAACATTAAATGCTTATTCATCTGTAGCTCATATAGGTTTGGTTGTAGGAGGTCTAATAACATTAAATAGTTGGAATTTTATATGACTTTGTATTAATAGTTCCTCATGGCTTATGCTCGCCTGGTTTATTTTGTTTAGCTAATAATGGTTATGAGCGTTTAGGGAGACGAAGATTATTAGTTAATAAGGGTCTATTAAATTTAATACCAAGAATAACTTTATGATGATTTTTACTTTTATCTTCTAATATAGTGGCTCCACCGTCACTTAATTTATTGGGAGAAATTGGATTATTTATTAGAATGGTGAGTTGAATATCAATATCAATAAGTTTTTAATATTTATTTCTTTTTTTAGAGCTGTTTATAGATTGTATTTATATTCATATAGTCACCAAGTTTGTGTCCGTACCTCTTTAAACAGATAAAGGCGATTTTACCGCCAAACCACTCACAAAGGTTGGATTGGTTTCATCGGTGCTCAAGTTATGTTGTTACTGAACTTGCAAGCTGGTGATTTTCGATATTACATACGTATACGGCATATTATTCTACTTTAGCAGTGATTACATATATTTCGTAGTTTAGAACATAATTGTCTGGGTTAGTACCATGACCCAGTATAGGAAAGTGTGATGGATAGACACAACTGGCATGCACATATTTTTGTGAATATTAGCGGACTTTAGGTAATATAAGTGAATAAATGACAATCACCCTAAAAGTAAGAGAGCTCAAATTAGAGTTGCAAAACAAATTAAAAAGTAAATGCGACAGTGTTTCTTTACAAACACCAGAGGATGCACCCAGGCCCTCTACTTCGACTGCAGAAGATTCCCATCCCTCTGCTTCTAACAGAGAATTTCAGCTACCTTCATATTCAACCAATGAAACAAAACTTTCTTTTTTCACTAACATTCAGGCTACAGAATCAAAGGTTAGTAGTGAACTTACAATAGCATACAAGGGTGTGTGGGCTGAAATTTTGAAAGGTACTATGTGTGGTGAATATGAAGCTGACAATTTATCTACAGAAACCAAGAAAGTAATGGCCTATGCTGAAAAATTTGTAAGCAAATGTAATTTGTAAAGTAGAGGTTTCCTTTTTTTACTAGCCCTCACTGCTATGTAATTCTTCCTCTCCACTTTACCTCCAGTTGAATCGGGGTATCTTAAATGGCTTTTTAGCCAAAGGTAAAGGCCATTCTGTTATAGAAGTATTTTCACTTGTTTTCCAGTTTTGAGTACAAGTAATTAAACCATTCACCTATGTAATTCTTCCTCTCCACTTTCCAATGTAAGGCCCCTTATCGCAGACTGCATAAGTCTCTGCAGACTGCCACTGATAGTACCGTGGACGTTTTAGAAGGAGTGGCACCGATACCATCAACTCTCTAATGGCAGAAGTGCGAGTGAGAGGGTAAATGTTTAAAATTCTGTCTCAACTTGCTCCTTAGCGACCATAAATAAGTTCAATTTGTAATTTTATTTTCGTATATAAGAACAATTATATCTATTAAAGGAAACACAGTAATACAATCAGAGTTCTAAATTTATTTTAGAAGTTTTAATTACAAGTGCTGTACCAGAGGCGTAGCGTCAATGGATGTGAGAGATGTGTTACTTACCCTGTAATTTTCCTCAAACTGGTGGCAAAATTGGTGTTCATTGTAATTTTGTAGTACACAACGTTCTAATATCATTAAAAATCGAGCGTTCCTTAATATTATAATTTGAATTCGCGCCACGCTGCGATAACTTGAACACAGTCTGTATCGAGACAAGGTTGTGGTCAACGGCACCTGCCGTCAGTTGGAGGAAACTGGCGCTGTGTGCTTGACCTTGGTGACCCATGGTATGTACTCAGTTGGAGTACATCTCGTGTTAAAAATCGTGCTCATACAATTGCATTTATAAACGTGAATAGGGAGTAATTCGCGAATTGTTTTGTTTCTTGTATGTGTGTTTCTTCAATTGTGAAAATTTGAGCGGCCTTTGGACACTTGGTTACTCATTATCAAAGCAAATGTAGGTTAAGATTTGCGCGGGTTCTGGGAGGAAGGTATGTGTACACGGGCAGTGTACATCCGAGAGGTCACGAAGTGCAATAGCAAACAATACATTGTTTCAGTGCGGTTGTAACAACGAAAATGAAAACAAACTGTTGTGTGATTGACAAGCTCAAGCTAAGAAGCTTCCAGTCATTAAATTTCTCTGAAAAGGAAGTTGTAATTAAAGCAGGTCCTCCAAGGCCCATACTCAATATTGCAACTAAGATTAAAAAATGTGTAAGGCATTTCAACATCAAAGTTTATAAAAGTGAGTCATGGTTGTCTTTTGTTGGTCATGTCTTTTTTCAAATGAAAAATGCATCTGGAATTCCAACGGTTATAAAGATTTAAATAACATTTATAAGGCAGCCAAGAAACAACTAAAACTTTTTGGTAAAACTCCCAGAATAGAATTTTCTTTGGATAGTCAGTATAAGCTCTCAGTTGAACAGCATAACAATGAAGTGAAAAGGAATAGAGCTTTATTTTCTCACGTTGTACGGGCTATAATGTTTTTAGGAAAGCAAGCACTTGCTCTTCGTGGTCATAATGAGAGTGAAGGATCTTCAAACAGGGACAACTATATTGAGTGTTTAAATGGATTAGCAATATAATATGACACCTCACTGAAAGAGCACTTGGAAAAGTCGACTGTTTTTCATGCAACTTCACCTGATATTAAGAATGACTTAATTTAAAGTATGAATGCCGTCATGATGCGTGAAATTAAGAAGGAATTTCTAGTGCCTTCTTTGTTTCATTGATATTAGATGAAACTCCTGACATAAGTAGTAAACAACTCTACCGTTTTGCGATACGTAACCGTTGACGGAAATGTTGAAGAGGTTTATTTGATTTGCAGATGTAAGTTCTGAGAGAAAAGGTGATTCTCTAGCTGAGATATTGTGTAGCCGAGATTAAATAAGTTGATATGGGCAATTCTGTTTACTTTGGGTCAGATTTTAACGAATTTCACAATATACGTTGAGTTGCATACCCGAGTCTGAAAATCAGGCTACGCCACTGTGCTGTACTTTGAATTAGATATGAATAATAATTTCCTTCAAATCTAACAGTACGTTGTTAAAATATGTACATTAGTTGCATTCGCTAATTTGAATGGTGTGCGAAAGAAACAGCTGGTGAAATATCACAGGCGTGACGTGTTCGAACCGCACCAATGTCTGCTCCAAAACATTCCGGACGTAAACAGTAGACTGTGACTATCGCGTACGTTATGCTTCCGGTGTGGGCACGCGCCTGAATTGTGATGCTCATAACGACTTTCCACTGTCACCTGTTCTATATAGTCACACTCCGCAGACGTGCTACTTTGTGCATTTCCCTTCCTCTTTGTTTACTGAGACACCTGTTCATGTTTTACATCGACAGGTAACATTTCTACAAAATGAAACGAAAGGAAAGAAATGAATAGGAAAGCCTCTTTGCGCAAATTCAGATTTAAAACTAACATTGAATACTATCTACATATAGAAACTCTTATGTGCTACATTCACATTACTTTCTCTACTCACACTTCTACAAATTATTCTTTAAAAGCATATTCTTCTATCTGCTCTTTGTTAATCTTGTTTTGAAAATTACACTTTGTTTATATCTTGATGAGTCAACACAAGCACCTGATTATATCTACTGATTTGGATAAGGTTTTAGTAGCGACTTAGATTATAAGGCTGAGCATGATCACAGCCATCATATATGTGTGTCGACTTATAGTTTTCCCAGCCGCAAATACCTTTTAGATGTTTTATACTATTTTTATATAAATACACTCCAACAGATTATTAGTTATATAACTATTATTATTATTACCACTACAATTAGTATTGTTATTATTATCACCATCACAATGTTCTTTGGCTTCGTTTCGCTTAGAAGACGTATTATATTTAGTACATTTTTGTAGTAGTTGACTTCATGAACAATAAAATTGGCACACTAATAAAACTGGCATGGTAAATATAATGTAGCATGAATATTCCACATCCATAGTTTGACTACGTGCGGTGCACGCTAGAAATATTCGGACAGTTTGTCTTAGTAAAATTTCGCGCACTTGAAACAAAGTCAATGTATCATGAAGCGTTGCTCAGCTCTAAAGTGTCCTATGTGACTAAAATTGTCATTCAGGTTTCCTACAATGAGATTGCCAACATAAATTCCCTACGCGTAAGTGGCATATAAAGTTTCTTTCCAAATGTTTTATCAAAAATGGAATGGTTATTTTATCTGCAAATCCGTAGTAGCAGCTACGAATTCTATTTATATCGCTTCTAATACTGTTGGCGTTATTTCCTCCCACACTACTGCAGTTCGAGTGTCAATACACGCAAGGTTACTTAGCGGCAGCAGAATGTCCATATTCAGCACCAAAATCAATAGGTATTTGAATTAAGAAGGTGAAATATGGCCTGCGAAACATACCAAACAGTCGCTTGTCCGCAGCATATGTTTCGACGTACCCGCCTCGAAAGTTTTACCGGTGCGAGAACTAGCCTGAAATCATTCGTCTGTTGTAAGAACTGAGCGCCCAGCAGTGTTGTTGTTGTTGTTTTTATTCACAGTTTTATATGAGAGGCACTGAATAAATCTTGTGTATATAAGGTCGCTCTTGAATAAACTTCTTGAACTATAGTTCCAGGCAGGATTAATAACTTAGCTACTTTTCTTGTCGACAACAATAAACTCTCAAGTTTTAATGTTATTTTCAGCACTCCCTTTAATAACGTGTTTTGCAATCACTTAACATAACACTTTTTTTACTTCCTTTTTTTTAATGTTTTTATTTATGGGCGCTCTTTAACCACGTATAATGGTTCTTAGCATTCCATCCTATATTTGGTGTGAAAGATCAGAAATTTTACTCAGAGGCCTCTTTATCAGGCTTGAGGTTCTTTATGTGCCGTAAATGTACGACACGAGACCGCCGGCTTTAATTCAATTGCAAAGGAACTTATGCTAAGGATTTTCACGCCGAAAAAATCCATCGCCCTCCTCCGGGTTTGAACCCGCGACCTCGAGAACTAACGTGCAGATTCGGTGTCTGTGCTTACTAAATCTTCCTCAACATTCACGTTTGCATAGGAAAATACAGCCTTCTTTCAGCTACTTCAGGTACACACCGCCTATACCCCAGCGTACGTTGTCTGCTTGCTTCGTCATGTATATGGAATATTCCAAATTTACATGACTGATATTCACTGCTGCCGACTAAAAGGTGAACAATCTATTGTGCTCGCCCACTATTTAAATTACTTACAATTGCATTTTTAATTTGAGCGTCCTCCATGGCATTGCAAGAGATTTGTCTCTCATTTTACAGAAACGTGGGCTATCCGTGCACTCATTAAACAGAAAGCAATGTAGTCTGCCACTACTAACTGAAGATATCCGGTCGGACAGTTGGTTGTACCACAACGAATGACTCATTTTCCTGAATTTTTCATTGAAGTGCTTACCCCAAGAACCGCTTCATAAATGTAAGCTGCAGGTTACACAGTCATCAATGTAATAGGTTATAGGGACTGTATAAAGTACCAATTGTAGACCTATGAAAATTATAACTTAGAGAGGTAATATACTTATATATGTAACAGAGCTCAGCTATATTTGTATCCTAAACTGTCACTTCTAACAATATTGCTCACGGGTCCTATCAATTATTTTGTGTCGAGTAAACAGCTGATATTTTGCCACTGCTCAACATTTGAGTTATATGAAAGAGAGGGCGGGCTTTTTCACCATCCAATATGTTTCAAATATCCCTTAGTAATAATTTGCACTAGTATAATCTACTAAGTTACCTAACATGCTCACACAACTATTTAGTTATTTTACATATATCCAGCTTATTAATATGTAAACTTGCATCACATTACTTGCAGTCAGATAAACTCGCATCGATAATATTTTCACAAATGGAATGCAATTACCATTTACGTAATGAAGATAAAGACTGATGCATTTGTTAATACATGCCTTGTATTATTTGTCAAATAAATACATGAATGGTTCCCCATAATCTCTCAGGAAGCCTAAATATTGAAGTATTTTGGACTATAAAAATTTTGCAGTCCCGCAGCTAATAGCCTAGATACAGTATCAATAACATTGATACTGCACATTAGCAACTTCAGCTAGGCGCATTCAGATCCTGCTGAGCTGAATTACAGGCACTTTTAGGGTGTTTCCTCGCCACTTCGGTTAAATACCTGGTAATTTATAGGCGATGTCTATTTTGTCGTGTAATTCATCATTTAATTTACAGGTTGGGCTGGGCAGCAAGTCACCCAGAAAGCCAGCCGACCTGTTCGGAAGGCTGAGTAACCTGCAACAGGTCTCCCCGCCTGAAAAGAGCAAAACATTTAGTTCCTTCCAAATTCATGATCCGTCCACTCTGAGTTCTCCTTCTCCAGACGATACAATTTGCTAACTTTCCTTCTTCTTTCAATAAAAAATGTGAGTTCCAGGAAAATTTCGCTGCCGGCAAGAGAGAATACTGATTTCACTTAATGATATTTTGGCACATTAATATCAAATCCACATTTTGTTTTAATAATTTGACTTTCTAATACACACTGAAAAAATGTTTTCATGCGATTACACTAGCAATACAATGTAACCATACTTTAAAGCAAAACTTATTCCGACCTAGTTTATACACCTCAACCATTAAACAATCTACATGTAATGCTTTCGCCGAGAGTTTTGCCAATTGTTCACCAACACCCCCGTCTTCTTTGCCTCATATCCCACATTATAAGCCTGTTTGTATATTTAGATGTATCTGCAGCTTCATACGAATTCAATGTAGATTTCAATATCCAGTAAACCGACCGCATTGTAAAATACTTGTAAAATGTTGGCAGTGAAAGAAATGCATAACTGGATGCAGAGAGTAAGAAGGAACCAGCCACTACCCTAAAACTTCATTAACTTTCAAAATGCAGCGATGTGTGTGTAACATAGATAGTGAAAATTAAATCCTGGATCCGAAGTAATTTAAGAAATTTCCACCAATGCTACAGTTACTTATAAAATCTTCACATAGAACTTTATAATTGTTTTGAGGTGGCTTCTCAGAGTAGTGTTTATCTACTCAGCGATAAAATCAGCATTCCCTCTTTGCTTCTAAACGAAAAGAGGAAAATCATGTTTCTTGCTCTTAGAGATGAAATTATCGCAGTAAGCAGAAAAGGGAATTGATGTGAAAACAAGAGAAAAATAAAGATAAAAGAAACAAAGAGAGGACATGAGAGAGACATAAAAGTGAAACAACAGCAGGAAGAAGAAGAAACTAAATTGCCTTCGCGATTGAAAAGCAAGAAGAATCTACTATAGAAGAGATGAATGCATCCAAAAACAGTGAAAGATGCTTCGCAAGATGGATATAAGTGAAATGCAGTAAAATGAATACCTAAAGAGGAAAATGGAATAAATTCCAACAAGGAGAATATAAGTGTAGCAAGATAAGGAAACATTGGACTAAGAAGCATAATGAGCATGAGCCTGTGAAAGAAATAAAGCCCAAGTAAAACGTAAAAGAAGCAAAGAGTCCTACTATATAAATAACAAATGCAAAAGGAAAACAACTATCACAATCGGGGGAAATGGAACAATTGAGGAAAGCAGCAGCAGAAGAGTGAGAAATTTAACCGAAGAAAACTAAATAGGTGTTAATTACAGCAGGAAAGAGTACTAAGGACAAGCAGGAACAGGAGACCATACACGGATGTACGTGAGGAACGACTAGCAGTGAGAGTAAGAACGAAACAGAGTAAGAACAACAGTAAACAAGCTTGTTTCAGCATGTAAGAAAGAACCTCAAGGAAGGCCTCTGAGCAAAGCCTGAAAGGTGAAGATGCATGTTCTTGCGTAGGCCAATCGCGGCAGACGTTCACTTTAAGTCCTAGCTTGGAGACCCAGATATAAATTCTGTTTTTATAAAAAGCTATGTTATATCGCTGAAGATTTACGAGTTGGCTGCGCTAAATGAATCCTTACCACGAGATGGAAAACCATATGGTTGTCTGTTAGCCTTGGTCACGCCAAGTCGCGTGGCGCAGTTTGCCACCTACATCGCCCAATGATGTCATCCAGCCTCATTTACATGGTTTCGTGCTCTCGGCTAAAACATTTCGTGCGTTAGCAGATTCGTGAATGATATCATAAATGGACACTTCCCTGAACATCTTGTACGGCTTTGCTTCATATCAGTAGTTACTTATGCACCAGCGAACTCCGGCGGAACTCCCAGAGTTCGTCAATGAAAACCTGAAAAGCCATTACTTCTAACGCTTGAGTACGTAATCATGCTGAATATATTTTTATATTTGTTTATCAGATCTACCATTACAAAAATAACCTGCAACCTTTTTGTGCGTTATCCTTTTGGGACAGAAAAATTCTGGAAGTCACAAAATCCAATATCTATTTCTGAAATGTTAATTATATTTTTCAATTTTGGAATGTGTTTTCTGCAAAAAAAAAAGACGCAAAGCATTTATCATTAAAGGTGAAAATGTGTGGAGAAATCATGTCGCAAGATCAAAGTGCTGTCTTGGAAAAGCAATTTAGGTGGTGCGTATCGTAACTTCAGCTGAGGAGATGTCAGATGGATTCATATTGATCACATTTCCTACACACTGTTTCCTCCGCTGATCGTCCTCCAGATCTGAGCCAAGAGCGCGCATATGGCTGGGGATTAAATTGGTAGCCCAACGCTTTTTAGAAGAATTAGTCCCCAGTTCACTCTATTTACAAAGCATTCTTTTTCTTGCTGTGAATGTCATTCATCAACATGCGCGGATTCGTCCGCAATCAAAGCTTTGCTCCACCTTGATCCCTTCTTACAAACATACACAGTAACCATACACATGCAATTTAGTAAAATATACCTATATTTCCGCATTTTTCTTTAAACTTTTACTTCTCATTGTTTAATTTTTGAAATTTAAAGACAAGTTTTGCTGGTACGCTGGCAACGTGCTAAGCTTTCAGGTGGTGTGGAGCAACGCTCCTTATCATCCCAAATACAGCCCTGCGCAAGGTGTACTTCGTATGCAGTAAGGTGACATAGAGGCAGGCAAAATTTAACAGTTTCATAACTAAACATATGTTTTTACTTTAATCATTGTTATGCCACACTAGCCATCTGTAGTCACTAAGTTGAAAAGCTGAACAGTTTTAAGAAATTCAATGCCATGGTCAGGACTCCAGATGGTTCAGCTTTCCGCAAAGATGTTCTTATCTCTTGAGCTTCGGATCAGCTGACCGGATATAATTCGCGTACGTTATGCATCTCGCCATGACGGCTCAAGTTGTAAGACATTCTGTTTGGAGAATATAAGATACCTGCCTCTAGTCCTGGCCATGGCATTGTATTTTGAAATGTGCTTCAGGTTTTCTATGCATACATTTGTATACAATTGATATGTGTTGTTTGTAGGAAACAGTAGTTAAGAGAATAGCCTTAATTTCGACATAACGAACGAAAATATAAATTGTGTAATATTGCCCTAGTTTTGATAGATCGGTTGACTTGAAGCACAAACAGATAAAAAGTAATAGTTTTTCCTCTAATGTAAAAATGTTTTGGAAATTCCCATTATAAACTGGAGTACTTGCAGAGAAAGAGAAGATCGAATAAATGCCCGTTCTTACTTCATACTGCACTGCAGGTGGTGACTCTGGTTATATATGAAATGAAATATAATGGGGAAATCAACTTTGGGAAGGAAACGTTCCAGGTCTAAGTTTAGGGTAACTCCACGGTATTTGCCAGTTTTGAGGACTGAGGAAAATATGGAAAAATCTCAATCAGTGAGGACGGTCCTGGCGGTATTGAACCGCACAATTACCGTTATCGAGTCCATGTCTTAACGACTTCGGTCGGAGAGAAAACACCGAGTATATATTGTTTTGACACATACATAAGTACATAGTTTGAAGTCAACTGTAAAATTGTTGTCTTTATGTCCGGGCAAAGCAACGAGAACGATTTATATAATTTTAACCAGTTAGTTACATATACCATATGTTTTTCATTTTGTAAAACTCCAATGTCAATGGAGATTAACTTGTTGGCTTTGGAAGATTTAAAATCCTTTCTCCCTAGAGACAACAACATTTAGTTATCTTCAACAATGCTGCATGTTGAAATAAAAATTACACATATTTTGGTATACTTGCTCAATTGTACGTGGAGATCACATACTATAAACCCAGTCAGTAGCTTTTCCTCTTTCTTTACAGGCCTTGTAAGCACGTGTGAGCTGCCCACAACAAAATGTTCAGTGGAGTAAAGTTCGGCAATCCTTGTGGCCATACGACTGGCCCACCTCGGCCTATTCATATTTGCGCGAATCATCCCTTAAGATGATCAATAATGGGAAACTTCGGAAAGAGGTTTTCATTTGAGGCGTTATATAAACCGCATAGCTAGAATTGCCATTGGGGTCATTTTAACACAATGTGAGTATTGCATTTAATTTCGTGAAATTTGATTATGACCAGGTAGAGGAGTTTTAGTAAGTAAACCATCAAGCCAGGAACGCATCAAGGGTTGGTGGCGAGAGAAAGTGGAAGCAGCGCTTGTGATAATGCGGTGTTCTCTGTAAACAATATTATGGACATTTGATAGTGTGCAATAAAGTTACCTCATGATTTAATTAAGGTATTAATATATACAAATCTGAGTTACATTTTCTTTTCTCTTACAATGAAAGCTGCAAATTTTTACTGCAATATCCGCTCTTATTAGTGTATGACAAAGGTCCTCGAAAAAGTCTGATGTATAGTTTGGAGCTGAGGAGGTTGAAAGTCTGCTCTCCTTATTGTTCTTTTCTAATAATGC